>JADLZN010006553.1:0-26961 GCA_018155175.1 Sinocyclocheilus anophthalmus | reverse complement strand
AATACTTTTTGTGCACAAAAGAAAAAAATATAACGACTTTATTCAACAATTCGTCGTCTTCGCATCACCGTAGCGCCATTTTAGAGAATATCCACTGAATCAAGCAAGCAGCGTACGCTCTTCTGTGTCAGCAGCGCCACAAGGATGCGCTGTTTTCGTTCAAATCAAAGCGTAAATACACGTAGAAAACATATCGTGTTGCGGCTGACACAGAATAGTGTACGCAGCTTGCGTTCAGCGGATATTCTCCAAAATGAATGGGGGTAAGGTTAAGGACAAAATTTTAATTTTGGGGTGGAGTATCCCTTTAATGTAAGATATATTCTCTTAAAAGTCTTAATAGCTTACTCACTTTTGCTGCTAAAGTATAGCCAGATCCGCTTGTTGTAAGGATGTTTGGATATTTTTTCTGGAAATCAAGACAAAAATACTGGTTATGAGAATGATTTTCTGCAGTGTAGGGTTGTGTAAATGTGTGACAGCATCCTGAATGAGTCGGCCCTGTTAAAACGGCTGAAGCAGCATCTTGGCTCCTCTCTGAGGTTGAGTTTAGGCCATGCCTTTTGCTCTTCAGCCTCAAACACAGTTACTGTTGTGGGTTTTGGGCATCTTATTGGCTCAATTCCCTGTGTGATGTTTGTTTTTGAAGGATACTGCTTTTTTTTTTTTTTTTTTTTTTTTTTTTTTTTTTTTTTTTTCCTTTTTTTTTTTTTTATATGTTTGAGAGGCATCCAGTGGAAAACTTTGAGTGGACAGTCTCCGCAGCCTGTGGCGGGGCCGGTGAGGAGAGCAATGAGCTGTGACCTGATCACCTTATGAAGAACGTGCTCATGCTGTGACGGCATAAAGTGAACCCATGCTAGAGCCGCAGGAGAACCTGATCTGGATTCTTGGGGTCCGTCGGAGACTGAGTGAACCGAATGATCTAAATGTGACCCAGTTACAGTGTAGCGCGGCAGAACACAGAACAAGATTTGCAGAAGAGGCGAAACAAAAGTGTGCCATTATCTCAGCACATTAAATCTCACACACTGATTTTGGTGCAATAACAATAAAAGGCACAGAGCGGCACATCAGTAAACATTTAGCAATATGAAATAAAGTTTAACTAGAATCATTGATTTTACTTTAAACTTCTCCCCCCTTCTGTCAGCTTTCAAGCGTTTGATTTATGTTCGTTTTGTAAAACAATTTCCTTTCTATCCTTCCCCAGAGGGGTCTTCCCAAAACCCCAACCACTGTAGACTTCACATTAGACAACGTTCATGTTGTAGCCCAGAGGTTATAAAGTATTTGGATGACATTGACTCCCAAATATGACGATCCCTTTCCTAAAATATAAAGGCAGCTATGAATTTCTAACCATTTATACAGTGTGGGAAAAGTGTGAATACTACATAGACAACAAAATGTAAATGTTTATTTGATAAATTAAATAACTGTAACTTATCTATCTTATATCTCAACACAAAAGTAAGCTATTACCTGTGAAGACATTATTCATTATCTGCTGTAGGTAAATAACTAGAAGAATAACAAAGTGTATCAAATGGTAAAACTATTTGCGCTACAAAATAGAATTTATGATTACGATACTAGATACTATGTTAACAAATACCAGTTTGCAATATGAAGCAGCATAACAGACTGTTTTTGTACAGCTAAAATAAACCATAGTGACTCCTTTTTTGTAACACCGGAAGCCTCGCACATGCAAGTTACAAATCGTCATTCACTCTTACGTTAAATATAAAAAATATTTATTAACTGCATGCTGATTTTTTTCATGACTGTAAAAACTAGTGCTTTTTTTTAATAATGTAATTGAAAGAAGGTTTCATCAAATTTGGTGGGTGTGAATATTAGGACAAAGCCATTGCATTAAATAATCATGTCTTAAATGTTCATGCTAACTTTGACAAGCCTTATGGCCTGTTCACACCAAGGACGATAACTATAACGATAAAGATATAGTTTTAAAAAAATTTCTCATTATTGAAGAATAGCAGAGTCCATACCACAGCTATAACGATAAAGGCACAGAAAAACAATATAATTGGAATCACTTTCAGAGCAATTTTTTCAGCTGATGAATGATAAAAAAAACATTGACAGCCAATCAGAATAAAAACTAAAAAATATCGTCCGCTGGTGTGGACGCAGATATAGTTATCTTTATAGTTATCGTTTTTTGTTCTTGGTGTGAACGGGACTTTATACAGTAGGATTTTACAATTGTCATGGACCTCATAGTTGCGGGGGAATTCCAGCAGGGGATGAACTAGACCATCCAAACCAGAACAGCCTTGACTGCATTGCTTCATCTGTGGGCCACTCTCCATTACAGTGACATCTCTAAATAAATCTGAAACAAATGCCCCCATTGTTAATTTATTAACAAAAATAATACATTTTAAATTGGTTTATTAAAGGTTTCGAACTTTTGACCTCTAGCACTGTAGTCAAAAAATCATTCCTCTAGACCACGACGTCTGATTGAGTGCTAGAATGAAGGCTGGAATCATGTTTCACCTGCAAATAAACTCTAAAACTTGTGTGCTAATTCTGCTGATAAATCTATGGCAAAGAAAAAGATCAGGAGAGAAAATAGAATGAGATGAGATGAGGCTGGCTGTCATAGGACGTTCGGACATGTCTTGTCACTTTTCATCACGTCTTATTTGAGTGTGTGTGTGTGTGTGTGTGTGTGTGTGTGGTTAGGATGTATGTGCCATGACTTTGTGAACTAAGTAAGAAGGGTCCGTACATCTACCAAACCCAATGAGGTGTGGGATATACAAAGTGTGGTTTGGGTGACGTGTTGTGAGGTGCATCACTGTGTTTGTAGATGGTCTGTGTTGAACATTCTGTGTTGTCATTGCAGCCAGATGTGTGTGGATAGTAAGACTGGGATGGTCGTCCGTATGCCAAACGAGTTTGTGTGTGTGTGCGAGTGTGTGTGTGTATGTGTGTGTGCGTGCAGGGACATTGCTATCCTTGTATGTCAAGCGTTGCTGTGGGCTGTGATGACCTCACTGTTAGTAACCTGCAGGAATGAGAGGCGCACAGCTGACATCACCCCTCTCTCTCCTTTTCTCACCCTCTTCCTCCTTCCCTACATCTATATCTTCTGACATGCGGATAACACATCAGACCTTTTCGTTCTGAGTCACCGGCTTAAGAGAGAAAAGAGGGACATTCTTTCTTTCTGTACTTTATGCTCTTCATTCAGCCCTTCAAAGGGAAGATTTACCCAGAAACCTAAATCATTTACTCACCTTGATTTTGTCTTGAGTGCCAACCATACAACACTTCACTATTTACTTACTCTCATGTTGTTCCAACCCCACCCCAGTTCCCCGAAAAAGACAAGCTCAATACTTTGCTGCGAACACACACACACAAAGAAAAGTAGCACAAAATTTAAAATATACTAGAAGATTTCAATATAATGAACGAGTCTGTAAAATCGGTCTGTAAAGCTTCAAAAACGATACAAACACACCATAACAGTCCATGTGACTCATGCTCTGTATTCCAAACAGTCTGAAATGTAAGTTTGCATTCACTGATAATGTTCCTCCAGTGGACTGTTAGGCGCTGCAACCAAAGCATTGATGAACTGAATCAGTCTGAATCATCTAGAACAAAAATAACCAAATCATTCAGAGTGGATTTGTGAGCGCATGATTCCCATGAAAAGTTCTGACTCACATGAATCATTTGTTTATGATTTAGACATTGTTACCTTTCTTATACGCAGTGTTTAAAGTTGAACAATGTTTTAAACTCCAGTCCGTTTCTCACATAAAGCTCTAGGAGATGAAACCTACCATTTGAATCATATGGACCACTGTTATGATTCTTCTGTGGTGCTTTTTCACTTTTTGGAGCTTGCTTGAGTCCTCATTCACTTTCATTAAATTGAAAATATGGCCAGAGTATTCTTAAAAAATTCATCTTTTGGGAATTAATTACAGGGTTGGAACGACATGAGGGTGAGTAAATGAGGGATAATTCTATTCAGCATTGCTCCCTTAATTTCCTATGCTGTGTACCTTTATTTTCTAGATTCATATCTTTTTGTGTTCTTTCGGTATCACTCTTTCCCATCAGCCTTTCAATTTATCCTTTCTTCCGAAGGAACAGAAATTCCAACTGTCTGGGGTCTAAACACACAAACACGCGCACGCAACCACAATCCTCTCGTGAGAGAAAAAAACAAAAACACACCGAAAACAACAGCGAAGCAAACTGATGCCTCAGAATTTCCTTCCTCAGTTCAATTAAACATTACCTCTGCCCAGTGGGTTGTTTGGTCCCTCTGAAATCTTGAAAGTAGTTGTTAAGTGATTGTTTCTCCTGACTCTGTTGACCTGTTGGATAAATCGCTCTGGGAATGTGTGGATTATTAACATCGAAATGTGTTGTGCGGCATGTGTGGGGTGTGTGGTGTGTGTGTGTGTGTGTGTGGAGGAGGGCAGATTCGTTCTGCTGTAATGGTTCTGTGCCAAATCTTTTTCAGACCATTCAATCTCTGTTCATGTGCCATACTGATAAATTTATGGAATAAAAAATGTTCTGTTTTTCACAAAATGAGTATTGAACTGTGGGTGGTTATTTTGGATGTTTTTCATGACAAAAACAGGATCAAACAAACAACAAATGCAAAATGGGGGACGTGGGAACATGAGTGTGTGTTGTGTATGTCTGCTTGTATGAATTTAGACGTACATTTTAAAGTCAACATGAAACGACATTCGCAGCCAATTTTAATTCAGTGAACGTGCATATTTCTCAGTGAAACAGAAAAAAAGTAGAGTGTAATTTGATTGGATTATAAAGTGGAGGAGAGGGACTTAGAAGTAAAAACTTGATGACATTAGCCAAAACGTTACACAAGAGGCCGAGCAAGTCATCTAATTTTGACTATAAAGACTATAAAGCCTTTTTTCCCCAATGGAACAACATGCACTGATGTATCACACACACACTGATCATTTAGACAGTTAATAGGGTTCATTTTGATGTCATGTTGACATTAAACATCTGACTCAGTAATTTGTGTGAGTTTATGGGTGTGTCCTGAATCGATGTATGTGCGTTTAGCAGCCATTATGTCAATGTGTTATCACTGCTTTGACACTAGAGCTGTGACTTGCTAGCTGCGGGGTGTTTAGGTTGACCCCGATGGCTGACCTCCGCCTGCACTGTACGAGTAAGCGTGTGTGTACGTGTGCGTCTCTCTGGGCTGATGTTTAGCCTGCAGTCTACACGCCTCCTGTGCTGGGTGGGGGTTAGCTACGGGGTCAGCGTCTGAATACTTCTGACTCAGGGTTACAATTATTGGCTAACCTAAGGGTGTGCGTGTTAGTCTGTGTGTGAGGGTGACATTGTGATTGTGTTCCTTCACGTCCATTTGTGTTTCGCATATTAGATACAAAAACAAGGGACGTGCAGAACGTTGCGGAGTGGGGCTGTGCTCTGTGTGCTTCTGTGTAAAGGTTTCGGCTGACGTTTCATTCCACCCCAGTGGAGGCAATTTCTCATTGCATGAATAAAAGCATGCATATGTGCATGTGTTTATGAGCATGTGTGTCTTTATGAAGGGATACATGGAAAAGGTCAATTCAAACACAACCCAAAACCAAAAAAAAAAAGAAGTTTCCTCACATTAGTTACCAGTCACTGGATTACAACATCCATAAACAGTCAACAAAATTGTGATAATCTTAAATAAAAATAGTTAATATATATATAAAGAATATATAAAATAAGTATATATATATAAAATTTAAGATAATATTCTGAATATATGGATTTATGTTTAAAACTAACCTAGATTTAAAAACCAAAACTATACTCAATTGCTTATTTTATCGTTTAAAAACCAAATATAAGCAATTATAGATTCTTATTTATTATTTGTATCTGTGTGCATGTTGTCTTTATGAACGATAGCGTTACACAGATGAAATAGGTCAACTTAAAAATCTAGTATTTTTTTCTAGTGGAAAATAACTAAGCAGCCTTAAAACAAGACACAGTCACACAAAATTGTATGTGCGGGACTCCCACGCATTCCGTAACCGAAGTCACACTGGTAATGTTCGGGAATCACAACCGCAGTACGTACCGAACTCACACTGACAGTTTCGGGAATACAAAGCATTCCGTAACCGAACCACACCTGTAATGTTCGGTATCACAACGCATTTTCTGTAAACGAACTCCACACCTGTAAATGTTCGGGATCACAAACCGATTCTTGTAACGGAACTAAACTGTAAATGTTCGGGAATCACAACGCATTCTGTAACGAAACTCACACCTGTAAATGTTCCCGGACGCACAACCGCATTCGGTAACCGAACTCACCCTGTAAATGTTAGGGACTAACAACTGTATTCTGTAACCAAACTCACACCTGTAAATGTTCGGGACTCACAACCGCATTCCGTAACCGAACTCACACCTGTAAATGTCCGCGACTCACAACCGCATTCTGTAACCGAACCCGCACCTGTACATGTTCGGGACTCACAACCACATTCTGTAACCGAACTCACACCCATAAATTTTCAGGACTCACAACCGCATTCTGTAACCGAACTCGCACCTGTAAATGTCCGGGACTCACAACCGCATTCTGTAACTGAACTCACACCTGTAAATGTTCGGGATTCACAACCGCATTCTGTAACCGAACTCGCACCTGTACATGTTCAGGACTCAACCGCATTCTGTAACCGAACTCGCACCTGTACATGTTCAGGACTCAACCGCATTCTGTAACCGAACTCGCACCTGTAAATGTTCGGGACTCACAACCGCATTCTGTAAACGAACTCACACCTGTAAATGTTCGGGACTCACAACCGCATTCCGTAACCGAACTCACACCTGTAAATGTTCGGACTCACAAACGCATTCTGTAACCGAACTCGCACCTGTACATGTTCAGGACTCAACCGCATTCTGTAACCGAACTCGCACCTGTAAATGTTCGGGACTCACAACCGCATTCTGTAAACGAACTCACACCTGTAAATGTTCGGGACTCACAACCGCATTCCGTAACCGAACTCACACCTGTAAATGTTCGGGACTCACAACCGCATTCTGTAACCGAACTCACACCTGTAAATGTTCGGGACTCACAACCGCATTCTGTAACCGAACTCACACCTGTAAATGTTCGGACTCACAACCGCATTCTGTAACCAAACTCACACCAGTAAATTTTCAGGACTCACAACCGCATTCTGTAACCAAACTCACACCAGTAAATTTTCAGGACTCACAACCGCATTCTGTAACCGAACTCACACCTGTACATGTTCGGGATTCACAACTGCATTCTGTAACCGAACTCACACCTGTACATGTTCGGGATTCACAACTGCATTCTGTAACCGAACTCACACCTGTAAATTTTAAGGACTCACAACCGCATTCTGTAACCGAACTCACACCTGTACATGTTCGGGACTCACAACCGCATTCTGTAACCGAACTCACACCTGTAAATGTTCGGGACTCACAACCGCATTCTGTAACCGAACTCACACCTGTAAATGTTCGGGACTCACAACCGCATTCTGTAACCGAACTCGCACCTGTACATGTTCAGGACTCAACCGCATTCTGTAACCGAACTCGCACCTGTAAATGTTCGGGACTCACAACCGCATTCTGTAACCAAACTCACACCTGTAAATGTTCGGGACTCACAACCGCATTCTGTAACCGAACTCACACCTGTAAATGTTCGGGACTCACAACCGCATTCTGTAAACGAACTCACACCTGTAAATGTTCGGGACTCACAACCGCATTCTGTAACCGAACTCACACCTGTAAATGTTCGGGACTCACAACCGCATTCCGTAACTGAACTCACACCTGTAAATGTTCGGGACTCACAACCGCATTCTGTAACTGAACTCAGACCTGTAAATGTTCTGGACTCACAACCGCATTCTCGGAACACACACGCTGTGTGAACGGAACAGGACTGGACAAATAGTTGTCCGTCACGTCATACAGTGCGAGAGGCAGACGCGTGTCTAACGTATGTTACGTGTTTTCATGTGTGTTTTCGGTAACTTACAGTGATGGAGAAATGAGCTGTGTGTTATCTGAAAGTTTTAGATCCAGTCAGTTTTCCACCGGAGCCGCTCCCGTCAGTTCCGTGTTCTGTGCACGACTCAAAGGCTGTGTCCGAAATCGCCCCCTGTACCCTCATTCACTATTCCCTACATTAGGTCACTAATTCAGTTCACTAGAAGGAGTGAAAATGAGTAGTGAATTCGGACACTGAGTGCACCGGACGGAATGCCGCTTTTGCATAGTTTGTGCTTGCTGTTTAATAATCATTTTAAACTGGCAAACTGGCAGCTCCAGTAGTAAGAATAAAGGATTTATCTTGAACTCTGTCACGGAAAATATGTATAAACCCTAATCAAACAATTTAATAAATCAATTTACAATGAATTTATACCCATGTTGTACATTATGCTGTACGCCATGGATGAGCGCTTCGTAAAAATGAACGGATTGATTATTCAGCTGCGGGCGCCATCTTCTGGCGAGATGCGGGAATTCATTCGGCATGTGACTCTCACGGTGCATTATGGGCATTCTCTAGCCATTAAGCGTGCACCAGTTGTACACTCGTTTTTTCAGTGCATTGTGGGATTGAATGAGTGCACTCGAGAAACGTCCACTATGGTATCGGACACCACTAAAAATGGCTGTTCCATCAAATAGTACCCTATTTAAGGGTATAGGGGGCGATTCCGGACACAGCCAATGCTCCGCTCTCCACCCAAATATAAAAGCTGCTGTTGGTTAATGAAGATTTCACGGATGAACTCGCGGCTCGATTGGATTATTGTCGTGTCAGAAAGTGATATGACTTTCAGTTTTATGGACGTCGCCATCTTTGATATTACTTCGGTCACTGATATGGTTACTGGTAAGGAATACGTCTTGACTCCCGTTGCACGTTCATACAGACAGAATCCGAGAAGCTACTATAAGTTGCTGTGTGAACGGGACATTTCGAGACGCACACCTGTAAAGAAAATGCGGTTATCAATCCCAAAAATGGATGGTGTGAAGTAGCAATAACTAGGTACTATCTCCCACCCATGTAGTTACCTTATATTACCAGTACTTTCTTTAGTAAGTACATTGTAAGTACATGTACTGTAAAATAAAGTGCAACCAAAAAGTAATGTAAAGTAATCTAAAAAGTAGTCAGAATACATTACCTAAACCAAGATTACGTTACTAACTACAGTTTTCTTCATCTAACGGCTATCAACAAGTGAATTCAAATTCAGCCCCAAGTTTATAGTTACCAGCCAAGCTCCAAAAACAGACAAAAAGCATCATTTTGTAAACTATATTATTTATTTTATATTATACTTATACAGTTCTTCTGTTTTTGAGCAGAGACGCATCCGGAAAGTCTCTATAGTGATGTGGGGTTTGCAATAGCTACAGGTTTGTTGCTTCTCAGTGGATCATTGCCAAGCAAAATGTTTATTGCCAGAACACTCAACACTGTAACGTATAATTGAACAAATGACACGCTGTAGCTCTCAAAACTCCCTGGTTACAGCATGAGTTATCGAGTGAGGTTCAGCATCAACAGCAAACCTGCTGTGAAACGTGTTCGAGCTGCAGTGGAGGAGAGTTTCAGTGAAGAACTTAAATTAGGTCCTGTTCCTCACACAAAGCTATAATCACATAACTTCAGAGAAATCATACGGCGTATTTGTGGTGGTTTTATGGCGTTTCTGTTTCTGGCATGTTTTGACATTGTCACATATGAACACAACAGTGGCACATATCAGTGAATTGGTGGCTCCATTATAGAAAGCAGTCAAACCCTTTCTGGTTGGTTGATTGACAGGTCATCCAGCCAATCACAGGGCTAATTGAACAGCTGTTCTCTTATAAGTACAGTAATTAGGTAAATTGAACCATGACAGTAGTGTGAGATGATGGCACTAAATCATTGTTAAACAAACTATCCCAACACCTTACATCCATAAAAACAGCGACTAATATATAAGATTCGATTGGTACAAAGACGTATGATTTTGAGAAAAAAAACATGATCCACCACTAAACCTATAACCTTCAGTGGGACGTCGGCAGATCGTACAAATATCATACGAATTTGCCACCAATTCACAAAACGTAAAATCGTTCAGAATTGCCATTAGAGTGTACATTTATTGTTGGAAAAAGATAGTAATTACTCTCCGACACAGAACAATTGTTGTAAATTAAATTACTTCTAAAACAGAAATTATTTGTTTAAATGCTAATTAGCAATAAAGAACAGATGACATCTTATTTTTAGCTTTGAGGCATAAATGATCAAATCTTTAAAGAGCCAACGAAATGGAAATTTCAAGCCATTTTTTTTCCTCTGAAATGTATTATTTCCTGTTGCAACAGAACGTTTAGCTTGTCACTATTTATTTTAGCTTTTAGTTTTTAAAACTGAACCATGGAAATTCTAAAGAGACACACTGTGTGTGGCACAAGAAACTGAACAGTACTTTTGGTCCATGCTTTCAGAAGATTGGATAAAAGCATCTGCATTTTTACAGCTTAAATGTGAATGTAACGTACGAAAAAAATATACGCTTGTTAAATACACTCAAACCCATTTTAGGAGTTCTCTTTAGCCCTCCCACACTGTTACACCAGTCAAAAGTTTCGAAAAAGTAGATTGTGTGTTTTTGTCGTGTTTGTTTAAAAGACGTCTGTTATGCTCAACAATGGCGGCATTGATGAACGTGCAGGGAAAAAATGTTTTTGCAAAAAAATTTTTGATGCTTAAGTTGCTTTTGTGGGCACCACTATCATTACAAATCTATGTAAGCTAAACAAAAAAATAATAGTTACCTGGGATTTTTACAAGAAATAGCCATCCACTACTATACGATGGAGACTCCCAAGACAGCTCGACAGGTAATAGATAAAGGTGGGCTAGTGTGGTATGTTATTTAAAAAGTAGTTACTCTTTTCCCAAAATCAACTCGCTGTTGTTTCTTTTGATACGTGTATACGCGCGCCTCTCAACGAATAAATCATGTTCTTTCAACACCTGGTTTAATCATACACCCCAGCGCGGACCCAAAAGATCCCACATTGACTGACCCTTATATGCTTCTCTGATAGTGGATCACCGTGATCACTGAAGATCTGCATTACGTCAATTGATTTTGCGGGATAATGCATGCTCTTTTGATGGCACATGCAATCAATTCACATTGTGAAATATATTCAAAAAGGAAAAGCAGTCCATTTATAAAGTCATATTCCCCAATATTTTTTTTTACATATTTTGATCAAATCATCTTCCTTGCAGGGAGGAAGAGGGACATACAAACGCAAAATTCCAGAACCGAGTTCTCCTCAACACTGAGCATTTGTAGTCTTTTTTTGTGCCGATCCCAACCTGTTTCTGGACCTGGAGCTTTTGCTACTGATCTGATGAATCAGGGGTTGATTAGAGAGGGAGTACTGAAATGTCATGGCTGGGGGCACTCATATACGTATAAGATCTCAAAGCTTAACTAGACACGATCTAGCCACAAACCTCCCATATTGACTGATGCTTCAGTCAAACACATGGTCATAGGGGGCACTGAGCTCCACTGGGCCCGTTGTGAGCAAACGTCAGTATCGCTGGTAGGTACATCGGGGGTTGCGTCTTCTAGTGAGTGTGCTATGACAATTGCAATATGTTGGGTGTATCTGCTTTAATAAAGAGAGAAATAAGGCGAGTAGACTGCTGTAAGCGCATGTCGCCGTCTCTCTCTCTGGTGGTACTCGGTTGTCTGCGTCTCGCTAGATCAGGCGGCGGTCAGCTCTGGACTCTGATAGGTCGATGCTGTTGAAGCCACTCTCCAGTTATAATACGCATCCAGACACGTGAAGCAGCTTGCAGGCTCCCTTGCGGAGCCGCTCAGGGCTCCCCAGACAAGAGTCGTTTGTCTGTGGCTTCGGTGCATCTTTGGTTTCGTAGGTGTTCTTTGTGTGAGGCGATTAAGCCTTAAGTCGCGGTCAAGATGCGGTCGTTTATGAGGATCAGTGCACATGATCGCCCGCCGAACCGCTTGTCATTCTGACGGGAGCTCAAGCTTCTCCAAGTCTCTGTGTCGGAGGACGTGATTCCTTGATATATTCCTATATTGAGTTACGTTCGCGCACTCCGGCTGCTTTTGCGTTTCCGTTTTGTTAGTAGCGCCTCACGGCTCCGTCGTCTGTCGGACCTGAAAAAAGTAAGCGTGAGATACGCAGCATGAATTGGCCCTCACAGTCCCTTCTTTCCGCCCCACGCCCAACTCATTCCTATGCTGCCGTCCTCAGTAGTATCTACTTTAGGATGTGCGTCGGTCTGCTTTCCGTTGGCTCCCTTTTTTGTGACGGTTGTTGTGGCCTGTGAAGTACCCGACCTCGGGTAGTGTACTCCGCTGCGCAATGCTGTTGACTCTCGCAGTGGCGTTACCATCTCGTTCCAACAGATCCGGAGGTGCTTTTGTTGCGCACACTATCACCGACCCCTGACACTTTTAGCGTTTTCAGTCCCCAAAAGCCTTGAGTGAGCGGACTGCGGTTGCCTGTCCTTCGTTATCGCCAGCGGTTTTTTTTCTTCCCCTCTTCTGTGTGCGCCCTTGTTTCTTGTTGATGCGACATTTGTCGGTCAGTCACATTGCACATTCCGGTACGCGTTAGGGGTTTTTGCATTCACCGAAGAGTGACAGGTGGCTTTTCTCCCAATTACTGGTGTCCCGCAGTGCGGCGCGGGACGCCTGTCCCGTCCGTCGGAGTTATGCAGCCGCTCATCGTTGTTACGTCCTAGCGACGTAAGCCCCTTATAGACTTCGCTCTTCGATGTGACGAGCTTGAGTCCCTTCACTAGACCCACCAGTTACTGTTCCTGCGACCTGAGCCCCCCCCAGGTGGGGCTCGTCCTGTTACCCTTTCTGCCCCCATCACAAATCGTCCCCCCTCCCCCACACAAGTATCCTTAGGTCGGTCCTAGTAGTTTCTCGGCAAGTACGTCTATGTCCGTTACTTTCGTCTTTTCCATTCTGGGCCGGTGCTGCTTTCTTGTTGTTCCACTATCCAAGTTCTGGCCCAATCTCCCTGTTTTCACACAAGCAACGTCCCTCGCCCTGCTTCGCCCAGTCATTGTCTCCCACTGCCCAGTCGGACACACCGACAGGAGTTACTGTCGTACCCACCTTCGAATGCCTTGACGCTCGGGAGTCCTTTTGTCCCCCCTGCTTCCGCATGTTAATTTTCAGAACGCCAGTCTCCCCACACGTTGGCTCGCGTTAATTTTTCGCCTTTCGTCGTACCGGTTTGTGAATTGTCCTGGAATTCTTTCGTTGAATGGTTCAGAAGCCAGAAGTTGATTGGTGTAAATAGACATGGAGATTAAATCATAAAGCATTTTGTGTTGTTTAACATTTAATATTGCAGAGTTTGCGTGCCTATCGTCACTGAGTTGACACTACCTCCTTATTTTCTCTTGAGGAAGTACGCATCGTTTTTTGTGAATTGAGCTGCCTTAATGCAGTTATTCATATTATTGGAGACAACACTACCAACGTTAACATCTGATTTCATCTCAACATGGCATCACAGAGCAGAGGCTGCTAGTAAAACGCAGATATGAACATGACGCAACCTGCAATAATCACTAGGTTTAAATAATGATAGACAAATTGTTCATTTATGTACTTAATCATATTTGCAGTAAAACAAATTTGTGTCGACTTTATTGGCTGACTGGCTCAGGATTCAAATTGCAACCATTTTACTAAGAATGCAAAATGACTTTAGGTAAACTTACATTTGTATTTCATGTTTTTTATTTATGCTGAAGATGTGTTGACACTTTCTTCTACTGTGTCTTGTTTGTCTTCCAGCAAATCCAGACATGGCAGCATGGTTCTCAGGATGAAAGGTGTTGTTGAGTCTGTGCATATATTTGTTGTAAAGAAATGAATCTACATTCCCGTGCAGGCCATGAGGGTGTCTATTTCATGTGGTGTGATTTTTAAGGGTGTGCTTTTGTGTTTTTACATTTGCCAAAAATATAACTGTTTGTAGTTAAAATTCGCAAGCCCAGATGAGAAAAAAGTCCACGCATTACTTCCCATAAAAAAGTAACTAAGTTAGATGACAATATTATGTAATGAATTATTTTAAAAGTAAATTTGCCCAACAATGATAGCTGGTAGAATTGGATCTAGGTTTAACAGGTCAGGCTTTTTCAACTGATTTGTAATAATGTGCGCTGATTAGTGGCACCAATTAAGTGAATTGTCACTGTATAATCAGAAATGTGAATTTGCATAAATGTTTTTAGATTCTTCTAGCCATAGAAGGCTCTATCAGCCGAGCTGAGTGGTCAAGCCAAGAAGAAACCAAACCATTTTGTACCCCCTAAAGTTATATCTTTGATTCATGACGGATTGTTTTTAGTTTATAGTCCCTCTGTCACACCATGAACTATGAACTTAAGAGTTGATCTGTTACCGTGGTCCGTTCAGGAGCCATGAGGATGCTCAGGCGGATTGCTCATCTTTGCCAGAGTTTTTGAAGTTATGGGCATTGTGTAACTCAAACAGAGTTGACTGAAGAACTCAAGTGTATTATGACTATTTATTAGCCGTGAACCATGACACAAAGGAAAGTTATTTATTACAGCTTTCAGTGATGTACATCTCAATTTCAAACACCATTTACCCTTATGTATTTTTTTCGGTTTTGTGGTCCAGGGTATATTCAGCTATTTCTTCTAGTTTATTGTGGGTTTCGCAAACAGGCTCTCCGATATTTTTTAATGTACGAGTATTCCCTAAAACATTACCACTATTTATGTAAAACAACGGTAATATCTGATTATCAGGGTCACCGAGCCAAACCTAGATGGCACACAATTGGGGAGCTCCGCCCACACCATAGTGTGCGTTTTGTAAGGTTCGTGAGAAAGTGGGCGCTGTTTTAGAGAGGAAGAGAAAAAACATGAATGGGGGAACGTTAAAATGTGTTTGCGAGGTTTTCGGTGCTCACGGATATAATTTCCACACCAAATCATTTCCAACTTGTCTGCGAATTGTGACAACGTGAAATGTTTGTAGGGGCTAAACTTAACAGTGTGAAAAGTAAAACCATTAATCAGACATCAAACATGGTGTTGTAACAGACTGTACGGCATTTGTAAACCCCAAGAATTTTACATATATGATTTTATTACGTGACCATTGGAAATAAACCAGGGAGAGCAGGTCTTAAGTCGGGTTATTCAGCAGCATTTGGTACTGAAGGGGAAGATGGATAACTCAAAAAAAGTGTTTACAATGCGTACTTTTAATATGTCAATCCATAATAAATCTCAACTGTTCTTAAGATTAAAACATGCTACAAAGTTTAGCGCTAAGCTAATTTGTTCTCAGTGATTAACGTTAATTACAACCTTTAAGGCCATTCAAACCACCTGGAAATCTGTATCCACTACTAGATATATCATTAACATATTTGCAAATAAATTTGATAGTAAATATTAAATTTGCCAAAATACACAAGGCTGGCAAACAGAAGGTGAACAAGGATAATATGTTTCTATTTCAGCAATTTTATTTGCTATTCATATTAGAGAAGTGATTTCTGAAGGATCAGTGACTCTCTGAAGACTGGAGTAATGATGCTGAACAATTCAGCTTCGATCACAGAAATAAATTATATGATAGATATATATCTATATATATATATATAATATATATATAATAATAAATTAGAATGACGATTAAATGGGGTCTATTAGGTCTCTTTTTACAATGTTGAATTTGATTGGTATTTTGGGGGTGTCTAGAAATGCTTAAGCATACTAATGCTTGTGGTTTAATAATTTACATTATTACAATATCTTCTCCCGGCCTGGCCAAACGGCTCGATTAGGTCGGGGTTGGAATGAAGGACCGCCTTCTGAAATACGAAATGTGATGTGATTGGTTAGCTAGTGCGTTGTGATTGGCGAACAGCTTTGACGGTGTTTCAGTACTGCCCCGCCCTCTTGCCAAAGCAGCAAGTTCCGTCTGATCCGGTTTAGTTAAGGATGGTGTCAATATTGCCAAACAAAAACTTTCAGAGAATATTGAACAAAAAGATCGCAGAACCATTGCACGCACAGCTATTGCAAGACATATTAGTGTGGTAACGTTATTGTTGTTTTGTTTTTTTTGGGACTAATCATGTTTTAGAAAGGATGTCAACAACCACTTAAAATAGGTGCATTTACTATGTACAGATAAGTGACTATGTAATTATTTTTATTTATTATTTAAAGGGGGTCATATGATGTTGCTAAAAAAAAAAACATTATTTTGTATATTTGGTGTAATAAAATGTGTTTATGATGTTTAAGGTTAAAAAAACACATTATTTTTCCACATATTGTACGTTATTGTTTCTCCTCTATGCACCGCCTTTCTGAAACGTGTCGATTTTTACAAAGCTCATTGGTCTGAAAGCGAGGTGTGCTGTGATTTGCCAGATATCCAGTGTGTTGTGATTGGCCGAATATCTCAAGTGTGTGACGGAAATGTTACGCCCCTACCATATTGTTATGATGCCCTGTCAGGCCGGAGCGATTATTCAAAAAAATGAAAACCCATTATAAACGAGGCATACCTTGCATCCAGTGGGGACATAATTACAAATTATAATGACTTATACAGTCTTTTTACGCGTTGCGTATCGCACTGTGTAAACATAAAACCATGTCTGCATTTTTGATCGGAGAAATGACAAACTACAAGCTACTGCACTGCCCAAAAAACTCGTTTTAAATATAAAAAATATTAAAACTCTTTAAATATAAAAAAAACTTACAATCTGTGAGTCAGAACAGCAGGCATTGCAGTCTCCTCTACCAGGATCAGGAAACAGTCCTAAATAAAATGCACTTGACACATCTGAATATTTGGGTTGAACACTGTTCTGGAACAGTGTTGTAAATACAACTTAAACACTGATTTCTAGTCATGTCCATTTTGGAAGACCAAACAAAGTATTTTAGATTTCACAACAAAACACAGCGTTCACACACGAATGGCCTAGATGAGTGGCGGCGGGCGTAGAGTCGAGCAGAGCGGGTGCTAGAGTGAGAAACGGCGCCGGAGGGCTAGAGCTAGTGAGCAGAGCAGAGGCGGTGAGGTTGAGAATGGCTACTGCGTACTGCTCACGGCGGACGCGGATTCGACGAAAGGCGGCCGGTGGGCTTGTGGCCAACCACGCATGTGCCGACCCTGGGCTGCGGTGGAGGCACTCATCCCCGACCAAGCTGCTTCGTCGAGCCGGGGCGACACAGGTATTTGATCTAAGCCGATCCCCGGTGAAATCACAGGACCTGAGTTGTGGTATTTCCTCAGCAACCAGCCTGGATCAGCTCCAGGCGAGCAGATGCACGTAATTAGAGTTCATGCAACTACAATCTGCTTTCACAACGAAACACACAGCGCCTCCACGACATGGCGGCGGGTCCCGAACGTTCTTCTTAAGCAGACAGGCAAAAATCGGCAACAACAATATTACAGCGAGAATAAATGTTACGCCTTCTTTCTTTGTGTGAACGTTTGGGCGGTGTTATGCAAATTTTCCCACATAGTGAGGTAGACATGTGGGGCGTGTTTGAACGAGGCGTTTTAGGTAGGCGTGGTCGACTCTTAAATTTTATAAAAAATATCTCTTTGGATTTGAGACTTTAGTCTTTGCAACTTTACAGATCTTATTTATGCACCAAGAGCTTTAATTCCCTTTAATTCTAGCATTATAACATGAATTGCAGTGAAAACTGTTATACATTTGAATTTATTATATCATAATCCAGTGTTTCACAGGTGGCACTATATGTGCATAAACGCATTCTCTGCAGCAGGAGGCGCTGTGGAGTGGTAGAGAGATCATGAACGCTAGCGGACTCGCATTTTCACTCTCAAATACAGGCGGTTAACACAAAACAGTGCTCTGCTCAAAAAAAACACTGCTTTATCAGACATTACTTGCAAGATTAAATGAAAATGACATCCATCATTTTCTGAAGACATTCGGTTTTCTTCAGAAATACAGTGATATAAAAACGCCCGCACTCAATGTATGGGAAACACTGTAGTCTCATAACTGAAGTGTGAATTCTGCAGATTACATCATTGTCCAGTATTGTACTGTCAGCAATTTATTATAAAACGTTTTCATAATTGTAACATACATATTTACATACATAATTATTTAGGTGCATGTGTAATAACTTGTGAAAACTTGATGCTACAGCAGCACTTCTTCGTCGTCTTGTCTGATGCACTCACTCGACCAAGCGTTCTAACCACAACCTCGCTCCTCCCCAACCCCCAACCATTCGAATTTCCGTAGTCGGGAATTATTTTAATGATATTATAATGGGCCGCTTTGTGACATCACAAGACCCGTAAAACAACGCTGTAGTCCAAACGAGCCGTTCGTTGTAGTTCTTGAAAAGGGATTTTTTTTTTTAAACGAAATATCTCCCTTTGGGGGGGACTTTGAGATGTGAAAGTTTGAAGACTTTTTTATGCCCAACAAACATTACAGACTAACTAAAGTTGAAAAAGTGAAAAAAAGCATAATAGGACCCCTTTTAAGAAATCTTACCAAGCTCAAACCTTTGAATGATAGTGTATACTGACACCTAGTGGTGTGGATGTATGAAGCAAATGTTTTCAGTAACAAGTACCATTGTAAAAATGTGTTATTCACATTTAACAATGATTAATCTACGTCAAAAGTGAAAATATCAGATATGTGGTAGTTACTGAAATAATCTGAATGGGTCAGTCCCCATAAAGCGACCCATGAAATATAAATCACCTTCTCTTAGGCCACTAATATGAATCTTCATCCTCTGTTAGTGTACATCAGGTTTGTACTTTTTTTTGTTTTTGAGTGAAACTGTCAGACTCTGTTCCGTGTTTTGCTCCCCATGTGTTCCATGTCCTGGTTTTCCCATGTGTTATGTCTATGCCCATATTTGGTCCTTCCCGTTCCTGTCGTTATTATGATGATTTAATGTGTTTCCAGGTGTTCCCCATTTAGTTCTATTGATCCCAGGTGTGTCCCATTAGTTCCCTTATTATTTAAGTTGTGTGTGTTTCCATGTTTCCTCGTCCGGTATTGTGAATGTCAACCTCCTCAGCTACGTGTTTTCCTGGTTCCCTTGATTTCATTAAAATCTCCTTGTTGGTGTACTCCATGTCTCCTCGTTCCTCGCTCTGCGCTCCGCACTCCAGCACAGTAGCAAACGTGACAAAATACCGGACCTAGACAGTAAGCGGCGTCCCTTCTCCCCATGTTTGTTTTTTGGTTTTGAGTGTCTTTTAGTTTTTCCTGTTTTTAGGATCTCCGATAATGGAGATCACCTCACGCTTCGCCGCGCCATTGTCAAGCCCGCCCAATTCACTCATAATCAGAAGAGGAGAAAGAGGAGAAATGGATGACTCAGGACCCTCTTCCTCGCCGAGTGCGCCCCCCAGTGCTCGCTCCAGTGTCTGCTCGAGCCCCAGTGCTCGCTCCAGTATCGGCTCGAGCCCCAGAGCTCGCTCCAGTGTCGGCTTGAGCCCCAGAGCTCGCTCCAGTGTCGGCTCCAGCCCCAGAGCTTGCTTCAGTGTCGGCTTCAGCCCCCGAGTTCCGCCCAAGGAGGGCTCCTGTCCCAGAGTTTAGCCCAATGAGGATTTCTGTCCCTGAGTTTAGCCCAGAGAGGGTTCCAGTCCCCGAGTTTAGCCCAGTGAGGGTTCCTGTCCCCGAGTTTAGCCCAGAGGGGGTTTCATTCCCCGAGTCTAGCCCAGTGAGGGTTCCTGTCCCCGAGTTTAGCCCAGAGAAGGCTCCTGTCCCCGAGTTTAGCGTAGTGAGGCTCCAGTCCCCGAGTTTTGCCCAGAGAGGGCTCCAGTCCCCGAGTCTAGCCCGGAGAGGATTCCAGTCCCCGAGTCTAGCCCAAGGAGGGGCGCCAGTCCCATGTCCAGCCCAAGGAGGGCTCCAGTCAACATGTCCAGCACAAGGAGGGCTCCAGTCCCCAAGTCAAACCCAGGGAGGGCCACAGTTCCAGAGTCAAACCCAGGGAGGGCCACAGTTCCCGAGTTAGTCCTGTGGAGGGCCGCTAAAGACTATATTCTCCCCAAGGATTTTTTGGGGGGGTAGTAGGAGTCCATCTGTGGAGGCCAGGCCGAGTGCCGAGGTCAGGCTCCCCGAGCTCCCTGTTCCGCCATGGCCTCCTAGTCTGCCTGCTCCGCCATGGCTCCCAGAGCTCCCTGCTCTGCCATGGTCCCTGAGCTCCCTGTGCCGACATGGCACCCTGGACTGCCTGATCCGCCCTGGAGGTATTCCCCATGTCCCAGTCCTGCACCAGCCTCCAGGGCTCCCACCCCATGAGTATATGTCAGACTCGGTTCCGGTTTGTGTTTTGATCCCCACGTGTTCCTGTCCTAGTTTTCCATGTGTGATGTTTGTCCTTATTTGGTCCTTCCCGTTCCTGTCATTATTATGATTATTTAATGTGTTTCCAGGTGTTCCCCATTTAGTTCTATTGATCCCAGGTGTGTCCCATTAGCTCCCTTATTATTTACAGCTGTGTGTGTTACATGTTTATGTCCGGTATTGTGAATGTCAACCTCACCTGCTACGTGTGTTTTCCTGGTTCCCTTGATGTTATTAAAATCTCCTTGTTGATGTACTCCACGTCTTCTCATTCCTCGCTCCGCGCTCCAGCAAAGTAGCAAACGTGACGGAAACAGGTATACAATACAGATTGTACTTATTAAAAGAAATAATATGATTAAGAGCAATTCAGTATTTTAATAAATAGTCCAAGTTGTAACATATGGTTTGGTTGCTTCAGTGACAAGTTATATATTGCACTCCAATATATATTTATCCCTCATAAATTTGATCTTGCTGTCGAATGTCTCACAGCAATTTAAACTGTGAATTCATTATATGTCTCGCTGTAGACGCTGTAGTGAGACGGCTGAGACAGCAGCATGAGCCTTTGTTATGAAGGTCTCTGGAAGGTCTTTGGCACGCCAGAGAGGACGGCTTGAAAAGAGGGGAATACATCAAGCGAATCATCTTAAAGAGGCAAATAGACACAGGAAGTGCTCGTCATACCAAGTTTCAAGCATTGTTCAAATAAGTACAAGCTAGACAGAGAACAATGAATGAAAAGAGAAAAATAATTTTTTTTTTAGGATGAAGTCAGATAGTGACGAAAGAGGGGAGTTTTCAGCTAGAGGTCTGCGCGGGACTGTTTTTTTAGTCCCGCTCCCGCAAGGTTATATTCCACACCCACCCACTCCCGCTATATATTCACTCTTTGTTCACCCGCTGTCTGCTTAGAATAATTTTCTTCCGGATCCGACCGTTCCCGCTAAATTTAGATCATGTTTCCAGAATCTCACATTTAAATTACCGTTGCTGAAAGAAAGAGAGATGGGCTAACAAATAAAAGTGTAGTCTGCAAAAAATTGTATGTTATTTTATTCGTTCTTGCAAGCGTCTTGAATTATTATGAATATCTTGACAAAAACATGTGTTTAATATTTTATGCAAACACAGTAGGAAAGCAAAATTGTATTTCTTATGTGTTATGAATCGTGTAGGAGACAATTCGTTAACCATTGAAAACACCAATAGGGAAAAAAGTGTGAGGAGAGAAAAAAAAAATGTAGGTGTACAAAAAAGCATATTAGCTAGTTTATTAACTTGTCAATAATACTTAAAATTAGTTTGACATTTTTTGTCACACAGTAGGGAAAAAGTGTCACAGAGAGAAAAAAAATACAACATCTGTCGTTTAAAATTATAGGCTAAGCAAAATATGAACAAAACAGAGTTGAACGTCCTTCAAGGACAGCAAATCCACACTTTGCTCCATCCTTATTCTACTCTGTCACTCATCGACAACCTGCCTATTCTGTCTGAGGTGGCTCTAAGCTGATTTGAGACCACAGGTACAGCCTGGTGAGCATGCATAGAGGCATCAGTAGCCATGCTGCCGAACAGACCCACACAAATAAAAACGTGTGACGTTTAAGAATGCGGCCGACACACATGCATCGGCATGAGCCGCAAGCCAATGAATAACTGTCACCGGGTGGCAATAAGTAATAAAGCAAAGTATGCTGTTCAAAAGCCGTGTCGGAACGGGAGTTATTGATAGATCGCCCGCTCCCGTTCAAAGATTCACCAACGAGTTACCGGGACCGCTACCGCGTTTTATGCCGATCGAACTTCATGCACATGGCGCAAAAAATGCGCTAGTTACTTAATGCAAGCACCCCTGTCCCCTTATTATCGCAGCTGTCGATTGTAGCAACATGCCAGGGCACATCAGTCAATTTCACGCGATTCAGGGTGTGGCACAATAGATAAGGTTCACAACAAGCGCAGACGAGCAGGGCGGACGGTGCCCGGAGACGGCTGACCAGGTTCGTATAGCAAGACATTCAGAGGTGTTCTTGACTGATGCGAATGCCGTAACCGGCAGCCAGGCGCAGGGAGAGTTAAATACAACAAAGGGCGTGTGGCGTGCCTCGGTTAAAGTACCGGCGTGCCGCTGAGCTGTTGTGTACGTAATCACAGCCCGATCAGTGAAGCAATGGTAAAAGAATGCCATGTGGACACCAACACGCCCCCCCAAAAAAGTGTCACACCTAACTGAAGGGCCACATGAGTACGATGCTCACCCACGCATTAATCAACCATGCGTATGTGTGGAGAGAAGCTCTCCTTCAATGGTGGTCTCAGAAGCATCTTGCTACCTGCACACTGTTAAGGAATATGTCGCGGCAGCTCAAAGACCCTGACATTCAAAAATACGCAGATTAGAATGTAAAAAATAAAAACAACGACCAAAATCTAGATGGATTCGGTGACCAGGACTTAGAAAGCAGCATAGCAAGCCCCGAAACTCTCAGTGGCTTGTCACAATCACAGTTGCCAGAAAATGTTAAACTAAATTTAAGGGAAAAAATGTTCATACATATAAAGGGGTTATTATTATTTTATTTAATTGTTAGTTATCTTTTTTATTATTATTTTGGGGGGTTTACTGTCGTTGAGGTCCTACTATAATGTTATCAAGATTTTTTACATCAAAAAGCATAATTTAGAAGTAAGGTAGAACGTGTTTTTTTGCAGTGAGAGGCACCTTTTTAAAATAGTTTTCTATGGCAGTGAGCGTGTTGCCCGCTTTGTATGCGCCCTGGGCGCCTAGTGTTTTGAAAGTTCTGCGTATGAGCGCTGCTGACGTTGGAAAAAAAGCAAACTTCTGAGCAGCAAAAGTGCACGAAGTCATTTGCATAGTTTTTTTGGGCGGGGCTAAACAGATGATGTAGAAGCAGGTGTGATCTTCTTCTGTGGAGGCAGAGCTTATCAACACTATTAAATCATAGAGTAGAACACTCCACAAGTAATTTTGGCAGATTGGCTTCAGTATAAGCTGTTTTTTAGACTAACAAGACTTGCAGGATGTTTTATAGGACAATGACCTTTTATATCAAAATATCAAGGGAATTTAGATTTCTCAGTTAATGACCCCTTTTTATGGTTTTTTAATAATAAATAAAACCAATAGAGATGAGAATAGTAGAGCTAGTGTTAGAGGGGTATTATTATTCTTTATAAGAAAAAAATATATAATTTTTAATAATTTCACTTACTCATATTGGTGTTGTACACATTTAATTCAATTATTTTATTTAGTACTATTAGTATGTCAGTGGAATGGAAGCAAACAGGATGAAATAGGATCATAAAGGATCTAGAACCAGGTTTTGCTTGAAGTCCAACTGTGCTGCCTGTCAGAGCACTCTGACTTATTTAGCTTTTTCTCGTTTCAGGAATATGGTTAAAGTCTACATGATTCAAAGGAATTTCTATATGAAAAGCCTGAGATATTCAGGTTAGCAGCACAGGCAAATTTATCATCCATTAGACTGGCATTAATAATCATTTGAACAACAAGTACCGAAACATACTGTTGTGGTACCATGATCTAAGTATAACATAGTTATATAAGATACTAACATGCTGTTTTTGTATGACCATGCAGAAAAAAACATCTTTCTTAAACATGTAAAATTAAGTCCAAAAATCCATAAAATCCATGCTTCAAGAAATGAGATGAGGAACTTCAATAAGAAGAACAAATTACCAAATGGTGCAGTACAATCAATAAGGAAAGACATGTTATACAATCCAATCCAAAGAATACTGTGAAGTGCGCTGAATCAATCTATGTGTTGGACATATTCATAACAAACTGGTGAAGTAAAGTGCAACCTATTGATCAGTCATATACCGTATGACTCAAAGCTTTTTTTTTTTTTTTTTAATTAGAAGGACTAGCAGTTTTGAGTCTGATTTGATGCTTTGGAACCTTTGTTCTCATTTGAATGGCTCCTCAATTGTGCACTCGACAGCATGTGTCTGTCAGCTCACCATCCGCAGGGTGGATATATTCCCTTTATAGTCATTCTCTTATGCACCATAAAATTTGTACTGCACAGTTTTCATCGTAAGAAAGGATTTAATCATTCAAATAAATTTAAGCATTCAAGGTTCTTAATCATTTTAATGGGTTTAAACTCTAATCTGAAAGATATTACCACTTAAAATATCTATACAAACAGGTAAAAGTTGTCAGGTCAGTAAGATGTTTTAAGGAGGTTTCTCTGCTCACCAAGCCTGCATTTATTGATAATCAAAAATACAGTAAAAGCTAATGTAATTAAAAAAAAAAAGGTTTACTATTTAAAATAATGTTTTCCATTGGAATGTATGGTAATAAATGTCATTAGTTCTGTGATTTCAACGCAAAGCTGAAATATTAGCATAATTACTCCAGTCAACATGATCCTTCAGAAATATTTCTAATATTCTGGTTTGCTGCTCAAAAAAAATTATTATTATTATTATGTTGAAAACAACTGAGTAGAATTTTTTCATGTTTCTTGAGGAACAGAAGTTCAGAAGAACAGCATTTAAAAAGATGGAAGTTCAGTTGATGTCCAAGTTCACCACCCAGTCACCACCCCAGACCGTTGACCCCTATCACTGAACAACCAACCTCGTTAACCCAAAAAACGAAACAAACAAATAAAAAACATTAAAAAATCGTATGTGTTCAAAAAAACTTTGGACTGGTAGGGGATTTTTTTATAAATTATTATATATATAGATATAGATATTACTATACAATACACACAAATACATTCAGATTAGGTCCATATATTTCTAGGGACCTGACACAATTACATTTGGGCTCTGTATTGGACACCGAACCGAATAACAGTGCCCGCGATTATGGATTGTTTGAAAATGGACCGTCATGCAATAGTTTTAACACAGCTCTAAGTTTGAATGGTAAAATCATCCGGCTAAAGTTTTAAAATCTGAAAGTGCACCGTTGTATGAAGTTATTGTTCGCAAAGAAAGAGTCGATCCTCGGAATAATTAAAATCGAGTCGTTTTAAAGAATATTATCCCAAGCGTTCATATGACTTTAGCAACATGAAAACATTAGTTCATATTGCTTCCAACCACGTGTTGGTCTTTTTGCCGTTGGCACTGAATGACAATGCACAAATGTAATTCGCTTGCTCAGAATAAGGTGCCGCTTGTTGGAGCAGACAGCGGGAAGCGGTCTGAAAAATAAGCGGTTTCCAACAAGGCAATCGCGGACACAAAGCAGCACTGGCCTGCTACAAAACGCTGCTTCTCACAGGCGATCTTACAGGTGGAGTATGAACTGAAAAATGAGGCCAATGGACCAATCAACGCAATTGCGTCATGAAAAGACGGGGTTTGGAAAAATTAATCGTTTGATTCTCCTTGAGCGAATCGTTTGGGAGTCTTTGATTAAATAAGGTAAAAATAAATGCATATATTATAAGACAATAAAAGTGTTTTTTGTCCTTGCATGCATGTCAACCTGTTGTTTGGGACTCCCAAAACCAAAATATGAACATTTCATAAACCATAATAGGGGCACTTTAAAAGAACAAAGGAAACAGAGTGAATGAAAAAAGGCACTGAAGTGCAAGGTGCCGTTTATCGAGACTTAATATCTAAGTGTTAAACTGCACAATTAAATAGAACGAAAATGCTTAGAATAAACAGTTTTTTGCAGCGCTTTGAACTCATACGTCCATTCCCCCGGTAGACTACTTCGTGTACAACTGTAGAGCAAGCTACATTAAAGTGAGATTACGTTCTTGCAATATGGATATTCTTCTTATAAAAAGCACGATTCGCTGCAGAGGGCCTTGTTTCACACCCCGAGCCCTGTGTAGAGGGGGACACCTGGTTTTGTTTGAATGGATTGGGCACATTTTATTTAAATGTTTTTGGACGAGCATGTAAACCTGCTGACCAGTGCCATTGAAACAGCTGAAAGATCAAAGGACAATTTTTATATAACTATGGATTCGTCTGGATAAGAAGAAAGTAATACAACTTATAGGAGGCATGAGGTGTGAGGAATATTGTGTAATTTTAATTTTTGGGTGATATCGACCCTGTAACGCTTTAAGTCTGGAATCAGGACATCACCAGATGACTCTGGGTTTTCTCCTTTTGATGCTTTGCCACTTTACTCAGCTGACTTCTAGTTGTTGTTTGTTACGGGGTCTTTCTGCCTTTAGTGTGTACTTCCGCAAGTGTGAAAGGCAGCTCATCGGGTTGAGTATAGGAGAGACTTTGCCATTTGCAGAATATTCCACTTTTTTACCTTAGAAAACTCCTGGGTTTCTTTTGCTGTATGTTTTGGGTCATCGCACATTTGTACTATGAAGTGCCGCCCAATCAACTTTGCTCCATTTGGCTGAATCT
>JADLZN010006552.1:135651-503123 GCA_018155175.1 Sinocyclocheilus anophthalmus | reverse complement strand
TTTTATTTATTTATTTTTTTCATCGTTGTTGTTGTTATGTATTGGGAAGCCAGAATGCGCATCCATCAACAGAAACTTTAGCCGAACCCTGTTTGTTTTACGTGTTATTTATAGCAAACCATATTACAGATGTGTTGTCAGATTTAAGTTGAACCGCGGTGTGTGGAGAACCGTACGGTTCGATTTTTTTCGGCAAACCGTTCCACCCCTAACGCTTATACCCCCTGCTGGAGAGCAGGGATTACAGTTGCGTAGTGGCACCCGAAGCTGGTGGAGAGCCTCCACCCATTACACATCTCTCCCCCCTTAGATTTATTTACAGAAAGCCAGCTGCCGTGTGATATTGGTTCAACAGAAATATTACTTCCCCCTGTCAGATTTCATTGACATGCATTATTGACAGACTGGCATATGTGCCCGGCGGAACATAAGTGCTCAAATCCCTCTGAAAGGCAGAGTCTGTGCCACCTCTTTTTTTTTTTTTTAAATGAGAACACACTAAGAGCTGTTTAAATGTGTTGCCTAGCTACAAAGCCCATAAGAACACATCAGTAATAGTGGAAGTGTTTGATTTCCACTCTACAGCCTTCAATGTGTTATATATAACCCATATGTGAATAGACTGTTAGCTTTGGTACTCAAATACTCATACATACTTTGTTACTAGAATTACATATATGTTTAATCTGTAGCTGTAGGATGAGGAAGCAACTGTGTAAATTAGTACCATAACTTTTATCCTATGTTATTAAAGCAAAAAGCCATGAGAGACTGTGCATTAAATTGATTTTAGCTTGAGTAGATGGTTCTGTGACATGATTATAGACTCAATGTGCAGTAAATATTTTATTAATAATCATCATATGTATTTCATCTTAATCAAAAATAAACAATCTTCCACCAAATAAAATTGTTTGTCAGCTTCGCCGTAGGCTGTTTATGGTTTCCAAGCAAGCATTTTTACATAAAATGTATGGTTATAGTTTTGAATTTATGGTTGCATCTCATCCAACCAGAATTTAGAGTTAAACTGTTTGTTTTATTATGGATTTTAATGATTCATGTATTGATGTTATATTTATATTGTAAATTTTATATATTAATAGATTTATGATTATAATTATAATGGTATTACGACTCCGTTTGTTTCACTGTCCCAGACTTTTATTATACTATAATAAATTTTAAATACAAATGAAAAATTATTTTTTTTTTAGGGAATATCTATAGTCTATCTATAATCTAATACATTAAACTAATAAATCCAACCAGGTTCAGCTATGTTTATATATGACTGGAAACAGGCCTAGGAAAAGCATACTGAACAACTGTATATGCTTTGTTTGCTTGCTAGTTTATTCAAAGTTTTATCTCTCATATAGACCTGATGGTGTTTACATCAATGCTTCATTCTGCCTTTGAAAGAGTCCTGGGAGATCCTAGGAAATTATTGATGACAGAGCAGTGTTGGGATTGATTGTTAAGTGGGCAAATTTGTCTTGCATGAATTCGCTCCATTAGCCAGTTCATTCACCATCTGGCCCAGGGTGGGAGCAGGCTGCCGGGGGGAGTGTGAAGCCTGGCATAAGGACTGGGCGTCCTCACCAGCTTCACCCATTCAGCCCTGAGGGCACCCCGTCTGACCTGTGGATTGGCCCATTTTTATCTCCTCCTGAGAGGTCACAAGAGGGACACCCAAAATGTAGCACTCTGTTCAATAATGCAGGTCATCCATCTGGTTCTGGTGATTTATTTTCAGTTAAGATGCCACAGTTCTGTTCTACAGATGTACCGATTTTGACTTCACACTTTCGCCTGGTGCCAGGCACCTGTGAAAATCCTGTTGAGGGGGAAGAAATGCACAGATGCTATCTGATGTTGTAGTGTGTGAATGTACCTCAGACCTCCTGTGTACAGTATTTCTGAAGATAATGCAGTGTTTAGCCACTATGATTTTACTAGGCTGACAGACTTTTCTCAATTTAATGAAATTAATTTCCCAGTATATTAAATAGAACCTTCTGTTCTGACATATTTAACTCAGATTCAGCTGTTTAGGTCCTGCTGAAAGATCATTCTCTCTTTAAAGTATTAGTTCACTTCCAGAATAAAAATTACCTGATAATTTACTCACCCCCATGTCAACCAAGATATTCATGTCTTTCTTTCTTCAGCTGAAAAGAATTAAGGTTTTTGAGGAAAACATTCCGGGATTTTTCTCCATATAATGGTCTTCAATTGTGGCCAACGGGTTGAATTGTGGTTAAAAAGTATATACATGTTTATTTTTTTAAGAAAACGACCGATCGATTCGCTAGATAAGACCTTTGTTCCTCGGCTGGGATCATGTACAGCCCTTTGAAGCTGCCTGCCACTGTGGCAAATATCAATTTGGACCTTCAGCCCATTGGCCATCATTGAAGTCCATTATATGGAGAAAATCCTGGAATGTTTTCCTCAAAACCTTAATTTCTTTTCAACTGAAGAAAGAAAGACATGAACAATTTGGATCTCATGGGGGTGAGTAAAGTTTCAGGATTTTTTTATTCTGGAAGTGAGCTAATCCTTTAAATTGGGTGCTAATTGGGATTTTTGCCACGATTGTGGCCTAAGGGACATTTTGGAGATCATAAAAGATTTATTTTGTCTTAGGGCAAAATTGAAAGCTTTGGTTCACACATGCAAATGGATTAATCGCCTTTACGATATCTTAGTCTCAGATGAAGTTTTAACAATATCTCAGTAATCATTTCAATTTCGTATGTAAATAAGGATGCCAGAATGAACACAGACTCTAAAGACTTTAAATACCAATCAGTGCTGTCAGTCACGACCAAAGTCTTAGCTAAGATGTATATCTTACAGCCTGACATAAAAGATTTTGATGCAGCACAGTCTGTTCACTCCTAAAAAATTCTCAATATGCATATGTTCACCTACTGGAACTGTCATCATGCGTATTTCATAATGACACTGTACTTTTTATCTGTTACAATGAAGCTGAATGACAAACAAAACAAATTATCCCAGAAGCATTTTGTTGTTTTATAGACTACTGTTGAAATGTTTGGAATGTTTCTTGAGCAGCAATCATACAATTTTCAAGAAGTAGTATATGACACTGAAGACTGGTGTAATGGCTGCGGAAAATTCAGCTTTTCCATCACAGGAATACATTACATTTAAGATATAGTTAATTAGAAAATAATTATCTAAAATTATTTTAAACTGTTATAATATTATTGTTTTTACTGTATTTTTTGGTCAAATAAATGCAGCCTTGGTGATCATAATAAGACTAAAAATACGAAAAATCTTCCCCCCGAGCCCAAACCTTTGACAGTGGTTTACAGTGATGTTGCTGATAAGTGACAGTGACATTTTAATATCAACAGTGTCTCAATGTTCAGAGAATCAAGACCCTTGCCTGTACCCAAATTTGTATTCACAATACACTAATTCATAGGGAAATAATGAGACATAGCATACAAAAACTGGAATTTAATTTAAACGAAAAGACTGTAAATTCAGTCAACCTTGTTCTTAATCTCATGTCATACATACTTGGTTTGTGGCCTTAATGTGACCCCTGCTTTTGGCAGACCAGTTGCCCAGCAAGGTGCATTAGCAAACGCCACTGCATCACACTCCACTGTAAATCACACTTAGCTCACAGTGCAAACACACAGCTACTGACATCATTGGTCACTTACGCTTCACTTTTCAGAGTATGCACACGCAATGCTGAATGTGTGGTTATACGGGACCCTTCTTGACATCTAACCTCCAAACGCATGCAGGCAGGGCCCTCACAGGACCCAGTGGCCCAGGTCACATGCCAGAGGCCGTTCAGCTCAGTGTCACTCTCAGTCATGTGTGTAATATGTGAGTGTGGCGCCCAGGAGGCTTATGGGGGATTGGGTTGTGATGTGGTCAGCCCCTGCCGGGCATGAAGGAGCAGTGCTGTGGAAACAGAGATAGAGAAGACCAGAGTTCAACAGTCATATTTAGAGCTTGTCTTCGAGATACACATATCTGAACGGTCCTGTTCTCTGTCTGCATGTCCTGCAATCCTTGTATTCCTCTCGATCTCCTCCTCACGCGCCAAAATAGCGGGGCTCGCTCGTTCCTCCTCTCTTCATCTCTCTCTCTCGCATCGACATCAACTGAACTGCAGATGCCCGCTATTAAAGGCATAAAAGAGCTCTTGAAGAATAATTGGATGTGTTTACAGTGTTTTGCCCTTCTGACACTGGAGTTGTGGCTGTTAATTCTGCCTGTTAAAGGGCCTTGGTGCCGTCTGTGTGCCTAGCCGGCTGATTGTAATGTGTTTAGAGACGAGCAGACGGTCTGTCATAAATTGCATCAGTGATTTATAGAGGCGGCCATGGGAGGGTCAGTGTTCACTGTACTCAGGAGCCGGTGTACGTCTGTGTTCGAGCGAGAATGTCTGACATGTGCATCAGATTGTGAGCTAATGGCTCTGATCCAAATCTTGATGAGCTGCCTGGCTGTCTGCTGTCTTCATAGGCTGCTGCCTTCGAAAACACTGTGTTCTAATCTCTTTCATGTAATAGCGCCATCACATTAGCGAAACTGCAGTGAAATTTTGTAGACAGACACAAGTAGTTCCATTGTCAATAGTGTAGTGATGCATTAAACACTGTTTACTTCACTTACTTCCAAACCAAGCAGCATTGGTAAAAACAATAAATTAACATTTTAAAGTTCAATAAAATCAATGCAAAAATCTTAATCCTGTGGATTCCTATTAAAATGACATGCAATATCACTGTAAAAGTGTAAATGTGATAGCACCTTAACTCTAAGGGTGTATTCACACCTGTCTTGCTTGGTTCGATTGAATCAAACTCAAGTTAATTTCCCCTCTTGGTGCAAACCTTTTTGGCAGGTGTGAATACAGCAAATCGCACTCGGGTGCGGACCAAACAACAGTACAGAGACCCAGCTGAAGAGGTGATCTCGGTCCGCTTCCAAACAAACTCTGGTACGGTTAGTTTAAGGTGTGAATATGACCCGACCACCATCCGACCTAATTGCAGAAATCACGCTCAGAAACAAGACAGCTCGCGCATATAGTGCTGCTGTTTGTGTTTCAATGGCTTAAATCACTTGTTTTAAAACTACAATGCTTAAAAACAGATGCAAATGGTGAGTTTTCGGGGGGGGGGTGGACATTGTCACACAGCAACGTTAACGTGAGCGCGCTAAATAGGCTAGCTGCCACAAAAAATTACCATGTCTAAGTTGGGGTAAAATGGTAAGTAGTATTTGAATTATTTTTAATAAACTAGTGTTTTATTGAAGTTCAGTGTCTCTATGCAGTTGATGATCCTGACTCGCCATCTCATCATTGGAACGGCCTTTTAGAAGAAATGCAATCCTTTACTGATTCCCACATAATAATAGAGGTTTTGGATTTGATTATTTCGTTTTGGTAGTCATTGTTAAAAAAGCTTTCTATAGATATATTTATGATGTCTGTGAGACATGTATTCGCTGAGTTTTGGTAAATTTTTGTGAAGCGCTCTTGTTCAAGACAGAGACGGCAAGCGCATCCTATTTGTTTTCTTTATTTAGCACAACGTTTTCTTGATATTGTGAGTGCACACAAATAAAAATAGATCCTTTACAGTTCTGAACGATGTATTATTCTTACCTTTATGAGCAAAAATGACGGCGTATTTAATTTGTTTCCACTGATGTCCTGAAGCGTGCTTCAGCTTCCACTCTGCACTCAAACGATTGGATATGCACCTAATAGCACACATTTATATAGGTTAAATGTTTAAACTAACATTGTGATATGCTTTAAGTATTTTATATCTATATATTTTATTTTCGGCAAGTCGTAATTACAACATCGGATGACATTTCTCTATTGATGCTCATAAGTTTCTTCATATTGCGTTAGTATCTGATAACACCAAATCATTAAAAGTATAAAAATTGCACTATGAAAGATCTCCATGATTAGCCTGTTTTTGCACTTCCTGTTTTTCCCTGCTTGAGAATTTCTGTCCAATGAATGGATGACCTTAGCACACGTGTGGTTTTGTTTACAATTTCTGGTTCACTTGCAAAAAAGGGCAGTGTGAAAGCGAACTGCACCAAACAAAAAAAAAATCAACGTTGTATTTGGTCTGGATCAAAGCAAGTGAACTAGCGGACTTTCCTTGTGTGAATACACCCTAAGTTTTGTTCTAACCGGGGCATGCCACAATGGCCATTTTTGCAGATATTTTTTTTTACGCCTTCTGTGAAATTTTTTACATTCCCATTTGCTCTAATATCAAAGGAATAAATCCATGATAGCGTATCTATGACTTTACAAAATAGGAAGAAATATTGAGAGATTGATTACATTGGTCAGAAGAGAGAAAAATGACAAATTTGTTGGCAAATTTGTTGACAAACCCCCTCAGCCATTGTATAAGAAATACTCAAGTATCAATGTTGACTATTTTTCTGTAATTAAATTCCAAAGTGACATTATAAAAAATAAAATAAATAATCATTAAAACATTTTTTTAATGTAAAATATAAAAAAAAACTAGATTTACAGTGTTTTTAATACTGTTGAAACGTGCCCTATGGAATAAAATACATTTAAAATATTTAGTGCTGTCTTAGATTTTCGTCAAAACAAGGATTCAGTTTTGGTGCCTACTGTTTGAAACAACCTCATTGTACCGGGTTATAAGCTATGTTATGGGGAGTATGGCATCCTCACTCACTTCAGCTGAGCTCGTGCATTCGGTATTGTAAGATTATCTACGTTTCTCAATCCCTGCAAGCAGAGGCATCCGATGCACAATATGAGCTCTAGATTTAACTGGAGGCCAATTCACTTCCATGGCTGAAGATTTGTAAGTGTATTAGTCACACTCGGTTTGTAAATCTGCGCCTCTTCCCAAGACTATTCACTCTGCGAGGCCGCTCGGGGGTGATTGTGTTTTCCAGTAATGTGTTGGATAATCCTAATGCTGGAGTTATGCTGAGGATGTGTGCCAGGGCAAGGACACTGGTGCATGGAGCCGATCTGGCCAGAACAGACTCGACTGGGCTCTGTCTGGCCAGCATGCTGCAGATGGCTAATGTAGGCCGCCACTCCTAATGAGTAACGACAAAGGAAGCCCCTTTCTGCAGCCAGGTACTTTCTTTCTGTCTCTCTCTCTCTCTCTCTCCTCCTCCTCCTCCTCCTCTCTTCCTTAAGCAGATTAATTAGCAGCACTTTCCCTTATCGGCCAAGAAAGTGCTCTCACTAAGTCCGTAGGGAGATCTCACCAGGGAGGCGCAGTCACTGCCCAGCTTTTCTGCACTTTACTTTGTGTTTATATGCATGTGTGAGTGTGTGTGTGTGTTTGTGTGTTTGGTGTGGGGTTTTGTTTCTGTGTATTCAACAATATTGAGACTCTATGTGAAAGAGCTGTATTTGCTTATGCAGCGTCAACAATACTTTGTACAAGTATACCAGAAAGTAAGACATTAGAATGTATATGCAACATAACAGAATGAAGAGCTTACACCATTCATGTCTGTCTTAGTAAAGCTTTCCAAAATGTGTGGATTTTTTGGCTTGCATCTTCAGTGGTATTCACTGTAAAAGTGCCCTAAATCTTTTGGAGGCAAATTTCTATCAACAGTCAAGTGCTGTTTTGCACATTATTGTATAAATGAGTGCCCAGTTATAATGCTATTTTTTAAGCAGAGTCGTTCTAGCACATTCAGGTGAACCTTTCGGCATTCAAAGACACCTTGCACATCAAAGTCTATTTTTGGCATACTGTAATGTGAACCATACAAGATTGGGTAGAACTGCTTTTAGACATTATGCCTCCTTTTTACAAATATTCACATTTTCAGAAAGCAGGTGAAAACATATATTTTTATGTTAGCTTTTGAGGAAATTATTATTATAAGTTATTAATTATTAATAATGATGATGATGATAATATTTCCTCCACTTTGAGTTGCATTTTGTGTAAAAGGTGCTATGCAAATGTATTATAGAATGAATAATATCATAATGATTATTATCATTGTGATTAATATATTAACATGATTTCCTCTTGCTTTATAATTTTATTTACGAAAGGTGCTATACAAATTAAATGTATCATATAATTATAAATAAATACTTATTTTGTACTCAACTAACTTGCCTGTATATTCTTCTTCTCTCTTATATGTATAAAAATCGTGAAGTAGACTAAAAGTTTCACTACATTTGTACCACTTTAGCTCTAAACCAGCTCATCATAATTGTGACATAAATAGCAGTCTCTCTCCACAATTTACACTGGACTAACATGAAGCCAGATCAAGGTCATTCTCATTTCAGAAAGTTCCCTTCCTCCTCTCTCTCCCCTTCCCCCATAAAACTAATTAGTGTTTTATACTGGTCTCTTTAATATTAGCCCAAAATAGTGCTGGTGTTTGATGTTTAAATCCAGTCACCGGGAAGTGTAAGCAAAGGATTTCATCAGCGCCACAGGGCTTCTTTAGCCCCAATAGTGTAGGTCTCAGTGTGAATCTATTGCTTTAGATATGCCTCAGTAATCTGCTGTGGGGTGAGAGTAAAAGAGGTGGCAGGAAGTATGCTTCATATTTTCATATTATTAGAAGGAAAATTAGACCGGTTATGAGTTCATGTCAATGTGTAAGCTGCTCTGAAGGTGGTTGAGGCCACTGAAGATTCACTAAACAATTTTTTTACCTTTTTGCCTTGCTTTCTCTAGACTCCGCCCCTTAATATCGTCCACTCCCAAGAAGAAGAGGACAGCAGCCAAACCGGTAGGTTGAATGAGAGCCCTCTATTATTACTCTTAATATTTTATTTTCCATTTAAAAGTTTATTTTACATTGGTGCATTGGTACATTACCATGGTTATTCTTGTTGCAACCAATTCGATTGGACCTTCAGCCCTGGACATTAAAAACCAAATATATGGCAAGAATGTTCTCTTCTGTTTTTTAACTCTGCACCTCATTTCATAACCCAAGATCTAATGAGATTACTGAATGGCATCTCAGTGCAGACCTGTTTGTGGTCTGTTTTCTTGTTGACCTAATGAACAATATTTCATGAATATCAGCTTAAATTCACTTGATTAACCCTACTTGACTTCAGTAGTAAATCCATCACGATAATCAAATACTTCATAGCTAAATGTCACGGCAATAAATAGCGAACCAGCATATTTTACAATGCAGGGTAAATATGGCATATACATTTAATTGAAAGTCAATATTTGTGATAATGTTCAAGCCAAGTTGATGGATTGCCTCTGTGGTCACTGGGTCTTAGTGTCTCTCTTCAAAATAGTCAGGCTTGATTAAGCACCAACGTGGCCTGAAGTCAACCATACTGAAGTACGTGTACAAACAGACAAAAAAGCTGTTGTGGGGGAAAAATCACGCACAAAATGATTACAGGGGTCAACTTTGCTCTCGCAATGAAGCCCCCCGCTGTCCCATCCAGGTTGCTGCCAATATGTTCTGAAATAAATCAGTATTATATAATGTATTGTGCCTTTCTCAGAGAGATTCAGAGGAGAGTCATTCTTAACAAAGAAACACCCCAGTGGGGTATAAAAAATAAAGTTGTATATTTTAAAATATATTCTCTGAAAAAAAGTCTTATTTTACATAATTTGCTTCTCAATTTAATATTTCTTGTTTTATATACTCCCTTTGTTCCCACAAAACAAGAGCAGAGCATTCTCTGGGGTCATAAGGGGTCTTAGTTCAGATGTCATAAATACTACTAATAAATTGTAGAATGAAATAAAAGCATTAAACAGAAAAGTTCTGGAATAGTATCTGTTATCTTTTTCTTAATTTTCTTGTTCCTAATGAGATCATTAATGCCCCAGCCCAGATTCTCTAGCCATTAGGCCTCTGCTTGTCTCTGTGATCCCAGCCCGAGTTACTCACTCTGGGTGTAACCTACAGGTGAGCTGCAGGGAGTCTTCTATGCGTTTGCCAAGCTTGGCAGCCCCTATTACAAGAACCCCACTGCTGCTGCTTCCCCTTAACTGGCACTGCCTGAAGAGTGGCCTCACGGTACAGCGGCAAGTCTGTGCTATAATTACCACTGAGACTTTCATGCTCTTCCTCCAGTTTTCACAATATGTTAATTGATTTAGGCCTCTGCTTCCCCTGAGCTGTACTTCCTTACACAGATGCCTGCTGGGAAATGTAGCCCTGATTCACTTGGGCTCGTTCTTTTCGATTTAATCTTTGTTTTTTCCTCGACTGTGTAGTTTCACTAATTTTAGTTGTTTTTTTAAGGGAAGGGAATCAGCACAAGTTGCAGGCCAGTCAAACCTGCATTTCCAACATAAGCACCATGATTCTACATGTCAGATGCACTAGCCACTACACTATGGTGCAGAGTAAGAATCAGTATTGAGCATTACTTTGGAAAATATTTGTGAAAAAGGGATCAGGATTTGTTGCAGGCCAGATTCAAACCTGCATTTTGTCAGATGCATGTATGCTAGCCACTACTCTATGGTGCTGACTAAAAAATAGCCTTTAAATTAATATGGAAATTATTGAGGATAAAGTAGGGAAATGCGATCAGAACTTGTTGCAGGCCAGATTCAAACCTGCATTACCCATATAAGCAGATTTAATATGTTAGATGCACATATTTTAGCCACTACACTATGGTACTGACTAAGAATCAGTTTTTTTAACATTATTATGGAAATTATTTGGGAGAAACAGGAAATGGGCTCGGAACTTGTTGCAGGCCAGATTCAAACCTGCATTTCCCACATGAGCACCATGATTTAACATGTCAGAAGCATATTTGCTAGTCACCACACTATGGTGCTAACTAAGAATCAGCATATTGAATATTATTATGAAAATGATTTGGGGCAAATAGGATCGGGACTTGTTGCAGGCCAGATTCAAATCTACATTACCCACATGTTCACCACAATTCAGTGTGTTAAATGGGATCAAGACACATTGCAGATCAGATTAGAACCGGCATCACCAGCGCAAGCACATTTTATATCTGACAGTAGAATTTCACGGAAGCATTGTTAGTTTATAAACTAATATGTTGTCTTTTATTGTTCTAAAACATTATTTATTTCAGGTCACTCCCAACATCACCATGATGTTGCCCCCTGCAGCCCCAGAGCCCCCTCCAGCTCCCACCCCTCCCCCCATGATGGAAAGTGGGCCTGTGGCATATGATGAACCCGCTGAGGAGGAAGAGGAGAATGAGGAAGAGGCGGAGGTGTCTTGCATTAGCGCCATGGAGCTGATAGGTGGAAATGGTCAGTATGTCACAGCGGATTGTAGTCATGTCGCTGACAAGGATAATGAAGTCACGGCTCAAGGGTTCAGTGAGTTCAAAGAGTTTACTAGATTAGTTCCAAGGTCTGACTCTTTTTTTGACTCACATTTTACAAATTGTGTAATGCTAAGTGGGCTGTAACTCTCTAGCATTCGTGGCAGACTACATTTGAAGTGTTTATCATCTTGATAAACTGCTCCTATCTCTTCTCCTCTGCAAGTCATACATCTACAAATAGTTGCTTATCACAGTAGTGTCCTAGCAGCAGTTTAGCAATATAGTTTGATCTAATCTTTACCGTTCTCTTTTTTCAACATGTATCCAGAAACAACAGAATTCATGACAACCTTTCCCTTTACAGACTACGGATGTGAAGCTGAAGAAGAGGAGGTATTTTAGACTGCCGTCTGTTCCCCAAACTTCTTCTCATCCTCCTATCCACTATCCACCACTCTGTATAGTGAGGAGAGGAGAAATTAAGGCACATTTGAGACACGTATAATATGCTGCACGTTTATGAAAGGTAATTCTCCATCACAGTGCTTTATATGACTGGTTAAACTGCAGCATATGTGTGATGAATGAGCTACAATGGGAGAAGGTGGCTGGCAGCTGGCAGCTTTAGACTGAAGAACATAAAACCAGTTTAGCACTTTGTCGGTGTTCCACTAAAAGTTCAAGAGACAGGAAGCTCTATAGTAGTTTCCTGAGTGTCAGAGAATTTGTTTTACGGGTGCAGGATTTGAACCTGTTTGTAATTCCTTAAATGTGAGGATATTGATGTCTTCTTAGCTTGCTAATAATATTGAATGCTTTGTGGGAAAATGTAATGGCGATCTGTTGTACATTTACACTTGTACAGAATTGTACATATACAGTAGGAAGCTGTGAAATTGTCACTTTCAGTGTTTTACTTTTTTTTTTTTGCTATTTTGTCTGTATATATGTACATGTAACAGTATTTTGTTAGATGCACTGTTATATTTCCTAATTCCATGAAAAAGTAAATGTTCCTCTGTGTTGGATTATGATAAATATTCATGTATTTTACAGCAGTGTTATGACCCTCATTTTAACTGTTTTCATCAGATCATCAGATGTGGATTTCAGAGTACACAGTAAAAACTAGTGAGCAGAATATGTTAATGTGTATGTGAATAAATTCACGCATGTTTAGGATGATTTTATGGTGCTTTTGCATTCATTTTGAAGTTTAAAAGCCCCATCCCCTATTCATTGTAGCTTTTGGGTTCCACTGAAGAAAGAAAGGAAGGTCTTACTGGTTTGGAACAACATGACAGTGAGTAAATGACAACAGAATTTTACATTTTTGGTAGCACAACAAGCATTGTGAATTCATTTCTTCATGTTTTCCCTACATTCCCTTTCTTGTTTCTTTTTATATTTTTCATGTCAAGCAAGTACTGTACAGTAGTTCCTTACAGCTGAAATTCTTAGGGGTCATATGATGCTTTTTTTAAAGATCATTTTTTTGTGTATTTTGTTGTATTTGGTGTAACAGAATATGGTGACATGCTTTAATGTTCAAAAAACACCTTATTTTTCAAATACTGTACATTATTGTTGTTCCTCTATGCCCCGCCTCTCTCAAATGGTTCGTTTTCTACAAAGTCCCTCCTTCCGACAAGCGCAGTCTGCGCTGATTGGCCAGCTGACCCAGTGCATTGCGATTGCCGAACACCGCAAGCACTCGTCGGAAATGTAACGCCCTTTACCGTAATCGCGAGCTTAATCTTTCAAAATAAATGTAAAGACAGAGCCTGAAAGGGGAACAGAGTCCTGTGACAGACACAGTGATGAATATGTGTTTGCAGTACAGAAGCCACGGTGTTATACAGCTGAACTCCCCCCCCCCCCCCCCACTGTGCTTGGACCCTGTCTCCTCTCTCTCTCTCTCTCGCTCTCTGTCTCTCTCCCTCTCTCGCTCGCTCGCACACACACACACACGCATGCGCAAACTCCGCATTTGAACAGTCAATAGAAAAAACTTAAACTATTAACAAAACAGTAGCTAATTCAGAAGCACCAGATTGTCATAGCAAATTCAGAATTACTTCCTCTCCTAGGTTCAAGAAACGGTCATCCATAAAATGCATTGATATTCTGTTGTAAGTAATCTTAAAGATTACTAAATGCACCTATTTTCGGAAGGCCAAATAAAGTGCTTTTGCTTTCGCCTAGAAACACACAAGCGTCTCCCTGACATGCTGCTTCAACACTAACTGCTGTTACTGAAACCACGCTTTCTTTCTTTGCATGAACATTTGGGCAGAATTATGCTAATATTTTTACATAGTGAGGTAGATATGTGGGGGTTTGTTAGAACGAGCCGTTTTAGGGGGGTTTGGCAGAGTCTTAACTTTGATAAAGAAATATCTCTTTGGTTTTGAGACTTTAGTCTTTGCAACTTCAGGGATCTTATCTATGCACAATCAGCTTGTAACACTCCAAAGAGAAAGGAAAACTTGAAATCGCATCATATGACCCCTTTAAATGTTATTTGCCAACCAAACCCCTTTGACCTGAAATATTTACTTGAAGTACCCCAAGATTTTAAATTAATATTTCAATAATTTAACAACACGTTCCCATGTTTACAGTTCTCTGATGTTGGTTAATGGTCACATGACATGCAGGCAAACAAATAAATAGTTTGATTAATTTAGATTTTTTTTTTATTTATTGTAATTTTTATAACTAAATTCATTATTAGCTTTTCATTAACTCAAAAACCACTTGCAGTTCTCTCACAAACCCTAGTTTGGCAAACCACAGTATGCTACACGTCTACACAGACTCACTTCCCACATGCTACACGTACGTCTGTGATACAATTACTAATGTCTCAAATCAGATTTGTTCAGGAGTCATGGTCAAGGTGATTTAAGACTTCGATTCATCAGTGCTTCCTGAATTTCATTAGAAGAATCAAGCTTAATGTCTTTGTGCGACTATGATCTAAGCATTCAAGAACCACAAAAGCTGAAACATACAAAACCGGTTTTCATTTGTGAGTACTGTAATGGCTAATGATATAGATATTTTATGAGTCTGCGGTCAGACGAATGCGATGGGTTTTGCCTGTGGCTCATATACCCTGACAGAACTCATCAACAGATAAATCATTAGAATGACAGAGAGAGATCCAGGTGAACCCTTTACCCCTAAAGCTCCATCAGCCTCTCTGTGTGAAAGGCCGTATTCATACAAGGCGAAGCAGTATGCAGCTACCTGGAGGTTTAAGACGTGTTTGCTTTCGAGAGTATGGAGAAACTGCAGCCAATTTAACCCGCTCTGCTGATCAGACTGAAGGGTAACAAAACACTATAATGGTCTGTTTCTGCAGTACTGCAGCCTGTCACTCACATCTGATTTGATTTGTCCACAGATGCAGGCTCAGGGTGCTCTTATACTTCAGCTGTATCGGGTTCAGTTCTTCAAAGCGTTGTGTTCAAATTGCTTCCCACTCTGTCTGGCTGCAGACCCACTCTGGTTTCAGCCAGGCTGGTATATTAATCACGCAGTCCTCTCGGAGCAAGGTTAACATTGTGATTTTAACATCCTGTAGATAACCGCAAGGTATCGCTGGATTGTGTTTCATAATTACCAGTCCAAACTGAAGTTAGTTATGTTTCCATGCAGCTTGTTAAGGAGAGTTATGCTCATTACCATTTTTGTTACAATGTGTTTGAAGGATGATGATGAAGCAATGAAAGAATCCCATAGATTTGCATTGAAGGAGAGATGCAAGCAATGTGTTGAACAGAATTAGGGTATTTTGACTTGGGCTATTAAACAACCACCCAGGAAACCACCCACAACTCTCTAGTATGTTGGCATGCATTTTCTTCATTCAATTTCTTGTAGGTTTGACTTTGTCCCTAGGTTCGTAAAAATGATGCATAACGTAGTTCGTCTACCTAAAAATGTAGTGCCACTTCAAAAGAAGATTTTGGCAACTTTGAATAACCAACATGTTTTTAATTAACGGTGCACTTAGTTGATTATGTTTTGGTGAATGATACATCAGTTATACTGGCACCTAGTGGTGTGGATGTATTATCATGCAGACGTTTTCCATTAACAATACAGAAATACCCTATTCATAGTCGTTTTAGGTTAGGATTAATTTATTCTGTGAGAGCAAAATTTTTATAATTTTTTTATTAGAATGTTATTCTATCGTTATTTTATGAGGCTATTGATATGACTCGAGTCTTCATCTTATTTGAGTACAAATAATATTTAAAAAATACTATTCACATTTTTTACTAAGGAAAAAATGACTAAATGCACCTTTAAGGTTCCACGCAAAAATGAAAATTGTTATTTACTCTCCCTCATGTCATTCCAAACCTGTATAACTTCCTTTTTTTCTGCAGAATACAAAATATATTTTGAAGTATGTTGATAACCAAACTATTTTGGTTCCCATTGACTTTAATTGCATTGCATTGTTTTGGTTCATTTAATTGAAGTCAATGAGAACCAAAACTGTTTGTTTACCAACATACTTTAAAATATCTTCTTTTGTGTTTCACAGAAGAAACAAAGTCATACAGGATTGGAACAACATGAGTGTGAGTAAATGATGACAAATTTTTAAGTGAACTATCCCTTTAAGAATTCATGTATGTTTTTAAAAAAAATATGCACATAAAAATATGTGCTTCTTTTTGTCCTTCATTACAGCTGAGGGATGAATTGAAATGACCTTGGTAATCGACATCATGCCACAGATGCTTCTCGTAGACTTTAAGTGGAAAATAATGGATGATAATGTCTTATGACACTCATTAGATACAATGACGGTGATGATGATTGTGATGAATAAGTGATTAATACAGTCCCTTTAGGTTTCACAGCAAATGCAACGTATCATGCTGTTTGCACCCTTTCTAGTCACAGGCTGTTTTGAGTTGCCCTTCGCCTCGAGCTATGGTAAAGCCTGTGGATTGTGCATTATCATTTTCCTGTGAGCCACAGACCAGCTGTGTCCTGGAGGTTGAGGGTAGAGGGCTGTGTGATTCATACAATATGACGCTTCTCCTGTATGCTGTGTGCTGGCAGATAGCTCATCTGTCTCCTCTGACTGTAGTCACTCCATTGGGCTCAGGTGAGAGTAAACATGACCTTATTGATCTTCACTATGTTTGTTCAGGCCAGACCAACATATAAGCTTATCATAAGCATATACACCTCAAAAACTATTGCAAAATAATGCACTCTGGAGGTGGTAATGCAGCCATGGTGCGAAGAGGACCTTGTTTATTTTTTATTTTTTAAGAAGTCAGTGGCCTGTCGTCAACTATTATTATCACTCTTGCAAATATAAAGGCTTTAAGAGATGTTGGAGGCTATATGATGGTGACAATGAAGTCATGCAACTGTGGTGTAGTTCAGTTATAGGCTGTTATATGTTGTAACCAATGATATAGCCTATATCTTTTTTCTTTAGTTGTATTAGGATTTACAATTCATAAACGTTGTGTTCAGCAGGGAAGATTATCATGATGAAAGAAATGTGTAAGAATCCTAAACTTTTGTTGGTAACAGAGCTGATTTTCTGTAATAATCCAAAAGTCAATAGAAAATCCTATTAGGTTTTTGTCAAGGGAATCAGGTTAATGCTAACTTCGAGGTTTGGTCTACAAACATTACATTGTCAATTTAAAAAGTTAAAAGTTCAATTGTGCGCTAATCAATGTCAGTTTCAAAACAGTGGACCAATCAGAAGAAGTCGGGGGTGGGGCAACTGCACTGAAAAAATGGCAATGGGGGGATTGTTGAATTTGCAAAAATGCCTTTCGTATTTCCTACATGATTCATTTATGTTTCTCATCTAAACATATTTTAGTCTTGTGCCATTCATTTAATGTTAAAGGATGTTCAATCTTTTAGAATTAATCATGTTGAAATGTTAGAAATTAGTCATGTTTTCTCTGGAAACTCCGCCCCCTGGGAACGCGCGAAGGAAAACCAATGAACTGCTGGACAGTCCGCCATTTTCACTCTAGCTTTGGATGTTGGAAGCTGGACGTTTTCGCAGTGGCTCGCTACAGTGTGAAGGTAATTAAAACTTTGAACTGAAATGCCATTGAGAAACAGTTAGTAATCCATTTGAACGTATTTTCCCGGAGGTAACGTTTTTCTGTGCTTATTTTATCGAGCAACCCGACGGAAAGGCAAAGTTAGTGCTAATGTTTAATGTGGTTAGCGATAACAGAACCCCTGTTTAATACCATGACGTTCATACATTTTTTGCAAATCGTGTACAATCCTTCAGGCATATTTTCCCCCGTGTATTACGACTAATTCGTGTCAGGGAGTGACTGTGGCGCAACTAATGTGGGGTGGGGAGGGATGTTACTTACCAAAACGTTAAAAGGCCTCTGGTGAGTGGAAGTATACCTTTATAAATTTGAATCACAAAGAAAAAATACTCGTTATTGCAGACTTCCATTCAAGAACCTCATCACAGTGGTCATAATTGAAACACTGGGAAAATCCCTGGTCAGGAGGTGATTGGCGGCCGATTTAATCTGGGGTGGGGGGAGGGTATGTACAGAACGTTAAAATCTCATAAAATGCTTGCCACACTCACATTTAAATAACATATTTCAAAATCGCAACAAAATCTTACATGGATTGTCTTATAGGTGTTGTATCTTGTGCTCAAATGGCATTATAAAAAGCTTCAGGTCGGCCCAGCCAATACGAAAAAAAGCGCGTGACTCAGGACACCGTTTCTATGGCAACCGGAGCCTCTAGCTTCAGCTGCAGTAACACGATGATTGGCCTTTTAGTTAGAAGGCGGAAATATTCCGCCATATTGCGTGTTGCACTTTTCTTCCATTCATAGTGTCTTGGTTTACATTTAGTTTTACTGTTAAAAAAACGAGTAAATGGCTTGTTTTTAATGTCTTGTCTTTTATCACCTTGTTCCTCCAGTTTGACATCTGTTTTGCTTTGTATGCTGGCTGTTAAGTAGAAGTGGTGAGTATTCTTTTATTTAATTTATTTCTAACTTGATTGTAATTTTTTCCATTTGTATGTGCTGTATTTGCATAGACAGGCTATACACAGCGAAATTAAGTTATTTTGGTTAATGAAATTAATTGAAGGCTTAGCATTTATAAGAAAAATATATGTAATAGAAGTATTATTCAAAGGTAATTTTTTTTAGGTGGTTGCATTTACGTTATGTTTTTCTGCTCAAAGCATTTGTAAACTGCTTTGAATGATCTGCCTCTGTGAATTTGGTGAGCATAACCCACAATTTTTAATCCTACTTGTTTATACTTGTCATTTTACCTTAGTTTTTGGTTGTTTAAAGGGGTCATGCCATGGATATTTGATTTTGTTCCTTGAGGTTTCTTATAATGAAATAGGGCTGTGAATTGCCAAGAATCTGGCAATACGATACATATCACAATACAGGGGTTATGATACAATATATTGCAATACTGTAAGAAATAGGGCTGCACGATATTGGAAAAAGCTGACATTGTGATATTTTGTTTTTCTGCGATTTTATATATATATTGCGATATGAAAGAAAAAATCACCAGATGACTTAAATAGCTCAATTTGGAAAGAATGAATCATTCTAGGATGATCGAGGTGATTTTGTAGGTGAGTGAATACGCATAAAAAATAATGAACACATTACATACTATGTATACATACTAGGGATGCTCCGATCAATTGGCCGATAATCACATTTTATGACTCGATCGGTACTCACTAACTTGGCCGATTGGAGCATCCCTAGCATCATCTTAAAGTCTGTAATATGCACAGTATTACAAACTCATAGTAGTATTGTTGCTGTTGCAACATTAATGCAAAGACTGATAGTTGTGTACAGTGTGGTCTTGGAAATGAATTATGTCTTAGTTTAATGATTTTAATCAGTCAGGATTAGTTATAACATATGCTTGAATGCAGGTTGTAATGTCATGAGATTAATACATGCTATATATTTTTAAAACGTATTAAACTCACGACAATATTATGCATCTCTCACGACTTTATATCCCGCATTTAAGCATATATTGGGAGTTTAGTTTTTTTAATGAATAAATTATATAAATGTTTGTCGTATGGTGATACGAGCAGGGGATTTGTTGAATGAGTAGCTGTGTAGCCTATACTGTATGACAGCTGGTGAAATAAAACCACCCGCTTGTAAACGTTCTGAGTGGCCGTATAAGCTACAAACAATTAAAAAATTATTTATTTGTGGATTATACAACGGCAAATAGGAAAACGGACAAAACAGAAAAGGTAAGAAGGGACATTTGAGAAAAGAGCACAGCGGACCCATAGCGGAACTAAATTTACCCCACGTCACGTGATTTTCTTGGCCTTGTCTTCTCATTTATATACAAGTTCACATTTTTCATGAGATCTACATTATTAATAGATTGAAATTACATTTTTTATAATATTCCCAGAGAAGTGCCCAATGTTCTGTTAAATCTTTTGTCTGTGCATTCTGCGGACTGCTGATGAAGCCTTCATCCAAAAATCCAATGAGACCACCACAGTGGGAATCTACGTCCTTAAATTTCATGACGGATCTCAGGACATCGGGATTGTCCTTGAAGGCCAGAACGTCTTGCAAGGCTTGGACAACTTTGCATTAGCTACGGCAATGCTTTTTGGTCTAATGTATGCTTTAAATCTCAACTACCCACCTGAAACGAAATATACCTTTGAGGTACTGCAGAAAGAAGTCATGGAGCTGGAAGGCTGCACTCTATCAAAGAAAGCTCAAGTTCTTAGAAACCGACTCTATGAGTGGTATGGCAGGTACTTCCTCTTGGAATGAGGACCACTGTGTTTCTTTTTTCATTTCACACACTCACAAAGAAAACTTATACCACACATACGGAGTCAACTTTATAGAGTAGGTTGGCCACTTTTTATTTTGTGGTTGTTTGATGTGTATAGTTTGTTTTTTTTCCTGGTCAAATTTGATTGGTTAAAAGGACCTGAGTGGTTAAAACCTGATTGGTTAAAATGGAATGTCCACTCAGAAATGAAAGTTCTTTCAAGAAAGTTAAACACAATTTTGACTGGTCTTACTGCTTTTAAAACAAAACAAAAACGACAAGGGAAGCTTTGGATTACATAATACTCATTATTGTCCACCTTTTCCACTACACGTTTGATGGTGTCTTGTCTTTTACTTCATGACAGGAGATATGCTGTCATTGTTCACAGTTATTCGTTACATTCCATGAAGCAGTTTTTAAACTTCACACAGAGAAAGCTAATTTCTGTAGCACATACTCAGTGAAAAAAATGTGTTGTACTTTGGACTACTTTATACTCATCATTACTGTTAACCTTTTCCAGAACACCTGTTTGATGGTGTTTTGTCGTTGACTTAATGTTTGTTTTGTTGCATTTTACTATATCTAAATGGTCTAAAGACAGAGGATATGCTGTCTTTGTAGTCATTCGTTCTTGGAATGCAAGCCGTTTTTAACTTCACACAGAGAAAGCTTATTTCTGTAGCACATACTCGGTGAAAAAATTAGTTGTACTGTTAAAAATAATACAGAGATCTAATGTGTTTTATGCTTTTAAAACAAAAACGTCTAGAGAAGCTTTGGACTACTTCATACTCATCATTATTGTTAAACTTTTACCACAACACCTGTTTGATGGTGTCTTGTCTTTTACTTAATGTTTGTTTTATTGAATTTTACTCTCTCTGAATTGTCTAATGACAGGATATGCTGCCATTATTCGTAGTCATTCATTCATGGAATTTAAGCAATTTTTCATCTTAACAGAAAGTTTCTGTAGCACATACTGTGAAAAAAATTATTGTACTGTTAAAAATACAGTGAATTGATTCAAGAAATGTTTTTGCTTGTCTTGCTACTTTTTTAAAAACTGTATTGTATTAATGTTGTAGCTAAGACTAGTAGATGTACAAAATACATTTATTTATAAAAGCCAGCTTACAGTATTCTAAAACTAGAACTAACCAGGTTAGGTTTATTTATTGAGAAACCACTGCATATAAAAAATGAAAGACATTAAAATCACGTTTGTTTAACAAACATAAATTATGTAGCTTTAACATAAAAATCATGTTCATTTAACAAACAAATTATGTAGCTTTAACATATATAAATCATGTTCATTTAACAAACAAATTATGTAGCTTTAACATAAAAATCATGATCATTTAACAAACATAAATTTTATAGCTTTAACGTATTTAAATCATGTTCATTTAACAAACATAAATTATGTAGCTTTAACATATAAAAATCATGTTGAGTAAATATAACTTTAATATGTGCAACCGATGTACATATTTTTTTTAATTCAACAGGTTTTTTTTTTCAGTGTGTCCCAAGCATGTGTGAAAATAGCAGCGGTTCTTGTCTTTCCATTATATTCCTCTCTTTTTTTTTTTTTGCCGTAGTATATCTCATATTCCACATTTTTTTACTGTTCTTCACTGCATCTCACATTTTCTATGTGAACAACCCCTAATTAATCACTATTTTTGTCATGTTTTCCATTTCTAATAGCAAAACTGTGCAACATAATATGGCCTCCTTATATCTGAATTTCTCCAATGAAAGTTGTCCTTTCATCCTCTCATTTGCCCCAGCTCTGCCATACTCATCATGTCTCTCTGCATCTCTTTGAGTTATTGCAGGATGAACTAGTGAAATACGCAACCTATCTCTCTTTTCCTGCAGTGCACCAATTATGTAACTGTTCAGAGGTTGTCCCACGCAGATACACAGAGATGCTGTCACGTCTCCAAATGATCACCATCTTGTAACGGTACACTATGTAGAAAACATCCTCTGCACTATCATTCCCTGCAGAGTTGTCTTGTGCTTGTTGTCTGCTAAATTTAATGCGCTCCCGGTGATGGGGCAGTGCTCCATGCATCCCCTCACTGCTCAGCTGTTCTGGGAAACCGTTTCGCTGAGGGAGACCCCCATCCTTTGTACCTTCAAACCCAAACCTACATGATACATGTCTCTTAATTACGCACAAAAGCCCAAAGGTGTGGACAATAAAATTTTACATGCACATTAAGAGGTATAATAACACACCATAGCCATGAAGAGACAAACTCGCCAGGGCCCCATTCAAGTGACAACGAGTCCCATCCCAGCCCCCTCTGAGCCATCTGCTGCTCCGCCACTTGTGTATTCTCCTGCCTCACTTCTTGAGCCCTGACATTTATTCTCTTCTAGTTTTTTAAAATAACCTTTATTTAACCAGAGTGCCTAATTACTTTCTCATTTATGATGCAAAAGGTGAGGGGCAGTTCAATAACACAGGACAACGTGTGACATTAGCTACAATGGTACATAGTTACATAATTTAATGTTATTAAATAAAAATGCTTCTGTAAAATATTTTAATGTCAAAACAGTTTGCATATAATTTGCTACAGCAGTCTGTAAATGAAAAGACTGTAAATTAAATCAGCAATGTTTCCACATCTATTTTTACACCTGTTACTTCAAATTATATCTTGGTTGGTTTCTCTCATAATGTGCATTTCATGCTCATTAAGGATTGACTTGTTTTCTGTTAAACTCATTTTTAGACTTTCAGTCTGTTGAATGATGGTTAAGCTTCATGTTCTGTTGAGACAGAATTTACTCTTTTTATGTTTGGGGTCCCACAGTTGTGAACATATTAAAGAATAATAGTAATTTCACAATTAACATTTAGTATTCAACTTCTTTTAATATTTGCATTTAATATATAAGATTTTTATTTAAATTAGTTCATTCTTTTAAATATTTTGAGTTTATTCATATTAAACTTTTTATATTTTGTTTTACCACAATGTAGGCATACTGTACTTTTTTTCTAAATTGCAATTGGTATGCATTTTGTTGCAATTGTTTCGGTTTATTGTCATTTGACCCCCCCACCCCCCCCCCCCCCCCCCACCCCCCTGCCACAAATAGTTTGTATAAAATACAATACAAGTCCATAATAAATAATAGCTTTTATTTATCAGAGAATCTTTCATATTATGTTTATAATGGAGTATGCTGAGACCCTAACGGAGTATTTGTATAGATTTCTATGCAGTGATTATGTTACACTCAAAAAATGCTGGGTTAAATACAACCCAGGGCTGGGTAAAAAAGGGACAAACCCAGCAATTGGGTTGTTTGACCCAGCGGTTTGGGGTACCTACCCAGAAGGTTGGGTTAATAATTTAACCCAACCGCTGGGTCAAAACCGCCCAATTGCTGGGTTTGTCCATATTTAACCCAACTTGGGTTGTTTTTAACCCAGCATTTTTAAGAGTGCATAATTAGGTTTTCATAAGATTATGGAAAAGCAGAAGTATCAATCGAACAATCTAAAGGGAAAGTTGCACCCAAAAATGTAAAATGCTGTCTGGTTAATCAAACTTATATGTTCCTAACCTGACGTCTTTCTTCGTGACCACAAAAGAAGAATTTTGAAGAATGTTGGTAACCAAACTGACTTATTTTATGTTTAAACTGAAATAAGTAAAATTAATAGTAAATGATGACAAAATTTACATTTTTGGTAGGACTATCCTTTTCTAAGTATATTTTAGATCTAGCAGAATGAACTTGGTGTCTCTGTGACCCAAACAGAACATGATGGTTAACCCTTTCGGATTATACACTCTAAAAAGTGCTGGGTTAAACAACCCAGTGCTTGGTGAAATATGGACAAACCCAGCAATTGGGTTGTTTTTGACCCAGTGGTTGGGTTAAATGTTTAACCCAACCTTCTGGCTAGTAACCCAATCACTGGGTCAAAAAAAAAAAAATTGCTGAGTTTGTCCATATTTTACCCAGCGCTGGGTTGTTTTTAACCCAGCAATTTTTATAGTGTAGTATAAAAGCAATGAAATTTTGCTACCTTGGCTTCGTCTTAGTGCTATTCCTTGTTGTATGTCTAGTAGCACCATCTGTGTGGGAAACATTTTGGGAAAGTCCCATTCATCTGTTATAATATCATGACATAGTGTTGCTTTTGATCATCAAAGCCTACAGCAATCTCTTCACCATCAGACACTTCACTTGTAGCCTGTAAATGACACAGCGGTTTCTTCATCACAACCTCAAATATAATAAACAAGACAAGGTAACCATGACAAGACAGGCAATATATGCCTGACATGCTAAACTGAGAACACGTTTTACTTGCATCAAGTTATTTGTTTTTTTTAAAGAAAGCCTAAAGGTATGCTTCATTTCAGAGCTGAGCAGAGATGCCTGAGTGTCCTAACTAAAGTAGAACTACAGAGGAGGCTGATAAAATGATCAAATGTTTGGCTGATACCCATAGTAAACTTACTGAGAGTGCTTGCGTTTCAGTCTGGCTATTCAATTTAGACTGTAGCACACTTCATTTAACCTGACTTTGAATTGTTCAGCGCACTTCCAATCAGACTTAATTGTCTCTCCCACTCACATATACAGTCATGCTTGGCGCTCGGTAGGATACTCAAGTGTATTGTTGACTCATAACATTACAATCAAATAAAAGAACATGAATGTAAATACATCTGACAACAGACATGCATTATAAACAGACTGGTCCTTAGCCTCTGCAAGACAAACAGCAGTGAAACGTGTTTCTATGTTAAATGAGAAACTGATTCATAATCTACTGTACCTTATTTGTAATGCAGATGTAAGCTATTTCCTGTAAATGTGCAAGACTTCCAATTCATTAGGCGCTATAGGTAAATAACTTGAATAATGACAAAGTGCAGTAAACATTTAAAGTATTTTCACATTTTGAATGACTAGTGTGTTTACTAACTGCAGCGTTTCATATCAAACCTGTTTGTTTATCTTTTGTTTTGTACCTTTTTGTCTGTATTTCTTCAGCAGACATTAATTTGTGTGTTTATACTTACCACTTCACGTCCCACCATTTATCAATCTTTGGTGAAGAGTTCTTGTGGATTGCTTTATTTTTCCACTTATATTCATTGTGTTCGGACTCTCTGGTGGATTGCACGTATGCTGATCCCTACCAATACTTATTTCTTACTTTCCTTTTAGATACCTCAACAGCACTGTTAGAGACACAGCTCACCCAGAACACCATTAATTCAGTTAATAGGAGCTCAGCTGCATGTGGCTCCATGTGATAATCAGAATCAGGGTCAATTTTAGGGCGATTCATCACTTCAGTCATAACACATCATCACCCTTCAGTCACAAAAGTGCAAACACACATACACACACCTACTGGCTTCTGTCAGGCATTTGATGCTGGCATCTCAACATTAAAAAAAAAAACAGATCCAAAGGGCTTCTGTATAGTTTGAAATACATTTTTCTAATGGTTTTCTCAGTTTTGATTGTCATTTGGGATCAATGACACAACCACACACCACACACACACACACACACATATATTTATATATATATATATATTATATATATATATTATATATATATATTATATATATATATTATATATATATATACAGTAGGTAGTAAAACGGAATGCTTATTACAGCCATGTGTACCGGTATATATACAGAATTCAATTTCACACTCCCACAATGGCACACACTAGCAAAAATATCCCAAGTGCTGATAAATTGGTGGCCACAAGTGTGCAGCTTTTATCTGTACATGTGGTTAAACATGATTGATGCTGTTTTTATTTGATGTAGTTATTTATTACCATCTCCTCTGTCCCTAAAGAGTCTAATCGGATAGAAACAAAGCACCCATGGCCTTTTCATTTTGCGTGTGGAAACAAACATGCGGTAAAAGTGCTTTATTTTGACTGTGTCATCTGTCTGTTGTTCCCAAAATGCTGTGGTGATCACAAATAACCCCGCTTGTTATGGTTCATTACATCCCAGGAAATTGCCGGGCCGTTTTCACGGTTTGTTGAGGAAGTGTGCAAATAATGGACATGTGCACCGGAGCTATAAAATAGCTGTTTTTGATTTGGGTTCTTCTTGTCTTCTTTGACCTGCAGGTCTACTCAGACACACATAAAGAGCAAAAAACATAATTATCATCCTCTTCTTGTCCAAATTCATCTGCATCATTGAGTGTGAATAAAACCCTTTTTCCATGAAAATTCGTTTTATATCAAAGCAGTTAGTGCTCTTGCACGGCTTGTGTTATTTAAATGAATGAATGGCAATAGAAGGATGCAGTTAAAGCACAGTTCACCCCCTTAAAATGACAATTTTGTTATTTTCACTTGTTTCATACATGTGTGACTTTCTTCCATGGAAAAAAAAGGAGATGTTTTGATGAATGTTCACCCTGCTCTTTTCCATACAATAAAAGCATGTATATCAGTGCAAGAAAAAAAATCTGTAGAATAATGATATGATAGCTTTGTGTGACAGACAGACTGAGCAGAGTGTTGCATAGCAAAGTGCTGTGAACAAAAAAACTTTTTGTTAACTAAAATAAACTAAAAATAACAAAAAGGGGTTATAATAGAATAGAATAATTATAACCCTGACTTTGTTGCTCAGAAAACCCTTAACATAATATAATATAATATAGACTAAAATACAATTAAAATAAAACAAATGATAATTATTTTTAGTTTTTGATACATGGCGTACTGTAAAACTTAAAATGTTTACAACCTGCCTGCATTAAACATGAAAATGCCACTATATAACATGAACATAGACGTGTACTGAGAAATTTATTGGCTTTCATGGAAAATTTCCGGGCTTTTTGTTGCAACATATTCTTGTTGTCCATATGATAGAATTGGATGCTATGATGTGTAAACTTGGACTCAAAATGTTAGATTTTAGTCATGTATTGATGCACCTAACATTACATAACCCACTAATATACTAAAATATGCACTTTTTCACCACCTCTCAATCAACAGGCAGACCATAGCTTAAATGTTGTTGTTGTCCATTTGAAAATGAGCTTGCTGTTTTCCATCCTACACAGGGCCAATAAATCAACTGCCAGGATTCAGATAGCTTTCCTTAGAGGACTAATGCTAGAGGCCAAAGGAGACACTAAACGGACTGTTTTATAGTCACTGCATATTAAGCATGTTTATAATAGCATATGTGCATGTTGAAAATGCATTCCAGCTTGTGTGTGTGAGTGTTTGGTTACAGAGATGGAATAATATGGGAGGAGAACCAGATGAAAGAGACATCTCTTCTGGATCAGCACTGGCTCCTCCATCCCTTTCCCTCAGGGTTGACTTTCACTTTCCCCTCATCCCTTTCTCAACCTCAGTTTAAGGGCTCAGGAAGGCTTGGATGGTTGTGATGTCAGTAGGGAGGTTTGGCTGAGGTTAGCATTGATCCCCCCCTCAGGTCTCATAAATCAGTGCCTCTCCTGGGCCGCGAAAGCGCCTCCATCTTTGCCTGGATCAGCTCTCATCCATTTGCACTGTCACTCTTAAATGACCCTTTCTCTCAACGCCACCCTAAGGTCTGAGAATAATTTCCAAGAGAATTAAATCTGTGTTGGCAGATTTTGTGCAAAAATTGCCCTTCCTGTGGGGTTCATGTGTTTTCTGTCAGCTGTTTTTTTTAAGATAACAAGACGTTCTCTAAAGCTGAAAAAGGCTGAGCTGAGTGATGTTTGCTTGTTACTATTCAGGTATGACTTCAGTAACAGTTATGTTTCTTTTGTGCAGTATTTCATTGCAAAAACCTGTTTGAATCATTTTCATTAGCTATCCATGTGCTAAAAACACTCAAAAGTATGCTATAATGCTACACCCAGCAGAGTTATTTCAGTGTCATTGAGATACAGTTGTTTTTTGTTTTAATTTGTATGCTTATATTTTTAAGTTGAATTTAATAAATATGTATAATGTATGCTTTCCTGGCAAGTAGCTGAAGTAAAACTTTTTTTAATATACTATTTTACTCCACTAAACATTTATTTTATTTCAAGTAACGACAATGTTTTTATGGTTTTGGTTTTAGTTGACTATAGTCATTCTTTTCAGCACAAACACCCCTCTTTTCTATGTAATGTGCGGTTACTTAATGTGCATTTACTCACAAACTCTGCTGGGACATGAAGGAGACCTGTACAATTTCTTCGTTTAATGGTGGCAGCTATTCATCAAATAAAGATCAAATGATCAAAAAAGGGGTAACCTGCAGTTGTTTTACTTGTTCTAACTTATAAAAAAGTGTTTTTTGTATATCTGGGTATTTTCTCTTGACAGGCTGATTTAGTCAGGTTAAATAGCATTTTTACTTGAATAAAACCAATTAATTTAGATGTTACCAAATGAAGCACTATTTTTTGTTTTCGTTTTATGTACAAGAGCATTATAACTCACCAGTGTTTATTTTTATTTTAGTTTGTTTCACCATTTTAATATTAATATAGCTTTTAGAGTAATTTTAATATTTATTAATATTTGAATTAGCTTTTATTTTAATATTTTTCATTTAGTATTTTTATGTGCTTTGCATAATTCTGTTTTAGTTTCAGTAACTTCAGTTTTATTGCAGTTATTTGCCAAGGCATCTAATCTTCATTTAAGTTTATATTGTTTTATTTCATCTTTGTTTAATTATCGAAAACAGTAACTATTTTAGTTTTAACACGGTCAACTCACATATTTTCTTATTAATCCTCAAAAAGACAGCTGTTCAGTCTTCAATGAGTCTCTGACCTTGTCCTTCCTGTTGGTTGTTAGGGAAAGAGAATCCTGATTATGCGTCAGTCTCTGTGGTGAAGTTCTGGGCCGGTTAGACATCTCTCAGCCCTTTGTGCCTCATGCTGTGGCTGTTGTAATTGAATTCATTAATAGATTCAGAGGCCCGGAGCCGAAACGCCCCCTGAGGCTATTGACTTCACTGTGCCCCTTTTGGTCGCCAGATCCTAGATGGGGTAAATCCTCAGATCCAGACACCAAACTCTAATCATACACCAAACTCATAAACACACCGTGTCTGTTTTGATAACTTCTGATCAGTCTAGCTCCATGGCAACTCCATGTGGGGCCTGTCAGATGTCTCCTGAGAGCAGGGGTTAGTGACCTAGGGGGAACTTTGACCTTCAGCCCTATGTTGACATGAATTGAACAATAGAGGTTATATTGAGTGTTTTTATGAAGTGCAGGTGGAGATGCGAGCACTGCACGGACCAGAGAGACCAGAGAGGGCGGGATGCAACAGATGGACACACTCTGCTGGACACCATATATGAGACTGTGCGGCATAATGACTTCCACTCTGCGCCTAGATAATCCTCAAAGAAACAGGTTTTATGCCTTTAATTTTGTATTTAATTTTGTTATTATGCTTATAATTTTATAACATTTTCTAAATATTTAAATATTTATTTAAATCAAATGTATTATAACGTTGAAATAGATTGTTCAAAGGGTATAAACTTATTATATTATAGATAAAAAGAGCATATTCATACTATATCCCCTAATACAACGTAAAACCTAACAAATGTTCTAACTAACACATTTTAGTTGACTTTACTTAATGTACAACAGTTGGGTGATTTTAATCATAAAAATCTAGTAATCAGTTCAGATAAATTGATTGTTATGAGTACCATAATGTCAAGCTAGTTCCCAGTATGCTTTGCTTCAGACTCCAGGAGTAAATGTTGAAATTAAGAGTTATTTCATGTATTTTTGCACAAGATTAATATAGGGGGAGATCTGTTAGAGTTTAATGTTCTGTTATGTTATGTTGGGTTTTAAAAGGGTTTCTGTTAAGTCTGAATTTCTGGGGAGGTTACCATTGCGCTAAGGAGTAGAGCTTGTGGTTAGGTCAATGATGGGTCTATAAACATGAAGATGACATACTGCTACATTTAAAAAGCATTAACTGCAATTGTTGATGCTGTGATATAGATTATATTAGCTCATACATGTGTGCTATTGCTAACTGGCCAATCGAAGCATTTAATTTACTGGAGTTGCACTTACTTGTACATTTAAAGGGATATTTCACCCAAAAATGAAAATTATCCCACAGTTTACTCACCATCGAGCCATCCTAGGTTTATATGACGTTCTTCTTTCAGACGATTGCAATCGGAGTTATATTAAAAAATGTCCTGGCTCTTCCAAGCTTTATAATGGCAGTGAATGGTGGCCGAGATTTTGAAGCCCAAAAAAGTGCATCCATCCATCATAAAAAGAGCGCACATGGCCACACGGCTCCAGGGGGTTAATAAAGGCCTTCTGAAGTGAAGCGATGCATTTGTGTAAGAAAAATATCCATATTTAAAAAGTAATAATCACTTTAATCTATAGTGCAGCTAAAAACTGTTCAGTCAATCAGTTTGCATGCTTATTTAAGTAAGGTTTACTAATTAGATTTTGCATTGTATATAGCCTACAGGACTATACACTACAATTAGTCAAGTCAAGTCACCTTTATTTATATAGCGCTTTTAACAATACAGATTGTGTCAAAGCAACTGAACAGCATTAATTAGGAAAATAGTATCAATAATGCAAAATGACAATAGTAAACACAAATTTTTCAGTTAAAGACAGTTCATCATTGAATTCAGTGATGTCAACATCCAGCTCAGTTTAAATAATATCTTTGCAATCATGTCAACGATATCGCTGGAAATGAAGTGTCCCCAACTAAGCAAGCCAGGAGGCGCAGCGGCAAAGGACCACAACTCCATTGGTACAGCAGGAGAAAAACCTGGGAGAAACCGGCGCCCAGTGGGTGGCAGTCTCCTTCGACCAGACGAACGCAGCAGTTAACGGAAAAATCTATTTAAGACTTAATAAAACAGACGATGAATAATATTACAGCAATTATTATATGATGCAATCAAAAACTTATAGCAAAATTTGGTAGTTCAGTATGTTGTTTCAGAGTTGGCATCATCTGAGGTCCTCCGAGGGGTTGCATCATCTCTTCTCAGTCCTCCCACCCCCTCAACGTGTTATGGGATCCAGACTGAAGTGTGTAAATCCTAGTTACAAAAAACAGAGAAATAAATACAAACATAATTAGCGTAGCTGCTGTGCCAACCAAGCAAAATTGATTTGTTTAAACAAAACAAAAGAATAATAATGTGCATTTGAACTGATATAACTGCAGTACAAGATTATGAAATGCATTATTTCAATGCTTGGCCAAAGAGATGTGTCTTTAATCTATTTAAACAGAGAGAGTGTGTCTGAACCCGAACGTTATCAGGAAGGCTATTCCAGAGTTTGGGAGCAAATGCGAAAAAGATCTACCTCCTTTAGTGGACTTTGCTATCCTAGGTACTACCAAAAGTCCAGAGTTTTGCGACCTTAGGGAGCGTGATGGATTGTAGCGTGGTAGAAGACTAGTTAGGTACGCAGGAGCTAACCCATTAAGGGCCTTATAGGAAAGTAATAATATTTTGTAACTGATACGGAAACTTAATAGGTAGCCAGTGCAGAGAAAATTGGGGTAATATGATCATATTTCTTGACCTGGTAAGGACTCTAGCCGCAGCATTTTGGACTACCTGTAGCTTGTTTATTGAAGATGCCGGACAACCACCTAGCAGTGCATTACAATAGTCCAGTCTAGAGGTCATGAATGCATGAACTAGCTTTTCTGCATCAGAAACAGGTATCATGTTTCGTAACTTGGCAATGTTTCTAAGATGGAAGAATGCTGTTTTTGTAACATGGGAAATATGATTTTCAAAAGACAAGTTGCTATCTAATATAACACCCAGATTTTTGACTGTAGAGGAAGTAACAGTACTCCCGTCTAGTTGCAAATTGTAATCCACGAGATTCGGTGTAATGTCTTTTTGTCCAATAAGTAATATCTCAGTCTTATCCGAATTCAATAGGATACAATTATTGGTCATCCAATCTTTTAAATTTTAACACACTCTGTTAGCTTAGATAATTTCGAAGTTTCATCTGGTCTTGTTGAGATATATATAGTTGAGTATCATCGGCATAACAGTGGAAACTAAGCCCGTATTTTCTAATAATATTACCAAGGGGCAACATGTATATCGAAAATAGCAGAGGACCTAGGACAGATCCTTGTGGCATCCATATTTTACTGGTGATAACTGAGAAGACTCCCCATTTAAATGAACAAAATTGTAGCGATCAGACAGGTAGGATCTAAACCACCAAAGCATGCCCTTGAATACCCGTATAGTTTTGAATTCGATCTTTGAGTATGTCATGATCTATAGTATCGAAAGCAGCACTAAGATCAAGTAAAACTATAGCAATGAGATACAGCCTTGGTCTGACGCAAGAAGCAAGTCATTTGTAATTTTAACAAGTGCAGTTTCTGTGCTATGGTGGGGCCTGAAACCTGACTGAAATTCTTCATAGAGATAATTTTTTTGCAGGAAGGAGCACAATTGAGCAGACACAACTTTTTCTAAAATTTTAGACATAAAAGGAAGATTTGAGATGGGTCTGTAATTTGCCAGTTCACTAGGATCTAGTTGTGGTTTCTTAATAAGAGGCTTAATAACAGCCAGCTTGAATGGTTTTGGGACGTGCCCTAAAGACAACGACGAGTTAATAATAATGAGAAGCAATTCTTCTGCTACAGGTAACAACTCTTAATAATTTAGTGGGTACAGGATCTAACAGGCATGTTGTTGGTTTAGATGCAGTGATAAGTTTATTTAGCTCTTCCTGTCCTATAGCTGTAAAGCACTGCAGTTTATCTTTTGGTGCGATGAATGAAGATAAAGTATTATACGCTGTAGAATCTACATTGTATTGTATTTCTGATGTTATCTATTTAATCAGTGAAGAAATTCATAAAGTCATACTATTAAACTGTGAGGGTATATTTAGATCGGGTGGCGTCTGGTTATTTGTTAATCTAGCCACTGTGCTAAATAAAAACCTAGGATTGTTTTGGTTATTTTCTATGAGTTTGTGGATATGCTCGGCCCTGGCAGCTTTTAGAGCCTGTCTATAGCTGGACATACTGTTTTTCCACGCAATTCTAAAAACTTCCAAGTTAGTTTTCCTCCATTTGCACTCAAGACTATGAGTTTTTTTCTTGAGAGAATGGGTATTACTGTTGTACCATGGCGCAGTACGTTTTTCTCTAACCATTTTTAATTTAATGGGGGCAACAGCTTCTAATGTATTAGAGAAGATAGTGCCGATGTTGCTAGTTATTTCGTCTAGTTCATGTGTACTTATGGGTACACAGAAAAGTTGAGATAAATCAGGCAGGTTATTATGAATCTGTCTTTAGTGGCTGGAACAACAGTTCTGCCCGGACGATAAAGCGGAGCCATATAGTTAATATCAGTAATACGCAGCATGCACGATACAAGGAAACGGTCAGTAACATCACTTTGAGGTACGATATCTATATCAGTAAGATCAATTCCATGCGATATAATTAAATATAGCGTATGATTAAAACGATGAGTGGCCCGGTGACGTTTTGCTTGACTCCAAAAAAGTTTATTAGGTCAGTAAACGCAAGTCCTAAAGCATCATTTGTATTATCAACGTGAATATTAAAATCTCCGACAATTAGCGCTTTATCAACAGTAACCAATAGGTCTGAGAGGAAATCTGCAAATTCTTTTAGGAAATCTGTATACGGCCCTGGTGGTCTATAAACAGTAGCCAGAGCAAGAGATACAATAGATTTCTTTTGCATATCTGACAGTGTAACATTAAGCATTAGTATTTCGAATGAGTTAAACATGTATCCTGTCTTCTGAGTAACATTGAGAATATCACTATATATTGTTGCAACACCGCCGCCACGACCAGTCTGACGGGGCTCATGCTTATAACAGTAGCTTGGTGGAGTAGACTCATTTAGACCAATATAATCATTAGGTTTTAGCCAGGTTTCAGTCAAGCAGAGTACATCAAAATGATTATCTGTAATAATTTCATTTATAATAACTGCTTTGGGCGAGAGTGATCTAATGTTTAGGAGCCCAAACTTTAAAAATTGTTTTTGTTCATTTATTTTAAATTTTTCTGGTTTAATCACGATCAGATTTTTTTTAGATCCTGCATTAAATTTATATTTTGACCTCACTATTCGGGGAACAGACACAGTCTTTATAGATTGTACAGCGCAAGTACTTCTATCATTTAAGCGGGTATAATAAAAGTCATCAGGGCAGTTATTTGACATTTGACTTACTAGTCATATGGTGCGTAGCGTCCTGGAGATGTTGTCCGACATGAGCTCCGCTCCCACTCTGCTGGGATGCAGACCATCAGCGCGAAAAAGCCTAGGACGCTCCCAGAAAAGATTCCAGTTATTAACAAAGAGCAGTTTCTGTTCTTTACACCATGACAATAACCATTCATTTAAAGCAAAATTAATGGTTATTGAAAAAACCATTCAATTAAAAAGCAATTAAAAAGTTTAAAGTATATATAATTAGAGAGAAGTTGTTTAAAACTGTAATAATATTTCACAATATAACTATTTTTACTGTATTTTTGATCAAAAAAATGCAGCCTTGGTGAACATAAGAGACTTCTTTTAAAAACATTACAAAATCTTAATTATTCCAAACTTTTGGCCGACTATATATAAAAGATAGATTCTGTGGACTGTCTACATAAATGCCCTCTGATTTTGCTTTGGAAACACAGGCTACTGTACATATCTAATAAAAGAAAATACAATAAAAAATAAAAACTGAAATAATTTTTTTTAATCCATTTTGAATCAGTCACAGAGGGCAGCTCTCACTGCATAACCAATCACACTGGTGTAAATTACAGGGAAGTGAGGGGAAATTATAATGCCCTAAACATGCTGAGGTTTCTCAAAGTGTCAGTGTGTACAATTTGCAGTTTATTTTCAGCATACACACCTTTTATGTAATTTTAAGGCCCTTTCAAATGGCATCAGGGCTTCACCACTAGTGCTATTTGCGTTGCTTTGACTTCCACATGAAAAGCATAGCAGACTATTTTTCTAGATAGCAGGCAGGAAGTGTTGCTAGACAGTAAGCAGAGAAAACATGTATTTGAGCTTAAAACAGAAAACATCATCCTGCTGATGGCTTTTGATACATTGTATCAAAAGCTGAAACTATCGCAGGATTCTCTTGAATTTAAATTAGTTCATGAACTGAGAAACTGTGTACAAAAAAAAACCATTATGAAGCATTCAAAAACTCTTCATGAATTTTTACTCTTTTAAAGGGGTCATATCACATTGCTAAAAAAGTACATTATTTTGTGTATTTGGTGTAATGAAATGTGTTTATGCGGTTTAAGGTTAAAAAAACACATTATTTTCCACATACTGTACATTATTGTTTCTCCTCTATGCCCGCATTTCTGAAACGTGTCGATTTTTACAAAGCTCATCGGTCTGAAAAGCGAGGTGTGCTCTGATTGGCCAGCTATCCAGTGTGTTGTGATTGGCCGAATTCCTCAAGCGTGTGACGGAAATGTTACACCCCTTACCATACTGTGATGCCGTGTCCCGTTGTGACGAGACAAAACCAATAAAACCCATTACAAACGAGGCATTTGTTGCATCCAGTGGGGACATAATTACTGATTATAATGACTTATACTGTCTTTTTACGTGTTGTGTTGCATCGTACCGCGGAAACATAAAACCATGTCTGCATTTTTGATCGGAGAAATTACAAACAACAGGAGCTACTCTACACTGCTCAAAACTCGCGTTTGAATCATCAGTGGCAAATCCTTTAAATATGAAAGCATACTTACAGGCTGTGAGTCAGCATTATTTGTCAGAACACTGGCATTGTAGGCTACTCTCCCAAGAAACAGTCCTCGTCTTCTCCGTAAAATGCGTCGCACACCTCTGAATATTTGGGTTGAACTATTCTGGAACAGTGTTGTAAATACAACTTAACCACTGATGTCTAGTTGTGTCCTCTTTTGGAAGATCAAACAAAGTAGTTTAGCTTTCACAACGAAACACGCAGCGTCTCCACGACATGGCGGCGGCGGCAACAAAACTACAGCGAGAATAAAAGTTACACCTTCTTTCTTTGCTTGAACATTTGGGCGGTGTTATGCAAATCTTCCCACACAGTGACATAGACATGTGGGGGCTTGTTTAAACGAGGCGTTTTAGGAGGGCGTGGTCGAGTCTTAACTTTTATAAAGCATATCTCTTTGGGTTTGAGACTTTAGTCTTTGCAACATTAGGGATCTTATCTATTCACGAACAGCTTGTAACACTCCAAAGAGAAAGGAAAACTTGAAATCGCATCATATGGCCCCTTTAAAGTATTTTCTGTTGCTTTTGCTCTAGAAGGCAAGGTGGGAGCAGTCACTGCAAGGAGGTTTCATATCATATGTCTTGCATATTGTCTAGTAATTATTGGCCATGCTTTGAAAGGTCAGCATCAAATGGGGTCAAAGTTGAAATTGTTTGAACTTTGATTGTCACATTACAACGCTTGAGCGGCTCCGGGTACGTAAGGAGGTCTGTGATACATGGAGAAAGCTATCCTAGCATTTCATTAATCTCAATGGCAGTAGCTCAGCTGCCCTCCAAAACATCCTCTATAATGAAATATATGCGATTGATATACTGCCTGCAAAAATGAATGTAGTCAGAATAAATGGTTACTTATGAATGGCCTTCAGTTGAGATGGGGAAAGATGCTTTTTCCCCATAATGGTGTAGTTACAACATCTACAGTACCAGCAGGGGCTAAATTGGCTATGCTAATGAGCTAAATGTAATGTGAACAGTTCACTCATTATTAAACAAACAAACAAAAAAAATTTGTAGGTTTTATTCTGAAATAATTTTCATTCAGCAATTGATAGTAAATTCCACCAATAAAAAAATAAATGGCAAGTAACATTAAATTAAACATGAAATTTTGAAGTAGAAGATTGCAACAGTTTTTTCTTTTAAAATATATTTTTTACAATGTTGTGTTTTGTGTATTAAAATGTTTTATTGTGTATTATATTTTATATATGCAGATATTAAGGTCATGGAAAAAATCTATATATAAACCTATAAAAGTACAGTAATTTTTTTTACATTTTATGTACAGAAAAAAAAAATTCAAATTCAAACAGGCCCATCTGACTGTTGCTTGTGCCAGGCCTACTTATTCAAGCATGTCACACATAATTACAATGACAGTTTATGATAATCATAACTAGGCCATATAATCCGGTGCTCATTTTGTATGTTAGTTGACAGGCTGTTAATACGCAATCCTCACCACAATTTGTACCCTCCATATAACCATTCATATTTTTACACAACGGTCTGACTCATGCATATGTGCTATTATTAGCCATATCAGTAAGTACACATCGATTCCATTTTATAAATAATAGCATGTATCACATAATATGAATGTACATGCAGTGGAGTAGAAAAAGTGCCTCCATGGTTGACATACTGCTTCAGAAATGATAGGTGATGTTTCAGTGGTGCCAATACATAATAATTAATAGTACCATAAAGACCTTGAAGCACCAGGTACCACATTACAGATTTGTTTTCAAAACCTACATCATTACTTCACTGTGTCATTTAGTGAGGAGAGTGAGGACTGTTGCACCTCTAATGGTTCTTTAATTATTGAGACACCAACCGATTATCTTAGCAGGAAAAGGCATGGATCACCTTTGAGTACTTTCATTTACAATGAGCGAGCAGATAGTGTGGCACAAATGCCAGATGTTGTTTTTATAGAAAGTCTGCACAAAGCGTTTGAACAAAGCTTTGTGCGCATATATAATTGTTTTATGTAATGTATAACAATTATATGTACAACATATTTAAATATATGTATGACACATATTAAATATTCTAATATGTAATAAGATTTTATTAATAAAAATGAAATAGTCTAAAGATTAGGCCTGTTTGTTATGCCATTCTATTTACTGTATGTTCCAGTCCAGGTTGTTTGATCTAGTAAACACATTTTGTCTCAGTTCAGTGAGTTTGCTCAAAACAACCTTTAAAGTTCAAATGCACTTCGTTCTATATCTAATTATTGGTAGTAGAAATGTAGATTGGTTTTACTGTAAAAGGGTCTTGAACCCAGGACTGCTAATGTCAAAATAAAGAACCAATTGTTAATTTTTGAATGATCATTGTTTGATTTATTTTTCCCCCTAAAATATGCATTGTATATTAAGCTGGTTCTGCAGTCGGAGAAAAAAAAAAGGTAATGGCGACTTTTAATCTCACAATTCAGACAATTCTGAGTACATTGAATTGCGCGATATAAAGTCAGAATTGCAAGATATTTTGAGAAGAATAGTTGAAATTGTGAGATATAAACTCGCAATTGTGCGAAAAAGTCAAAACTGGAAAAAAAGTCACAATTACCTTTTTTACTTTTTATTCTGAGGCAGAAAAAAACTGAATTGCAAGAGGTAAACTCAGAATTTAGAGAAAAAATTCTGAAATGTCTATCACATACTGAGTTTACATGTAAAAAAAAAAAAAAAAAAAACCTTCTGAACTGAGATAAAAAGCTGCAAATAACCTTTCATTTTTTTAATCCCAATATCATAAAACAATGTTAACCCATGCTTTTTTGTTGGTGGGGAAGGGGTCATGTCATATCTTGCCAATGAATGTGATAGCCTCCAGATTTCTCATACCCCAAATCTCAAATAAACTCCTGATTATGTCCCTGATATATGGCGGCTCATTATGTGAAGGGTTCTTTTGTGTTTTCCACCTGGCGTGTGGGTGTTTGAGTTTTGAGCCCCAGTCAGTTCCCCCAGTCTCAGGATAATTAAGGACTGCAAGACCTGTTCTTTAAGAAATTAAGACTCGCAGGTTTAATGACAATTTCAAGCACGGTGCTGGCAGAAATTACATGTCATATTGTTCTCTAGGATGAAAAAAAATGCATTTGCATTAGTGTCAAGATTAAGTTTTGTTTTGTTTTTTAGTTATGGATAGGGGCTTTCTGTTCTTTGTATTCATGGTTGGCATTTTCCTCAGTACAGACACGATTCTATTTGTTATTTAAGAGTATGATGTGATGTACCAGCTGTCAGCCTAGTTCTCTGCCACCATCTGCTGTGATCTTAGTTAACAGTATATGTAGAGAAAGAAGGAATGAAAGTTTGAGAGGGAAGCGCTGTAATGCCCTGTTTACACTGACAACGATATTATTGCTGAAGATGGTGAGATCGCTGTTGGTTGCGAGTAGGCAAATCATATCCCCTCTTACTCATTGCCTGATCAGAAATTATGAATAATGAAGTTATTGTGATGTCTTGTTCTAGCTAATCAAAGGAGCTTTTCTTAATAATTTATGCTATGCTAAGCTAACAGGCTAAGCTGCTGAAGGCTGAAAACACTAACTGAAAACACAAACAAAGGGAGGTACTTCTACAATATTTTCTATAATTTCTACTCCTCAATCACCAATTCACATTGCCAGTTAATGGTCTGTTGACACTGCATATTGTTTTATGTATATACGTCCCTTAAAGGGATAGTTCACCAAAAAAATGAGAAATCTGTCATCATTTACTCACTCACATGTCATTCCAAACTGCTGTAGAACACAAAAGAAGATATTTTGTCCATACAATGAAATTCACTGGCTCCAAAAACACTCTGGACTCCAATGACTTGAATGGGCAAAATAAACAAATATATGAAAACCAGAAGACATTTTTTGAAATATCATTTTTTTTGTGTTCCACAGAAAAAGAAGGCCATACAGGTTTGGAACAGCATGACAGTGAATAAATGATGTTAATGAAACTATAATTTTGGGTGATCTATCCATTTAAGAGAGCCACCAGTGCTCCAATACACTTTGGCTCATGGCATAATTGGTGTCGAATATGAATATCCAGGGTCACAGAGGTCTTTTTGGTATTCAGCATAAGTCACTTTCCTGCCAAATGATATGGCTTATTATTAGCTGAGTCGACTCATGGGGAACACATGGAATCGGACTAATTGACATTGCTAATTGCGCTGAATGGCATCCCAACTAAGGTCAGGGTTGTTTCAGATTTCACTGGGTATCTGTAAATGTGCCTGTATTGGTGAATGTTTAATTGAGGATGGAGAGAGGGTGCAGAGCGGCAGATGGCCTCTCCCCATACTACATTCTCCTGACACACTTCCACATTACACTGTGGAAACTGATGCTCTCTATAGTTGGAACAATGGCTGTGTATAGACCAGAGAGTCTATAAGAGGGAGAAGACAAACCACTCGCAGAAAAACAAAGAGGAGAAATGGAAGTCCTGCCTTTTAGTTAAAATAGCCTCCAGAATGCTGTTTTGAGCTTAAGAAGCGACATTTGAGATTTTATTGCTGATTTGTAATATGCTATTGAAACAATCCTGACAAACAGTAGTGGAGATTTTTCCCCCCATTCAAGTAGCAATTAAGAAAATGGTTTAGCATTTTACTAATTTCACTCCAAGTCAGTTAATTGTGCAGCCAAATGCTAAACTATTTTCTATAGGTAATCACTACTTGAATGTGAAATACAAGATGGCTGCCAAGTAAAGTGACTTAACGTATAAGGACAGTTCACTCAAAAATTAACATTTGCCACCATTTACTCACCCTCAGATTGTCCAGAACAACACTGAACCCCAATGAAAAAAAAACAAAAAAAAACCTAAGACACAAAAGTTTGGAATGACATGAGAGCGAGTATGAGAAAATGAGTTTCATTTTGTAGGTGAACTTTCCATTTGAAAGGGTCTTTGGTAAAGGCAATGAGATAAGAATGGAAATGTGTTTTAGTTATAATAGTGTCCATAGTGGACATTTTTGAGTGCACTCATTCAATCCCACAATGCACCTCAAAAACGAGTGTACAACTGGTGCACGTTCAACTGCTAGAGAATAATGATACACTGTGAGCATCACATCAACTGAATTCCTATGTCTCGCCAGAAGATGACATCTGCAGAATAGGGTATTTGAAGTGCATTATGGGGGGAAGTCAGGGATTGTAGGTGGGGGGAGTAAATGTACAGTGCTCTCTCCCACCTTCAATACCACGACTGAGGTGCCCTTGAGCATAAATGGCTGCCCACTGCTCCGGGTGTGTGTGTGTGTTCACTGCTGTGTGTGTGCACTTTGGATGGGTTAAATGCAGAGCACTAATTCCAAGTATGGGTCACCATATTTGGTCACATGTCACGTCACTCACTCATTATTTATTTTTGGTATTTTTTAGTGCGAACACACTAATCAGACTATTTATGCTAAAAAAAAACGGCATAGTTTCAGAAAAGGGACATCACATTGGTAAGGTTGTCAGACGCCCAGATACAAGGGTCACAAAACACTGAAGCACAAGAGAAAGAGGGAGACCATTAGTGTACTGGCACAGGAAATGGTGCTCATACTGCTGTTTGATGCTTTTACAGTACACTTCACAGGCCACACATTCCATTTCAGTTTAGTGCGAAAGTCTGCACAGTCTTTTATTTCCATTGAAAGAATTCCATCCAAGTCCTCCAGATGATTTTTTTTCTGCATCGTGGCTGAAATAAACATTAAACGATTTTGAATGTTTTAATGAATCATAGATGATTTGTATGCTGTTTGTTGCTTGTTTCCGAGGCTGGATTACGTGGGCCTTACAGTTGAGAATCTGTTTAATATCAAATGTTCTCTGCTTTCCCATTTTACTGCCTTAGTGCTTCAGGTAAATAAACAGCAATAGCTTAATTTTTTTGATTACCGTTACAGACAGCAAGGCATCAACGTGCAAAACTGTGAAGATCATTTCCGATGGACAATGGTATAACAGCATGGCATTATTGAATATATGTGTGTGAGAGCATGCAGTGGTGTGCACGGGGGGGGGAAAGGTCCCCTTTAATTGCCGACACTAAAGTGCCCTTTCGGACCGTGCTTTCTACCAAAGGGGAACCCCACCACCTCTGGACCGCGATTGTGCCCTCGTCACGCCACTTCTCCCCTGCCCCTCCGGAGGTCTGTGCACGCCATGCAGAGCATGTGTGTTTCAGTTTCCTGCTCGTATCCATCTGTATTTTCCCATTTATTTGCCAGAGCATAATCCAGATCCTTCATCATTATTCCTTACGATAATGAAGACATCTGTCTGCTTTGTGTGGAGCAGAGTGGCGACAAACATGCTCGCGTTTCACATGCCTCCTTCTGCCGCCGTTCCAATGCCAGACAGCAATATGGGGCAGCATTTGGGCACTGCGCCCTGAAGACTTAAATCCGCCTGGCTCTCTAATGCCAGCAGTGCCCTCCAGTGCCTCCTCCTCACACGGCCTCCTGGCTGCAGGAAAGTTGAACCGCCTGAGTGGGCAAGATCACCGTGATGAGAAGTTGGTTCATGCTAAGTCTTCCTTAGAGGTGTTAAACAACAGATGTCCTCACTTACGGCAACACATTGTTTATTCAGCTTGTGGCATTTGTTTGCTTTCTTTTTACAGGGGATTTAGATCAAGAGCATGGTTTTAGAGAAAGGAAATCTGTGATGAAAACTATGATCACACAGTTTAATCACTTATTTTCAGCATTGGCCATTAGACACAACTGGGCAAAAAATCAAGAAAAAATATAAAATGTTTCTAAAACAAACAAAAAATAGAACCTCTATAAATGTGCCTAGAATTCATTTTTACTGACCGGATAGCTTAGCGGATTTCAAACGATGCAAAGTGTAAGGAGCCAATCACACATAACACATTTTTGCATTTAAAAACAACAGATGCAGGGCAGTGGAATTAAAAATGGAATTAGAATTAGGCTTCTCTAGGCAGTCTAGGCTTTGAGACTGCTTTTAACTTGAGTGCCTTGTTTTTGGAACACCATGTCATGTGCTAGATGCTGCAAAAGATGTGATGGTCAAAGATGTCAGTCTAGCGCATCTTTACATAGAAAAACAATGGAAAAGTAGCACCGTGGAATTCAAAAGCATGTCCTGTGTGAACACCCCCTAAAAATGGAGGCGTGTTCAAGCCAGTTTTATTTATTTATTTATTCAAATATTCTATATTTATACATTCAATATTTCTTAAGATTCTAGCTTGAAAACATTTTGGGGAAACAATTTGACTGCAGATTGACCAATGAGAACAGAAGCAAGTTTTGCAGTAATAGTTATGACTTGGATCCTTATGATATAGAACAGAGGTGCCCATACTTTTTACTATGAAGGGCCAAAATCAAATAGATTGAGTGGCTTTGGGCTGAAAATAAATGTTGCATTACATCCAACTATATTATATTATAAATCCTTTTTTTTTAATGAAAGTCTCTACATTTCAATGTAAAAATAAAACAAAAATTGGGATGGCATGCCAACTTTGGCCTGCAGGCCCTGGTTTGGACATCTCTGATCCAGAAAGTCCACACAGTGAGCCTAGGGACTCTGAGTTGCTCTTGAGTCTGCATGATGGAGGGATCACTCATCTCACAAAAGCATCTCTAAGAATTTGTGGCAAAACCCCAAACAAGCCTGAGTCTCTCACCACAAGCCAATTCTCTGTCCCAACCTCTTGACATGGCAGCAGAACAAGAGAGGTGTTGGATTCTGAGCTGAACCCTGTGGAGAGCAAATCTCAGTAAAGCTGCTAAGGTTATGTTGAAGCGGTGCATGCAGGCAAGCTGTCAGGTACAGGGAGACTTGCCCATGATGGGGATGCCAGAGCTCTCCAGGCTCCACTAAACCAGCACTCATCCTCTCTCCATCTCGTTCTCTCTCTCCCTCTTGTTTGTCAATTCTGCAAGGGCTGCCGCATCACCACATGTGGCATGAACCATGATACGCCTGAGCTGAGACGTCCACTGTTCCCCCCTCCGGCTCTGAGGATGGAGTGAGAAGAGTATACCAGGATGCCGCATAGGACAGATGACAGAGTGTGAGACGGACCCTGCCCACTGCAGAGAGACAGACAGAGATTTGTGTGTGAAGAAGTTTTGATGAGTGGCATCTTATTTCACAAGATGCGAAACTATGTTTATTAATAATGCAAAATAGAAAATCTAATTCCGAGTGGACCGAATGGAAATTTGGATATATGTTTGGATTGTGGCAAGCCATTTAACATTTAATCTATAAATCTTTCCAAATACATTCTCACTAGTTCTGTAATGAGGTTGAAGATTTCTCCAAATGAACAGGTAGTAGTAGTGAGATACTAATGGTACTTATTCATTAGGTACTAGTACTTATTTATTAGACAGTATGTTTTGTAATTATTACTATAACAATTCTTATCTTACTAGTAAGATCTGCTTTCTACTCATCTTAATTTATGACTAGTCCGATTGGCCTCAGTAGTTCAATATTACTAGTAAAATAAAAAATATTGCTAGTAATATTTCGAATAAATACTAGTATCTAATAAATGTGTACTAGTATCTATTTTATAAATACTAGCTAATCAATAAGTACTAATGAATAAGTACTAGTATATCTAATAACAGGTACTTGAATCTAAAAAAAGAAAAAAAAGAACTAGTATTTAATGAATAATTACTAGTACAAAATTATCTACTAATCACAATTGGAATACATACTGGTCAAAACTGAATAGGTGATATCTCAATGACAGATCCCCATAGCAGTCAATGGCAAAAATGTGAAATTTGTTACTAGTAACAGTAGAATAATTATTAGTCACTATTGAAATAAGTACTATAGTATCTAATGAATAAGTACTAGTATCTAATAATAAGTACCAGTATAATGAATAATAAATAAGTATCTAATGAACAAGTATAGTGTCTATTTAATAGGTAATGGTATCTAATGAATAAGAACGAGCATCTTTAAAATGATTTTAAAAAAAAAAAAATACCTATATCTTTTAGAAAGCTACAGTTCCTAAAGAATAAGCAATGAAAAAGTACTAGTACTTAATGGAAAAGATACTAGAATCTAAAAAATAAGTACTAGTAGCATGAAACTAGATACTAGTATGGTTTAATATTAAAATGGATTTGTCTTTTTATTTGAAACACTACTGGTCAAAAGTTTGGATTAATAATGATAATTTTAAAAATATTTTTGAAAGAAGTCACTTTTGCTTGCCAAGGTTGCATTTATTTGATCAACAATTTATACACGATGGTGTGCATTTTTGTTGTTGTCGTGTTTTTTAAACACAAACAAAAACATAAGAAGCTGTAATTTTTCCAAATTTTGACCAATAGGTACACATCCCAACCAAGGGTCTCTAAACTAACAAACTTGCAAACACTTTGCTTACAACATGCAGCAGCATTGCTTATCAATACACATGAACTTGTCATACTATATGAGATTTGTGAGTGAGTGCATTATGACAGCACAACTATCAGCTGATGTTCTCTCGTGAGGTTTTGGAGACTGCTGATAAACATCTGCCTCATATTCATGCACAATGGGCCTCATTTATCAATCTAACGTAGAAGCGAGCGCAGATCTGTGCGCACAAATCTACTTACGACAGAGTTCACGTGTGATTTATGAAACATTCGTATGCCGCCGATCTCATCGTACGAATGATCGTATGTTGATAAATGTGGCGCCAGAAAACAATCGTCATTTGAATATCACGCCCCTAAAACACCCAGGTTTAGAAGCCTCGCCCTAGAGTTTACTACACGGAGAAACGAAACCCGGCCAAAAAGAGGAAGTAATCTCGCTAAAGAGAAATTGATCTTACTCCAAAAACACCCGTTAACCTTGTAATTGCAAACAATTAGGCTACATTAATATATGTAATTTATATGTATATTAAAATACTGGTAAATATAAACAGCCTATTTAGTTCCCCTCACTCTACAACAAATATTTTAAATTTAACGGTATTCAGAACAGAACAAGAATGAAAAATAAGTAGTTATAAAATTATATTTTTAACTGTAAAATAAAACACAAATTAGGCTCTAGTGGCATTCATTATAAACAGCATACAAATGTCAAGCAAAACTGAAACAGCATTGGGCTCACAAGCCTGTCTCATACCACAAGAATCCAAATGTTTCCATTTTTGCCATATTTGTAACATTTGTTTGCATAACTATTATTCATTATGCAGCCTAAACATGGCTTTATACTTCACTCATGTTCTAATATCCATGTAAAATCCTTCACATGAGCTAAAATGTTTATTGTTTGGGCGCTGCACGCTGATTTTACAGAGGACCTTTTCAAATAAACAGTGTTACTTATGTTTGGTTGACTGCATTTTATTTTGATGATGAATGGCTGAAATGTCAGGAAATGGTAGAACTAATGTTGTTTGTGTGTGTGTGTGAGGCGCCTGTGTGATCAGATGGATTTAATCAAATAAAGATATTAAGAAAAGAAATTAAATGCATTAAGAGTGTCACAAAAACGAGCACAGCCTATACTTGTTGCACAGTGTTTCCCTCCCCCCTTTTGTTAATCTTTTAATTATATTATAGCCTATTATATATTTTGTGTTGATTTGATTCCTTTTATAAAATTAATTTCTGTTTTTCTCCTTTCACAGAAGCGCTGCAGGTGCATGATGCGACGATTGAATCCTCACGGTCTTGTTTATGCTGCTATTCGCGCATATAAAGCTAAAGCCCTGTACAAAACAACAACAAAAAAAGACATTCTAATCTTACTGATTAACAATTTACTATGCTGTGCGCAACTTCATGTAACTCAAAAAACTTGCGTACACGTGCTGAGACCAGACGTGAGATTTGATCGTAGCCACCGCTCACGTCCATATTGATAAATTCCAAGTTTTGCGTTGAAACGACCGTACGCTCAATTTTCTGTCGTACGTTCGTTTCGTAAATGAGGCCCAATGAGTCTGGTGCACCCTACTGTGATAAACGCCTGCTCTCTGTATCCTGATGAGACCCCCGGCAAAATCAGCTTAAGCAGCAACAGGCAACCGATTTTGATTAATCTCATCCTTGTGCATTTGAATACAAAACTGTGCAGTTCTTTGTAATACAATGCACAGGAACCGTTAAACTGTTGGGAGTGGGAATCAAACAGGATGTCCAAAACAGATCAGACAAACCTTCAATATGGACGACAGGAAACGGGGAGGCTCAGGGTAAAGAAACAGGCCTGGATCTCTCTCTTTAGACTGAAGTCTCTGGAATCTGCATTTTTTTGTTATTCTGAAGGTTTTTTGTTGTTGTTGTTTTTGTTTTTGGTGGCAAATGCAGTTTAGAGTGTCTCATAAAAATAGATGACAGCATAATCTATACAGTTAAAAAATAAAACGAAAAAAAGGTAGCATGTTAAATGGTTAACATTGTCTAACAGCAACACCATCGGATACAGTTTTAGAGAATAACATCTTTTTTTTTTTTACTCAAGTCAAAATGATGGAAGCGAACGAGTGATAGTAAGTCCGATTCCGCGAACCGGATCTTTCGAGTGGTTGATTTAAATGAACTGATTCAATAAAACGATTTAGCGCGGTTGAATTTTTACTGCGTAACATCCCTGACCTATCTGGAAATAGAAAATAATCATCAAAAATAAGCCTGAATGCTTCATACTGGTAGAAATGGACAGAGTAATTACACTCGGATGTAACTGATTTGAAACGAACCTTTGTGATTGAAGGTGCACCGTGAGTGCGTTTTTAACAACGATCAGTGGATCAAGAGATCAACAACAAGGCGAATACAGTAAGCAATAAAAAACACCAAAAACAACAACAAGGTGAATTGATAATAATATCCCAAACTACAATTAATAGTATCAAATGAAAGTTTATAAAGTAAGCATATTATTGTAGATATTTTGAAGCATCGTTAACATTTTTAAAAATGCGTCAACATCGCTTAGATTTTACCTAATTAAACCAGACAGTATGTAACTACCTCTACCTCTACTAATTATAATATTAGTTTCTTGTTGACACTGTAACAAGCTAAATGCTGATTCAATGCATTTATCAGATGAACTGTGTAAACATCAAATGGAGTTACGTTTACATAAGGTACGGTATATTAATATGTAAATATGTATAAATAAAAACCCAAAGGCAGAAAGAGGCCTCCTCATTTCACAAGACTGATTTAATGGTATCTGTCTGCAGAGTATTCTTCTAGTTTTCTATTTTTAAAAAAGCATCCTTTTTAGCGTATTCCCTAAGAAAGGGGCCTAGGTATGGATAGTAAGGGGCAATCTAGACGCTGTGAACTACCCTGAGGTCTCCTGGCTGGTTTTTAGGATCACACACGGTCAGTGGGGGCGATAGGCATAATGAATCGGGTCTATCAAACATGATTAATACTTCTTGTTCGCTGTTGTAGCAGCAAGGCAGATGGGCTCGTCGTGTAACATAATACTCTAGTCTGGTGGCCAATGTTGTGTAACATTCATCAAATCTCTAAATGACAAAGAAAATATCTAAATAACGTTGCGTGTTTGTGTTTTATTTTCCTCCTCCGGATGGGCGATCTCTTTATCATGCTTCCTTTTCCCTTATCAGCTCCCATAAGAAAGCTCGCTTTCTGAACTTTCCCCCATGGATGTCTCATCATCACAGCTCGTCTAAACCGATGACTTGTCCAAGTATCCGCTGCAGCCCCCGCAGACCCACACGTTGCATGCAGGCCACACTGAAGTCCACCCGTCTAGCCGGAAATCTGATTGGCTCCGGAAAGTGGTGAACACTGGCTACGGCCTCTTGAGGGAGTTAATTCCCATTTTGGTTTTCTATTACACCCTATAAAGTCTCCTATCACTCTAGTTTTTCTTGTGTGAACATATTCAGAGATGGCCTGAGAATTATATTGAATGCCTCAGTAGCATTGCTTATTGGATCATGATCATACGTTGAATGCATCTGTACATAAGCAGCACTGACTCTGCTCGGCTATGTTAAATACAGAGTGCAAATTACAAGTAAGAAAAGTAGAATATCACATATACACATTCGCTAATCAGCACGCATATTTCCATGCAATACAAATCGTCACTTCTAGCATTGGTGCAAAGTATCCTTATAAACATTAAGCTAGGCAACCGTGGGTGGGGACAGGCATGTGCTCTCTTTTTGTATTTCAGAATTATTAAACCACTGTTTGGATTGTGGCAATTGAATGGTTCTTGTGCTGTTGTGTTTGTGCGGGGGTGGTTTTTGGTGGTGCTGGTTAGTCCCATTATCCCATGCACATGATCTGTTGAGGCAAGTCACATTTTTTTTAGTTGTGCATGAGGAACTTAAGTAAGGTTTTGTACTTTTAAGGTAAATGTTTCCATTGTATTTATATGCGGTCTTTCCTGTGGATCATCAGAAGAAAAAAGAACATCCCCTCAACTGAGCTTGAGATTGTTTAATGCCTTCTGAAGTTCATTTAGTATTTTTCTTTCGCAAATCTCCCAAAATGTGCTTAAAATATGTGGATGGAAACATACGTACGTTTCTGTTGGTTTTAAAGCATCCATGTAACATGGAAGTTGGCAGGGTTTTGTTGATAAACCAGACTAGACGGAAATATAACCAAAATTTGGTTGCTGTACTAAGGTTGAAGGTGAAATGTAATGGTGTGGTGAGTCCATTTACCCCTCAGATTCTAAATGGGTTCCAGAAAGCAGCTTGTTGGTTTTGAAAGTGACTTCTGTGTGAGCTGTGCTTCATATACGTTGCTGCACAATGCCCACAAAATTAAGCTATTTAACACCAGTTTAACACCAGTTTATTGTTTCAGTAAAGTTTACAGACATTTTAAAAGGTCAGTTTCACAAAAGCACTTTATTTCAACTGAAATCATATCAGTCTGGATTCTGTTTATTATATTAGTCATATCAGTCTGGATTCTGTTTATTATATTAGTCATATCAGTCTGGATTCTGTTTATTATATTAGTCATATCAGTCTTGATTCTGAAGATTAACAGACTTAGACAGTGTGATTGTAGCTTGGCTTTGTGTAACATTAAAGTGTGATAATTGGAATACAGTTTGGTTTGTTCTGAAAAACAGGTGGCGCTCAACGTGTTACATTAGATACATCTTCTGCGACACATATATTACTTGCCTGATACTTTCTTCTTCAGAACTCAGTATGTTTGGTTTAGGTGTATATTTTTGACTATATGTGCCAGCAGTGCTGGATGAAGAAATGGGTTCAGGTGGTTCAGAACAGGTTGACTGATAGCTGCAGTAATAGAGGAGCAAAATACCCAGAGGCAAGATGGGCTTTGGGGGCGTAAGTGCATTAGAGCCCATCTTGACTCTATGCAAAATCATACCTCCCTGGGGCTGGTCTGATGGTATCAGAGGATTAGCATGTGTCAGTTTGTTTCTAACCCATACTTATAATGAGGACATACACACTCAGTCTATCATTAAACAGGTCAATCTAAACAGCTTCAGTGTGAACAGACTCAGACTAGTCTCTCACTGGTGTGATCTACTGTGAAAAATGACTCTTACTAGCTGATCATACTGTAGGTCCATCAAAAACACATTTGGACACTAAATAGGGAATGGAAGAGAGGAAGAAAAAATACCAGAAAGGTTTGGGTGCCTGTGTCAAAAGTAAAGCTATAAAAGCGAAATTGTACAAGCGTATGTTACAGCCCATCTGTTACAGGCACTGTGATAGTGAATCAGACTTGATCACTAGATATAGTATAGTGCAGTAAATTATATGAATGACACTTTTCATGTTGATTACTGACTCTTATGTTGATGTTCAAAAGAATTTTTTATTTTTTAAATAGAAGCAGGAAAAAATGCTGTGTTTTGGGTGAGAGATTATTCAATAGACCCTGCAATAATTAATGTGTTTCTTCACATGGCATATAAAATATTCATTGATTTGATCACGAGGATGAGAAATGGAAATGCCTGTTTGAGACAAAGCCATCAGACAGAAAACGCACGCCAACAAAGCCACAAGACTTAGGCCTAAAAGCCAAGTGCTCTTTTCTGACAGACTAAATGGTGCGCTCATAACAAAAGGTCACAAGTTTCTAACAATGCTGTTATTGTTAATAAAACTATTTTCAATTTTTTTTATTTTGAAACTTAAGCTGATGTAAAATAGATTAATATCCTATGAAGACACAAAAACTGAAACAAAATGAGAATGTTACCTTTGCAACTAACTGAAATAAGGTTAATTTGGAGTACTAAAATCATTAAAGTTGGAAACTAGAACAAATTGAAATACTACATAGTACTATTAAATTAACCAATAAACTAAAGTTGATAAAAGCACAGAATAAAATGACTAAAACTAAAATTTAAATGAAAACTTAAAATATAAATATAATTTCAAATATTAAAAAATGCACTAATAGCATATAAATAATTTAAAAATAACACTGGTACATGCATAGATTTGTTTTAAGGTGCAGTGTTTTTCTTTCCCAAGGAGGTGAATAATATTCAGAGAAAGCTGTTTGTCAGCAACCAATAGTTGGTCAGCTAATGCATGACCCCCCTCGAAGTACATGAAATGCACACTGCCATCTTTGTTCTTTTTGTAGAACAAATTTTAAGTGGAACAAATTATTGCTTATTTCACATTTAAGTGCTGTGCTGAAATAATTGCTTTTCAATATGCCCCACAATCCACATGGCAACATGAAATGTCAGTGTTATGAATCTAAGTCAGATCTTAGCTACATCAAATATCTTAGATTGCTTCCACAGCAATCAGATTATGAGATATCTGACATCCTGAAAGCCCATCAGCAGGGCTTTGCTGATTTGCCTTTATTTGATTGTTTGGTCTAGATCTATATACCCATGGTAATGTATTGGTTCACTTTCATCATTAAATAGATTCTGCAGAGGAAATAAGTAATTTTTCCCTGAGAAAAGCTATAATTTTTAGTGGATTCAAACAGGGAATTTGTTAAAAAATATTATTTAATATTGCACAGTGTATTGAGTGCACACAAGATAAAATAAATGACATTTTATTTATTTGATTTAATTTTCATATAATTTTATTTACACACATGGTTCGCAAATCAAAATCCGTCAGACCTAGTATGTATCAGTCTTTGCTTGTCATCGTTCTCCATCGAAGTCCATACGCCCAAATCTCAGACTCCACAACAAGATCACAGCGCTCCAGACACACGTAATCTCTTCAAAACTTTCAATTCTTTCCTCTGTCCCCCTCCACCACCTCCCAACACTTCTATAACAGCTGTTGATTTTGCCACATTCTTCACAGACACAACCAGAACAATCAGTAGCCAATTCTCAGCCCCACACACACAGGACTTCAAACCAACCCCACCCACTGCAAAAACTCCCATCTTCTCCTTCTGTCCCCTCACTGAGACAGAAGTATCAAAACTTCTGCTCTCCAGCCATCCTGCAACATGCCCTCTAGATCCAATCCCCTCGCACCTCCTCTAAGCAATCTCTCCTACACTTTTACCAGTACTCACACACATCATCAATACATCTCTCATCACAGGCACCTTCCCCACTGCATTCAAGCAGGCTCGGATAACCCCACTGCTCAAAAAACCTACATTAAACACTTCACTTACAGATAGCTACAGACTTGTCTCTCTCCTTCCATTCATAGCGAAACCCCTCGAAAGAGTTGTTTTCAACCAGATATCATTGTTTCTTTCACAGAACAACAAACTGGATCCTAACCAGTCAGGTTTCAGGAGTGGCCATTCAACTGAGACTGCGCTACTGTCAGTCACAGAAGCCTTGCGGATTGCAAATGCTGATTCCAAATCATCAGTCCTTATTTTGCTGGATCTATCTGCTGCTTTTGACACTATCATCAGATCCTCCTGTCTGCCCTCGCTTCAATGGGCATCACAGGGATTCCACTTAGCTGGTTTCAATCCTATCTCACTGGTAGGTCTTTCATGGTGTCTTGGGGAGGGGAGGTATCCAAAGCATCAACTTGTCACTGGGGTTCCTCAGGGTTCAGTTCTTGGACCGCTCCTCTTCTCTATATACACTACATCTCTGGGTCCCATCATACAGGCACATGGTTTCTACTACCATTGCTATGCTGATGACACACAGCTCTATCTCTCATTTAAACCAGATGATCCAACGGTAGCTGCAAGATCTCAGGCTGCCTGGCAGACATCTCGGCATGGATGAAAGAATATCACTTACAGCTCAACCTGGCAAAGACTGAGCTTCTTGTCTTCCCTGCCACTCCAACTCTACAGTATGATTTTTCCATCCAGCTAGGTTCTTCTACACTTACCCCATCAACTTCGGTCAGAAATCTTGGTGTGATCTTTGATGACCAGCTGACCTTCAAAGGCCACATTGCAAAGACTGCCCGATCTTGCAGTTTGGCATTGCACAACATCAGAAAGATCAGGCCCATTCTAACGGAGCATGCTGCACAACTTGTTTTCCAGGCCCTTGTCATTTCTAGGCTGGCCTACTGCAATGCTCTTCTGGCTGGACTTCCATCAAGCACAATCAACCTCTACAAATGATTCAGAATGCAGCGGCACGACTGGTCTTCAACGAGCCCAAAAGAGCCCATGTTACACCTCTCTTCATCTCCTTGCACTGGCTACCGGTTGCGGCCCGAATCAAGTTCAAGACATTTATGCTTGCATATAGAACAGCCACAGGCTCAGCACCCTCCTACTTCAACTCACTCTACTAATTTACTCCCCCATCCGAAGTCTGAGATCCGCTATTGAGCGACGCCTCGTGGTACCATCACAGGGAGGCTCAAAATCACTTTCCAGAACAGTCTCATTCACCATTCCTGGCTGGTGGAACGATCTTCCCATCCCTATCCGGAATGCTGAATCCCTGACAATTGTCAAGCGACAGCTGAAAACTCATCTCTTTCGAATCTACTTGACTTCATCTAAAAAACAAAAAAAAAAAAAAAAAAAAAAAAAAATTTTATTTATTCCTTCTCTTTCTAGCTTCTACTTATTTGAACAATGTCTAAAAACTTGGTATTACAACCACTTCTTGTGTCTTTTTGCCTCTTTAAGAAGAATCGCTTTATGGATCCCCCAAGTGTAAGTCGCTTTGGCTAAAAGCGTCTGCTAAATTACAAAATTTAAATATAATGTAAATACTGATGAACATTTTGTTGTGTAGCATGCCATACTCCGTTAAAGAGGAGGTTGAGTGGGACCGACCAACTATCTTATATAAAATATGTAAAAGGCATGTGAAATATGTAAAAATGTGGGTGTGTCATTGTGGCACGGCTGATATTTTATTGTTCTTGATGTTTGCTTACTGTGATTAGAGCAGCAGCTGCAGCAATGTGTCTTACACTGATAATAAGGATGATGTACCCAATATTCACCATTTTCTGGTTAGCATTTAGCAATTTTTAGCAGGCAATTCTTAAACAAGTACAATGAATACATAGATTAAAAAATAACAGCGTACATTTTATAAGAGATGCACAATATATTGGTGACATATATTGGTTATCAGCCGATATTAGATATTTTTACCCATATCGGTTTGGTCCGATATTGGATATTTAATTGAACATGATCATTTCTGCTATTTTTACATTCAGATGACCTTTGCCTTCATCGAATGCTCGCTTAAAGTTAATCTTTCAGAACACTAATAATTTTATATCACAGTTAACTGTAATCTTTAAAAAAATCTCGAAAAGAATATCCTTTTTCATACTTTATAATGTTGTGATGCCTGAAATCACTTATCATTTTTGGTAATACTTAACAATAAGGTTTAATTTGTTAACATTAACTATATTAGTTAACATGAACAACAATTATAAAGCATTTATTAATCTTAGTTGATGTTAATTTCTGCATTTACAAATACATTTTTTATTACAAGTTAAATTGTTTAACAGTAAAGCACTTAGACTAACATGAACAAACAATAAACAATTGATAAGCATTAACTAGCATTAAAGGGGTCATGAACTGCCTTTTTTTATTGTTTTGTACTGTTCTTTGAGGTCGACTTATAACGTTATCAAGATTTTTACATTAAAAAAACGTCATAATTTAGAAGTAAAAGGCTATTTTATGTCCTGTTTTGAACCCCTCATCAGAATGCTCTGTCTGATGTGGCGGATTGAAGACTCGGAAGTAAACGCCCACTGCTCTGATTGGCTAACAGTTGTGTATGTTTGACAGCCTACATCCTTCATAGATGGCTGCTGTGATTTAGGTTAAAACGCATAAATACTCAGTACATATCAAACGATCTGTAAGAACAGACAAAGCAGTAGTGATAATGTAATAAAACAGTTACTCACATTTGTGTGGTGCGACATTACTGTCAGATCCAATATGGTCACCACAGCATCGTCTTTTAGTTTCAGTCTTTCTGAAAATCCTGCGTCGATTTGGACCTTGTTTGTAAATGAATCTGTGGTAAAATAAAGTGAGCAAAGGACCAAGTTCTCACTGACGCTATACAAAGACTGTTTTTCCACAACTTGGCACAGCACAGCGTCTTGTTTTCTTTGGAGCCTCTTTATCGTTTGGTTTCTGCGTAGACCTGCGTTTGCCTCTCTCATTATTTACACTACATGCGTGAATCAGTGGGCGGGGCTAAACAGGCAGTGATGTAGAAGCAGGTGTTGATCTTCTTCTGCTGAGGCGGGGTTTAACCACACTATTACGTCATAAAGGGGGCACATTCCACAGCATGTCGTTTTGGCAGATTGGCTTCAATATAAGCTGTTTTTAGACTAATGAGGAAGATTTGAGTTCTGAAACTTACAGGATGTTTTTATAGTACAATGACCTCTTATCTGACAAAGGATCAAGGGATTTTTGATTTCTCAGGTATTGAGTTAATGAATGCTATAAAACATATTTCTCATAGTTAGTTCATGTTAACTTATGCAATGAGACTTTATTGTAAAGTTTTACCTTTTTTTTTATTTAGGCAAAATAATATAAATAGTTGACATTTTAAAATTGTCCATTATGTGAAAATAATTATAAGTTAATTGGTAGTTAATGGTCCAAAAATGTATTATTGTATTATTATATAAAAATGATACAAATGCTGTACTCCATGGTGTAACTGGATCTCTTTACACAACAGCTAGAGAGATTATACTGCTCCTGTCCACTCTGTACTGTACAAAAACTGTAATTAAGTTTAAATACATTGGTTGTGACAGTGAAGTAAACTGTGATATGTTCTTTAGGAGCTCCTATGGTGAATATACAGTTTACATCCTTTATCTGTTGTTAAGTGAGTGTCAATTTATTAAAGCATCCATAAACAACATGGATAAGAAGATAACTACACGTTAATGTCCTCTGTTTAACTTAAAGGTGCTGTATGTAGGATTGACACCGAGTGGTTGAAGTAGGTATTGCAGTCCAAATTAAAAATATTGGAGCGGGTTTTTTTCACCCGGCCCCTCCCTCCCGCCTTGACGCAACGTGCCAGGGTTTCCATATTGATGACACCAAGAACGGCGCACTGACTGAATGAATGAAATACTCTGTTATTTTCCCGCCACTTTCACCCGTGGTTCCGAAATACAATTGTGTAAACTGCATGGCGTGTTTCACAAACCAAACAGCGACCGTACATTCCGGCCCGGAATGTCCCAATTCAAAGGAGAATAACTGACTGTAGCATTGTTTTTCAGATAAATAAGTATGTTAACTTAGCATGTTTCTTAAATATCTGCAAACGTATTATGGTATTTTTATGCTTTAGTAGAGTCAAAAACTTATATACAGCACCTTTAAGATTGAGGGGGGAGTTAGGGTATTTTTTAGGCATATTTTTAAACTACAATCATCCAACCTAAATGTTTAGTGTATTTGTGTTTTACAAGTTATAATGTTGTTGATTCATATTTATATTGTGAGGAAGATACTTAAAAAAAACATTCAAACTCTAAATTGAATTTATTTGAACTAAAAAAGACAAGTAGACAGTAAGTAATAAAATAAGAATAGATTACTGACAAGCAATGGCACAAACAAATACAATAACAAGATGCAACTAAAATTAACTGCTTTAAGTTTTTCAGGTAGGTTTAACAGTAATATTCAGGTACACAGAATATAAATACCACAGAAACAGAATAATCTATTTAACTTTAAAATAACACTGGTTAGTCTTCAATGTATGAGACAGCAGCAGGTTTATTTAGTTGCGTCGCTTCTTTACGACCTCCCTGCACGGATCAAACTGTTACACATACGTTTTGTTTCTCAACTGTTTACATTAACTTAATAGCCTGTATACCGACAATGTTTCGTATAAATCGACAGTTTACATGAATGCTCATCAAGACGGGCACTTTAACATATTTTTGTATGTATTTGTCCGTTTACGCGCAATAAGGCACACGCTCTCAGATGCGTCTCTATGTGTGCGCGCTTTGGGTGTGGCGGCTCACAGAAAGGGTCTCAGGCCATGTCCACACGTAGGAGTTTTTCCTTCTTCCGTTTTTAAAAAAATCTCCGTCCACATGAAAACGCAAACGCATGCTGTGAAGCACTGTCAAGAGCATGCCAAACCAGCAGGTGGCGATATAATCTCAACCGTAAAGCCATGTTGGCCAATCAGAAGCCTGAAAAAGTTTCCAGTAGGCGGAGATAACAGCGCAGGCTCCAACGTCACAAGCCAAAAACTTCACCCTGGCAGGACTTTTCAAAAATGTTCGGTTTCAGTGAACTGGTGCTGCGTTTGCGTGTGGACGAACGGCCGAACCGCGTAGAAAAAGCTGCGGTTTCAAAAATAACCGCGTTCGTGTGGACAGGGCCTCACAGTCACAGAGCGCACTTGAATGTTTAAAATTGTAAGACTCAAAAGCACGTGCAAATGATACATTCGGTCATCTGTCGCGAGCATCTTTCACATTGAAATATTTACGGGAATTTCCCACGTTACAAGCGCAGAAACTGCGGGAATCAGTAGAATTATGCTCAATCCCCGCAATCCCGCGCCGAAATTCAAGCCCTGTAGAAGGAGCAAAGATCATGTGGTGTGATGAATTTTGGGTTGCAACACTCATTTCCCAATCATCCCTTTAGCTATCCATTAGTTTCACATCTTATGTTTTCCATTTAAATGTACATGTTACTGAGAGCCTATATAGAAGTGTGCGTGTGTGGCTGCCCGTGGCCTCATGGGTCTGTCTTTTAGGATCGCTCCATGATCCAAAGCTTAATTGCTCATGACGAGCAAGGGTGGAGATGATTATGGCTGTTTCACATGCCAGCTGCCGCGTGATGAAGCCGCAAAGCTTGTTTTTTCATTCTCTAATCGTAGGAAACAACTGCAGCCTATTGATTTGCAATTAGCCTCTGCTCTCAGCTCACACCCGCTTCTCTGATACTCAAGGATGAGAGGAGCGAAGAGCACAGATGAAATCAAAACAAAAACAACCCAACTTTATTTAGCATGTTCACTCCTACTGATTAGACACTGATAATGATGCATGAGGTTTGCTGGATACATTGTGACTGATTGAAGTACATTGTTTTATTAATTTATATAGTTTATTAATTTATATACTATATACTGCATTTTTTTAATGTAGTTAAAAGACAATTAATTATAATATCAATATAATAAACAATTGAATATTTTGTTGTGCATGCTTATTTTACTCTTTTTTTTTTTACATTTAGATTGCTTTTGGATCATCATTACTCACTTTAAGGTAATCTTCAATCTGTAAACATATACGTGTTAATGGTTATTGTTAAATGTTAATAGTTTTTAGGCAATCTCAGAATGATATCTATTTCTATATGGGGGCCTTATATAATGCCTAAATCAGGGCTGTCCAAACTCGGCCCTGGAGGGCCGGTGTCCTGCAAAGTTTAGCTCCACTTGCCTCAACACACCTGATGTAAGTATTCTATGCCTATAGAGCTTAATTGGCTGTTCAGGTGTGTTTGGGTTGGAGCTAAACTCTGCAGGACACCGGCCCTCCAGGACAGAGTTTGGACAGCCCTGACCTAAATGTACAGTCATGGCCAAAAGTTTTGGCAGTGACAATTTTTTTGTTTTGCAAAGTTTGCTGCTTCAGTGTTTAGATTATTTTTCCACATGTTTCTATGATATACTGAAAAACAATGATAAGCATATAAGTTTTAAAGGCTTTTATTGGCAAAAGAATATAATGAGTGAATATTTACAGTGTTGACCCTTGTTCTTCATAACCTCGCCAATTCGCTCTGGCATGCTGGATATTAGCTTCTGGGCCAAATCCTGACTGATGGTGATCCATTCTTGCTAGGGCTGTGCGATTAATCGAAATCGAATCAAAATCGCGATTTGAGACGTTGCGATTTCCTAATCGCAAAGCCTGCGATGTGGACGCGATATTACTCTGTTCCAGAGCATATGCATGACTGCCAGCCTTGAGTTGCAGTCTTGCTAACCAATAGAGTGAGCGCACCTCCTTTCTCCCCAATCAGCACTGCTCTAGCCAACTGCGTAAACACCCACCGTTAAAAAAAAACACCGGGACAGGAGAGAGACAGAGTGGGATTATGGCGTCTACTGGGTCAGATCGATAGTTAGGCAAATTAAAACTAAAGAAAAACGTATGCAACTTAAGCTTCGAAATGACAGACAACGAACAAAAAAGGTAATTTGCAAGAGCTGCGTCACAGCACATATCAAAAGCTCCCTTGTACCATTTTATCTCCCCAACAGATTAATTTGAAATAAGTTTATAATGCATGTTGGCTATTCCCAATTCAGAAGAGCGCACACACAGCCCGTGTCTGTGAATGCTTATCATACTCGCTCCTCTCTGCCCCACGCGACGCGAATCCCGCGTCACGGACGAGCCGTTCATGCTTGCCGCACTCACACAGCCTGTCTCATAATGCTCGCACCCGGCTCCGCAAGTCTCCACGAGCGCATCTGGCAGTATGGATGAGGCTTGACGCACGCGCGCAACCTGTGTCGACCTCGCGCCTGGCTCCCGCGTTAAAACGATGTACATTCCGTCTAACTGCTTTGCTCTTTCACCTTGGATGAAATAAACTTCAGCCCAATTTTTTTCCACTTGCTCTTCAAATGAATAAGTCAATGTAATACTTTAATAATTGACTTAATACAGTTCTTTATTTATAAAAAATAAACTAATATTTTCTGTGAAATTCAGTAATTAAGTTAATTCTGTAAAAGTAGTTATACCATTATAATCTTGCTTGCTGAAGAAAAAAAACAATAGAACCCCTCCCAAAACAATAAAAATGTAATGGATTTCAGGGTTATATTGGGAATTTGTTTGGTTTTAATGTAATCTATAATGGTGTCTATTTGATGGATTTGATTCTATTGGTGGGATGTAATCTGGTAGATGGCAACCAATAGAACAACAGTAATTCCTATTGGAGTAATGCCCAAAACAAAAAGGAATTTTGTAATGGTTTAATGGAAACTATAAGAATTTCTGTGATGGTTTCTAATGTTTTTTTCAGCAGGGTTAATGATACCCATACTGTGCTGCACATTATTGACAATATTGAGCTGAAGCTTGACTTTGCAAAATTAAAATCGCAATCGCATTATCTGTCAAAAAAAATTAGATATTTTCCCCAAATCACACAGCCCTAATTCTTGGCCTATTTTGGGGGGGCCTTATTAGTTCTCAGTAGTTGATTCACAATTTGTGGGCTTCTGCGTTTCTATTCTACCTCGCCTTTTGTAGCTGATAACGGTTCTCTAATTCAGTGTTTCTCAACCAGGGGTCCGTGGACCCCTAGTGGTCCTTGACGTAAGGCCAGGGGGTCCGTATAAAGTATGAATTTTTGTATAAATGTTTTATATTTTGACATGACATGTTCCCATGAAAGAAAAATCCAATATAGCTGATGATATGGCCAAATACTGGACAAGTCAGCTAACGTGAATTATACTTGACTGCATTTGGTCCTCACAAAAACACAAATGATACATAGATGAGTAAATTTTGTTCTGGGGGTCCTTGAGGATGGTTCTGAATTGGACTGGGGTCCGGTACGCCAAAAGGTTGAGATTCACTGCTCTATGGGATTGAGATCCGGGGAATTGCCTGGCTACGGATCCAAAATTTCAGTGTAATGATCTTTGAGCCACTTCTTTATCACTCTTGCTTTGTGACATGGTGCTCCATCATGCTGGAAAATACACGGATCATCACCAAATTGCTCATGGATCGGTGGAAGAAGTCGCTCTTGCAGGACGTTTTGATACCATTCTTTATTCATGGCAGTGTTTTTGGGCAGAATTATGAGAGAGCCCACTCCCTTGGTTGAAAAGCAACTCTACACATGGATGGTCTCAGGATGCTTCACTGTTGGCACAACACATGACTCATGGTAGCGTTCACCTTTTCTTCTCCGAACAATCTATTTTCCAGATGTCCCAAACAGTCGGAATGGAGCTTTATCAGAGAAAATAACTTTGCACCAGTTTTCTGCTGTCCAATCCTTGTACTTCCTGCAGAATTTCAGTCTGTCCTTGACGTTTTTCTTGGAGAGATGTGGCTTCTTTGCTGCCCTTCTTGACACCAGGCCGTTGTCCAAAAGTCTTGGCCTCACTGTGCGTGCAGATGCTCTCACACCAACCTGCTGCCGTTCCTGAGCAAGCTCTGCACTGCTGGTGACACGATTCCAGCTGACTCCTCAGGAGGAGATGGTCCTGGCGCTTGTTGGACACTCTGGGATGTCCTGAAAATTTCTTCACTGCAGTCAAACCTCTCTCCTTGAAATTCTTGATGATACGGACGAGTAAATGGTTCTTTCAGATGCAATATTATTTGTAGCAATTTCCTTGCATGTGAGGCCATTTTGATGCAAAGCGATGATGGCTGCACGTGTTTCTTTGGAGGTAACCATTGCTAACAAGAATACAATGGGCCTCATTCATGAAACATCCGTAACTATAGGAGTAAATTCTGAGTAATTTGAGCATAAAACGGACCTTCCCGAAAACTCTCCCCCGGATTCACAAACACTTTGTAAACTTCCGATTTGATTCATGCTCATTCACAATTACCATAATCCCCACCTATGAATTACAGCTACGCAAATTGCATATTCAGGAACGCAGTGGAATATTCTGGTCAACTTTCTCAGGTTTGGCTCCAGTATAATGCATAAATGCAAAAAAGACTAATAGACCACATGGCTAACCATAAATATTCAATTAACGTGTGTCCACCAAAGCGTTTTTAGCTAGCTGAAAAATGTCAGACGCTCTTCTGAAAACAGCCAGCTAGTGGCGCTGGAGGACGCTTTGGTGGCACAGCATTTTTCCAGCTGAGACGCTTTGATTGCTATAATTTGGAATATCCATGGCAGTAACGCATTACTAGTATTGTAACAGAACGACTCAGAAAGATGATGGTCAGTTTAAACCGTTTATTAACAGCAGGGAGTTAATGAGCAAACAGATTAGCAATGCAGCAATGAATTTTAGAGACAGAAGGAGAGGTAGTAATAATACTGTCCTGTACTTTGCAGGTTGGGAGATCGGGGACACTGAGAAGAGGAGATGAATCCAGGAAGGTAGGAGACGAAAAGTCCGGGAGTCTATGAATATCGCAAGGGAGAATAGGAATGAGTCCGTTGCTCAATGTGAGACCAGACGATGAGTGGAGGTGAGGTGTGCGTTTATATAGGGAGGTGATTAGTGATGATGAGCAGGTGTGTCCAGTAGGGCTGTGCGATTAATCAAAATCGCGATTTGAGAGATCGATACTCTCGTTCCAGAGCACATGGCATGTACTGCCATCCTTGGTTCCGTCTACTAACGCAATAGATGAGCGCACCGTCCCGTTCCTCCCCAATCAGCACTGCTCTAATAGCCCACATGCTTAAACCCCACCATTAAAAAAAAACGAAACCGTGAGAGAGACAGCGTGTGATTAAGGCGTCTACTGGGTCAGATCGATAGTTAGGCAAATTAAAACTAAAGAAAAACGTATGCAAATTAAGCTTCGAAATGACAGACAACGAACAAAAAAGGTATGTAATTTCCAAGAGCTGCGTCACAGCGCATATCAAAAGCTCCCTTATCGGTTCTGTTTTCAGTACTGGAGAATAAAAGATACATTCTTAGATGTTTTTGTTAGTACGTGAACGTTATCTTTCACATTTTATCTCCCCAACAGATTCTAATTTGAAAGAAGTTTATAATGCTTGTTCGCTATTCCCAATTCAGAAGACCTCACACAGCCTGTGTCTGTGAATGCTTATCATACTCGCTCCTCTCTGCCCCACGCGGCGCGAATACCGCGTCACGGACGAGCCGTTCATGCTTGCCGCACTCATGCAGCCTGTCTCGTAATGCTCGTTTATACTCGCACCCGGCTCCGCAAGTCTCCACGAGCACATGGTAGCAGTATGGACGAGGTTTGACGCACACACGCAACCTGTGTTGACTCGTGCCTGGCTCCGCGTTTAAAACAAAAGTAAATTCAGTCTAACTGCTTTGCTAATTTCACTTGGATGAAATGAAACAATCAGCACATTTTCCACTTGCTCTTAAAAATCCCAAATACTTAAAATGAATAAATCAGCCTATGTAACATATGTAATACTTTAATAATTGACTTAAGAAAGTCAGTAATTAAGTTAATTCTGTAAAAGTAGTTATGCCATTATAATCTTGCCTGCTGAAAAACAAACAAACAATAGAACCCCTCGCAAAACACAATAAAAAATGTAAGGGATTTCAGGGTTATATGGAAGTTTGTTGGTTTTAATGTACCCTATAACTGGTGTTCATTTGATGGATTCTATTGGTGGGAATGTAATCTGTGCAGATGGCAACCAATAGAACAACCATATAATTCCGATTGGAATAATGCCCAAACAAAACGATTTTGTAATGTTTTATGCGGGGTAGCAATTTCGGGATCCTAGAGAGCCGGAGTCCTGCCAGAGTTCAGCTCCACCCTATCAAACCCCAAAAAACCCCCCCCCTCAAACGAACTGCAAAAGCTAATCAGTGGTCTTCATAATTCTAAGCCATAGGCATGTGAGTTTTTTTTTCAGATGTATGTCGAGCTGACTCTGCATGACTGCGGCTCTCTAGGCCGCGAACTTTGCATACCCCTGGTTTAAATGAAACTATAGTATTTCTTTGATAGTTTTTTTTTTTTTCAGCAGGGTAATGATACCCATATTGTGCTGCACATTATTGGCAATATTGAGCTTAAGCTTGACTTTGCAAATTTAAAATCTCAAATCAAATCGCAATCGCAAAAAATCGCAATTTGATATTTTCCCCCAAATCGCACAACCCTAGTGTCCAGTTAGCAATCCCGAGATGTGCCGTTGTTTTGGGGAGTAGAGAGCTGGGGCTCATCCGTGACAAGTATCTCATTTTGAAGAATATTACTGAATATAAAAATGCAGTAACCAGCAATGTTAACTTCTTTATTGTTGTTCAGTTGTTGTACAAGTAGGATGATTGGTCGGTGTAGCCTCGTATTTGTCCCGCCCCTCCTCCATTGATTGAAAGTGACAGTGACAAGCGCTGCGTTTTTAACCTACATCTAAAACGTTTTTTTAGACAGTTTATCAAGTCCCAGCTACAAAAAACTAAAACAAAAACAGCAAATGAACTTGTAAATTTATGATGACAGTGCATCAAAATTCAGTTTTGCCAAAAGAACCCAGCATGTTTTAACGTACCATTACACCATGGTAGGGCAGTGTAAAATTGATTTTTTGTACCAACTACATTTTGAAAATACGAACACATGGATCATGAATCCAAAAATTTACGTCAGAACAGCTTTACGAACGATTTACACAAAAATTTGTTCTGCTCGTGTTTCATGAATGAGGCCCTTGATTGGAAGCGCTCCGTCCATTTTATAGCAATCAGTCTGCTCTTACAATCTAATTAGTATGATAGTGATTTTACCTGACTAGTACTCATTCACACTTTCACATGTGCTGCTGATATGATTAGTCAGTTAATGTTAGCTGGTCATTTTGTGTCAGAATCAAAAAACAGTGAAATTTGTTTTTTTGTGAAAAGTTCATTTTTTGACCAATGAAGCTTTTAGCAATTATTTAAATGCATCTCACCACTCTACACAGTAATCTAGAAACAATGTGAATGAACACCACAACAGCTTAAAAGCAGCAAACTTTACCAAACACAAAATTTATGTAACTCCCAAAACTTTTGGCATGACTATGTGTAAGCACTTAATTTTTATTTATTTGACAAATTAGTGTAGTATGTTAATGTCAGCCATTTATTGACTATGGGCCATAATATGTAAATAGTTATCGGCTTATTGCACCGGCCAGAGTTTTAATATTACATCCCTACTCTGAACATCTTGACCAGACCAACACAGCGACTCTGACTCAACCAATGGTGAGAGTTTGGGGCAGGACTATTTTTTTGTTCAACCAATGGTAGATGGGGGGAGTGTTCAGCAACCTCATATTCTGTTGGTCCTTGTAGTGGCAGGGGGAAAACGTCAACTTTAACTATACAGTGCATTACTGTTATAAGGTTTGATCCTGGCAAAAATATTTGAAAGATAATTTGAGGAACTGTCACATACTCGGCCAAAATTTACCATACAGTATTTGTCTGTCACAGAAAAACTGATTTTCAGCTCAGTGTTCTTATGATTACCAGAGTATTCCTCCCGGAAATGCATTGGGATGGGCCATGCATGTTAGATGGCATCTTTATTTTCTTTTCACTGAATGTTCTGGAAAACACAATTATTTCCGCTCATGGGTGTCTTTTTCTCTACTTCTACTTGCTTTACTTTCTCTAAAGCCTCTACTTGCAACAGTTTGCTGGAAATGCTTAGTGTTATCGTTCTTGTGATGCGTGGCCGTCACTTCAGCCGATAGGTATCGCCCTGCACTGTCTGTGGCTCGGGGTGTGTTGCCGCATTGATTTCCTCCAGAGTGGATGGCCTGGCTCCTTCCTCCCTTTTTTTTCTCAGCCAATCAGAAAGATTCAACACACACTTGCCCTCTTGCTTGATGTTAATCTTCTTAATTGAGTATGTGAGCCAGCCTCTGAGAGACTGAGATACGGGGAAAGAGACAGGGAGGGATGGGAAATTGATTATGTGTGCTGATGCTTTCTCACAGCGGGACGTATACCTATTTGAGGTGTATCCCTGACTTCTGTGGTCTTTTTAACTACTTTGTGTACATTTCAAGGATAAAAACAGAGATTTCTTGGAAATATAGAGCTGAAATTTGGCCAAGTTATAAAGATGATTTATTTAATAGAATAACTCGCACTGTGACTATAAATAGTCTGACAGACCTATGTAACCCCTGAATGATGTAATAATTCCACCACCATTATGCTAGCAGCTCTGTTGCTTTATTTAATCAATACTGTTCTCTTGGCCTCATGAATAAAGGGTCTCATCCCTCCTCGGCCTCTGGAGAGGCATCTGTCAGCCCTGTGATGAATCGAAAAGCCTTATTAATAGGTCTGTAAGAAGAATGTGTTTCTGGGGTTGCCTGTCACTCAGAAGGTCTTCCTGAAGACCCACCGCTCTTTTTGGGCCGATGGCCCCCAATGGGAGGGCCACTCACAGTTCATGTGAAGAGTGAGCAGACTGTCTAATTACAGGCTGTCTCTCCTTCACTGCAGTCACCTTTCTGTGAAAGAAATAAACAGTGAAAGCAAAGCAAGAAAAAGGAAAAATAATTTTGACCTTCTACTGATGCTGAATAGGTTTTTTTAGTAATTTATTTATTTTTTCTGCTCTCTGGAGTGCTTGATTCTAAAGATGCAAAATGTATAGGTACCATTTCGTTTTTCGGTTAAATATATATAAAAAGTTATTTTATCAGTCTATGTTGGATATATCAGCTGATATGGATATTTAACTGCTCATACTCATTTGCCTTAACATTCAGATCACATTTGCATAATCTAATACTCTTTTGTTCTTAACTTACAAATTGTTGTTTAATAACACTAATAATTTAATAAAACTTAAATGTAATTTTTAGCAAATCTCAAAATAAATATGTAATATATATTTTCGTACTGTAAATTTTAATGTTGTGATGGCTGAAGTAATATTTAAAACAATGTTAATTTATTGAGAGAAAGTAGTATAGAATTTAATATCAGCCATTTATCAGTTTATTGGCCATAGCTAGGGCGGGGCTATTGAATCAATTTATGTTTCAAGGTGATTATTTAGAATAAAGATAAAAACTAATGTTTCTGATGAAAATCCAGCGCACTTTTTTTTTTTTTTTTAAAAGCCCAATTATGTTTATACTCTTTAAAATGCCCAAAATATTTATATAGACTAACTGTTAGTTAGTTTCACGAAAAACACAAATCTTAATTCATATATAAAATATAATAAAAATTAAACTATACTAAAATAAGTTTTTTGTTACGTGCACTTGGGGAGTGCAATACAAGGTAGTTGATCTTATTTAGTTGATTCTAATTTATTTTCATTATCATTTATATTTTTATAAATATCTATATATTATTCATTTTTATTTTTTGCATTTCTAAAATTAGTTTTTCAGTTGAATTATATTTTTTTTAATTCTATAAATGTGTGATATTTCCAAAGTCAATGAGTAATAGTGTTGAATAATCTTGATCTAAATATTGACCAAAATAATTGTGCCTAAAATTAGCTCTATATCCATAGCATGAAAATAATTACAGAATGCAGAATTTTAATTAGATCTCTTCTTAATTCTGATTGGTTAACCACAGTTTTGAATGGTCAAATATTTTTGTATAATGGAAAGGCTAAACTGTATATTTCACGGCGGATCATGACAACATTTCTGGCTTCTGTGTGTCTTTAGTCACTTGTGATCCTTCTTTTTTTTATCAAGTCATGATAGAAAATATGTCGCTAATCAGAAGAACAAGTTGTGATTGAGGGAAAAACTTAAAATTGGAGAATAGTACATGCGGGCTAAAGATGCTAGATTGCTAACCCAACTACTACTAGAAAAATTGTTTGGATTGCAGATTAATGTAATATTGTTCATACCTGCAAACTCCCCCCTTGTTGGGGGAGTCTGGGGCAACCCCCCCCAGACCCACCCCCGAGACATCCAACGTGCTCAGCCCCGAATTTAACATGTAAATGAAGCGTTCTGGTGCACTCTGACAACAAAATAAAGGAAAAAGACAACATATGCTTCAAGTTAAAAAAAAGCATATTTATACCACAATCTTTTTGCACAGTGCAACTCTGCTGTCATCGGTGTTCATACTTCTCTTTGTGAGCAGTGGAGTAATTTATTTTTGCAAATTTTAGTGTTCACATTAGAGTGTGCATACTATCAACAAACTCCATCTTTTCACTGCAGAGGAAACAGAATCTGCATCTGAAGTGGCATTAGATGTATTTACACCGACTGTTTAATGAAGCTGAGGTGCCATAAATGCATTTACACCACAAAATTTCAAATGCATAAATAATTTTATAAGATTAATGTTTTAAATATTTTTGAACATACAAGTAAAAAATGTTGGGGAAAATGCAATATTTTTAAATATGAAACCAAACCAATGAGCGAGTCATTAGTCATTCATTCAAACGGCTGATTCATTCAAAAACGAGTACTGTCTTTATGAATGGGTTACTGAATCATTGACTCACTTGATTCGTTCAAAAACATGGATTCATTCAGTATCGAAAACACCGCTGTGTTGCTTGAAGGCTCAAATTAGTTCTGCTGTGGCTTTGATTGAAACTTTGTCAGCGAACTTGAGCAAAAACAGTCAATATTGTATCACAAATTGCGAACTTTGTTGTCTGTTTAACTCACAATGAAGAACTTCCACGCCGACGACATGTTTACATGCGGATGTGAGCATAATAAGTGTGCCGTCAAAACGGACTGGCTGTGAGATGAGGTGTGTTCGATTTGATGCAGCAGCGCGCAGTCCGATCGGGCATCAAAGTACCGCGAGAGCGATTCGAAAGCATGCGGAGCCATCTGCTCTCTGTAGCTCTCACCGTGCTTTGATGTCATACAGTGATCGGTCTGTGCATTGCTGCTTCAAATCAAACCGAGAAAGGGACTTTGGTCGAACGCACTCCTGTCTACGAGCTTGCAATCTCTCTCTCGCTGGATGCGTGTCAATGGATGCGTGTCCATTGACACTAAAAAATAGAGTCTGTCCTCTGGAAATGAAATCATCTCATGTGCTCATCTGCAGAGCGTTGTAGGTTTGAAATATGATAGCAAGGTCATCAGTACATCGGCCACTTCCAGTGTGTGTGATTCCGGCTGCAAACGGCAGACCAAGGTCAAACTCTTAAGTGTCATACTTTACTGTCAACACTGCGTATTATACCCAGGGACTGACCCCCCAGAGAAAAAGAGAGAGAGAGAGGGATGGAAGGAAAATAGAAATGTCTAATCGAAGAAGGTCAGAGCTGTCAGCAAATGGAGCCTCTGCTGGCTGTCATGTCGGCTGCATTCTATTTGGGAGATGAATGGGAGTGATGGGCACTGTCACTGATAAACTGCTTGCAGGTTGTCCGTATGTTTTATATGTATATATAGACCCTATTCATGATGGTTGTGTTTGTAAATGTGTCTGTGAATATATACAATACCATTCAAAAGTTAAGATAAGATTTTAAGGTAAGATTTTGTAATGTTTTTGAATGTAGCCTCTTCAAGGCTGCTCAAGAAGGCTGCATTTATTTGATCAAAAATACAGTAAAAACAGTAATACTGGGAAATATTAGAATTTAAAATAACTGTTTTCTATTGAATATATATTTAAAATGTAGTTTATTTCTGTGATCAAAGCTAAATTTTCAGCATCGTGTTGGTCCAAGAAACTTCTTATTATCAGTGTTGAAAACAGTTGTGCTTAATATTTTTGTGAAAACCATGATCATTTTTTTTTTCAGGATTGTTTAATGAATAGAAAGTTCAAAGGAACAGCATTTGTTTGAAATATAAATATTTTTTAACATTATAAATGTATTTACTGTCACTATTGATAAACTTAATGCCTGCTGGGAAGTACCCCAGTACTAATTTCTTTCAAAAATTGTTTTTACTGAACTTTAAAACTGTAGTGTGTATGGCTAGTTGACGACTTCTGAATCTGAATCAAGATTTTAAGTTACAGGTACTTCTACTAATTTCAGGTACACAAATTGAAAAATCACATTTAAAATAACATTGCGTATTCTTCACTCCGTGTTGCACCTTGATTTTTCATAGCCATTTGAAATTAGAGGCAACCACTGCATTTTAATCATAAATTGAAAAAAAAAAAAAAAACATGTGCAATGTTTGATTTATATTAGACTGAATAATTTCAAAATCTGAAGCAAAAACAAAATAACCTGACTTAGCTTTGTGAAATTTATGCTACATAAAACCTCGGTAGTTGAAACAGAGAAACAGCAGGGCGGCTGAATGAGACGCAGATTCACTCTCTGACAGCAGGCGGCGCTTATGGAACAGTGATGCAGCGTTTCCTTGGTTACCGCTGTAAACACAGTCATTATATATAGATCAGTGGTATTAACACTAAGTTAAAATTCATATACGGAGACAAATGAAAAGAAACGCATTACTGAAAACAGCCAGTTCCCTCAGAAAACAATTCATATAAAATTCAAATTTGGCATTTACTTCATATATTTGCGACATCGGAACAGTGATCTTGTTCTGCTGCTACAGATTTTCTCCTTTCTTTGTGTCGTCTTCAGCATCTCTGTTAACGGCTGTAATACTAATACGTAATATTTCCACACAAATGTCCATTGGGAAAAATAATGCAGTTTGTGTGCAAGCATGGAACAGAAGATAGTCTGAAACAAAACAAAAAATGTCCAGTGGATGCATCTGTACAAGAGCCCGACCGATATGGTTTTTTTGTGGCCGATAACGATAGTAGGGAGTGAAAACAGGAGTGCTATCGATATTTTGCCGATATTATGTGTGTATATTATAGTTATAGTACCAGTCAAATGTTTGGACACTTTCTCATTCGTGTGTCCAAAAATTTGACTGGTACTATAGGCCTATATAGAATAAAGAATATACATTAACAGAATATATATACATAAACACATTTTTTGCAATGATCCCTCAAATGTGGTGATCAAACACTTATAATGATGTGACAAAGATATGTAATGATGATCAATGTTAATGATTTAACAATAAACTTTATTATCCAAAATGAGTCTGACATCAGTGCACTGAACAGTAAAGTTGAAGTCTATTCAACTTTAATTCAATTCAGTTCCATTCAACTTTATTACGGTAAAGTTGATTTAACTTCTGAACATTCACTCACGGATTTGCGCTACTGTCTTCACAAACAGACGAAACTTACTACAGAAGTGTGAAAAGTAATATGTGTGTTCCCTGGAATGGAATCAAGGCGGAATATAATGTGAAGTCCACTTCGCAGGGCACTTACGGTCGAATAAGCCAACGCTTGAATGCTGCTGCCTGAACAAGAGACCTCCTTACTGAAGTGAAAGTGTTGGCTGGTGTCACTATCTCGCGAATGCGCCGGCGGATCTCCACCAAATTCGGGGATCCCTTCAGCTCGAGGAGCCCTCTCGAACGTCACCCTCCGCACGTCGGTAGCCCCCCGGGATCGCTAGAACGGTCGGCATCGGACTGCGAATTTAACCACCCGTAACTCCCGAACCCCGGGGGCTATCGACGCGGGAGTGGTCTCATTCGAAAGAGGGCCTCGAGACCTACACTTGATTCGCGTTTGAGAGGGTTCCTCAAGCTGAAGGGATCCCCCGAATTTGCTGCGGATTCACCACGCCTTTATGGAAGATATGGCCGTTCAAAGTTTCAATAGTTTTCCATAGAATTAAGCTTTAAAGCGTTTCATCCAGGTCGCCAGTAGCAAACAATGGAGCACGCTCTGCTGGACAAACTAAGTAATTACACCATTTCAAGCATTTTATCTGCGTTATATGTTCTGTAAATAAAATGTCATATCGGCGGCATATTCACCGATACAGATATATCTGCGACAGGCTCATATCGGCCGATAATATCGGCCAATAATATCGGCTAAACGATATATCGGTTGGGCTCTAATCTGTTCTCCAGAGTATAAATTCAATATAGATTAATCATTGTCACACCGTGTCTACACCGGACGCGACAGTCTGTCTACACTGGAGGTGACAAAGCGACCATTAAAAATAATTTGAAATTTGTGTCAGTACATCATAAATAGAACAAGGCATCAGATTACTGTCGGGGATTTGTCGTGTCGCGCCGCACCGCATCCAGTGTAGACAGCATCACTGATTATAATGAGTATTTAGTCGCACTGTTCGCGTCCGGTGTAGACACGGTGTTAAAGGGGCGTTTCGAGGGGGATCCCCAAGTAAAAATCGCATTCCTGTGGAGTAAAATACACATTTTTGGGGTTGCTTAAACCCGCAGACATGAAAAACAACCCGCGGCAACAGTGTTAAAGTAGCCCAATTCCCGTGGACTTGGCAACACTGCAGGACGGGTATTTTGACATACTTTTGTATGTATTTGCGCGTTCAGGGGCTCGCGCGCGCACTGTTCACACAGAACACAGCGCGCTAGTACTGAAAGGAGTTGTCTTTCCCAAATGCCCTTTAATCGCTCTAATTTTTTAATTAACAAGGCTTAAAAAACATGCAAATGATAAAATTTCGTGACGATGCTGCATTGGCCCGATCAGGCAAGTGACAAATCCGTCTACTGTCCCGAAAGTTTTTTTATATAGATAGGACAATAGACAATATTGAGAAGAGGGAGGAATGCGATCATGAAATGGCAAGATGGACGCAAACATAACCACAACTAGTCACCATTATGCCCTATGTAGGACAAAAGTAAAGTTCAGCAGATTTCTGCAGAATCTGAACACATCATGTATGTGTTTGTTTATTCAATAATTTTGCCTTATTTGCTTATGCTTTCAGCTGTCAGTAAGAGTGTAGTAGCCTACTTTCAGCTTTGTTTAACACATTTTACCATGTTTAAATCAGTTTGGCAGACTTTTCCATTAAAATCGGAGGAGAAAACAGAGAAAAGAAGTCTGGCCACAAGTAAACAGCAGTCTTTAAGAAAGACTATTTTACTATTGAACTGTATGTGCCTGCTTCCTTGGAGGAGGTTAAAGCATCACAGTAAGTATTGTGACATGACAGAGACCTCAAGATGTAGATCAGAGGATGTGACTGGAAGTGAAATATGAAAGTGGCATCATAGGAACAAACACAATCATATATGACATAAACGTGTCCCAGAAGGCTGTGGATCCTCTATAGGCATACTGTGAGGAGTTGTGCCTAACAGAGCAGCTGTTTGTCTTTTGCCCTCTTCTTTAAATCTCTTTTATGATCATTTTACCGCATCAGGAGATGTGGGAGAGCTCAGTGAATCATACCCACCGCAGCACAATGACAGTCACCCACATACATACTCCCTCCGAAGTGTTGTGAGGGAGAAGGAATGAGACATGGATAGAGAGAGAGAGTGGGATGGGTGAAAACCTCATTCATCTTCGACCATGAGAGCCGACAGCTGTGAGCAGCATTATGAGAACACCTGCAGATGGTCGAAAAGGAGGGAGGGAGTCTGAGGATGGGGGGGATTGGTGAATTATTTTAAAATGATGAAGGCTACTGAAGACACATTCAGTTTCCTTTGTTAGCTAATGATTGATTCGTTGACTCTTTGGTGACACTGTCTGTTAAAATATTCAAGACAATGGCCCTCGGAAGGGTACGAAAAAGATGCTGCCAGTGCTGCCCTGCTGAAAAAATCAGATAAACCAGGTGGAACAACCTGGTCTAAGCTGGTTTAAGGTATGGTTACCTTAAACCAGGTCAATGGTTTAACTGTTCCCGCATCTTGACTAAAAGTTCACCCAAAAATGAAAATTCTGTCATTATTTACATACCCTCATGTAGTTCCAAACCTGTATGTCTTTTTTTGAGAAATGTGTTTTTTTGTCTATACAATGGAAGTCAATGGGCTCCAATGTTGTTTGGTTCCCAACATTTTTCAAAAGATTTTCTTTTGTTTTCAACAGAAGAAAGAAACTCATACTGGTTTGGAACAGCTTGTGGGTGAGTAAATGATGACAGAATTTTCATTTTTGGGTGAACTATCCCTGTAAGCTGGTATTTACTTGGTTTGACTGGTCAGTCAACTCTGCTCCAAGACTGACATACTGACAAGTGGCCAAAACCCCTTTAAAACATAAGAAATGAACATCTTGGCCAGGTTTGGAGACCAGCTGACCACCTTAGTTTGATTTAAACGTCTTCTTCAGTATGGTATAAAAGTCGTATCCATCATATTTTTCATATTTCAATCTGGTCTCATCACAAACTTGTAACCATTTTTTAAGGTTAACCAGTTGACAAAATCTCATATTTATGAGTGAACTTATTAGACACAAATGACTCGTACTCCATTTGAGGCAAGTAGATAGAACAAAATAATTTCTAATTAATAATAATTGGCACCTCTTTCAGCAGCACTTTTCTAGCATTAAACCTAACCATGAATTTAATTTGAATCTGTCGAGATTCAAAAATTCATCCTTGAAAGAGACAACAGATTTCTTTAATGTGAACAAGTTCATGTTTGAAATGTGCTGCACAGCATGTAAACAGCAGCAGGAACGAAAGTTCTATTAGGTTAGATCACAAAATGACAATTCTGTCATCTTCTCATCTGTTCTTTTCCATAAAACCAAATTAAAAGCAACTGAGGCTGTCATGCTGCAAAATAGACAGAAAACTCATGAAAGTAGTCTGTATAGTTTGTGCATTATATGACAAGTCCTGTAAAGCCATACAGTGTAGCATTTTCAAATCTGGCACGCTTGTGAATAACTTGTGCACAGATTTATTGGTTCTTGTATGAATCTCCATATGTCAACTAAAAGGTTAACTGGTACTAATTATTATGAGTTTGTCACAACAAGACACTACACTTGAGACTAAATGAATTTATTTTAGATCTATATTTCTACATTTTTTATATAGTTTATGCTTACCTATGAGATTGTGTGCTTCTCCATATGTTTGCAGTAACAGAAAACTCAAGCGCTGTTGTTTGTTGTTAACTTATTTGGTGTTTGCAGTATTGTACGTACACTAGTCTCAGTGGGTCTTGCCACATTGCCCCATTTGTCAGAGCTGTCACCATTAGCCCACCTCAGCAAACGGGAGAAAACTGCAGTCCCTCCACGTTCACAAACATCAGCCAGCCCGACTTCACTCATAGAGGTTACCAGAAGGTTAATCACCAGGAACAATATTGAACATGCTGTTGACATTCTAATTAGTTTTAGTTTACTCTAGACTAGAAATGCATTTAATATGGCAAGACACAAGCAATAATGTCACCTTTTATATGGAAGTACATCACAGTTTCTGGGTTACAGTGGTGAGATGTCTACGATTGTTGTTATGGTAAGAAAGTATTGAATGTTGAACGATTGAACGAGGGAGTAATGTAAGTTTAGCTGTCATCCATGGATGCTGTGACATGCTCTACATACTAATCTCCAGACATCATCTTTAATAAATCATTCAAACAGCTTCCTTATGTGTTTAAAATACAAGGCCTGACAGATTGTCCATTGATTGTGGTAATATGCCGAATGGAAGGATTGTCAGGAAGTTCCTCCCAGACTAACTGCTTCAGATGGAGCCTGAATCTTAATCTCTGTTAAAGAGATATTAATCTTCAATAACAGACGGACTATATAATAACTCTCCTTTACCAGACATGGAATTACATCTCCGGATGACTTAGAGAATAGTGGTCATTTTGCTTAGCAAGACTGACCTTCAATTTGGCTGTACAAGAACAAACTTAGTTGGTTTATATTGGATACCAAGGCTTTCTGATCCAAGTGATAGCTGGTAAACTGACAGTTCTATTACAGTACATAATTCAGAAACACTATGGTTCCAGTGCACTGACTGTGGCACAGACTCATTTTGAGGTCAATGAAAGCCAGCAGAAACATCTTGACTTTTTAGGCGAAGAGTGTCAAACACATTTAAAGTCCACTGAAGTGGTTATTATGTTTCTTTTGTGAAGGGGGCAAATTAATTCAGCCTTCAAATGGTTTGTTACACTGCCGATTAGGAGGGAAAATGTCCGTGGTGTGTGAAAGATAGAGTGGCGTCTTCTGGCTGTGAGAAAGTGAATTATTTTGGAAATACTCTCCTCATGACTCATTGCATCTTGTAATTTTTTATTTGCTTGTTTAAACTTGAAAAAAAAAAATTTAAGTAACAGAATATAATCAAATCATCACGAGCTTGTGACATGAAATTGAATCAAATCGTGAATAATAATATAATAATTTGTCCAAAAATAAAATGTCTAATAATTTACCTTTATTTTATTCCATATACATATGTCTTACAATAGGAGATGTTAGGGAGAATGATGCATCATTCAGTCAGTTACTTTCTCATTCACCATTTAATTAATTGCATGAAAAAGTCTCTCTTCATTTGATTTTGTGTGCCAAGTATATTTATTTGTATTGTAAAAAATAATTATAATATAAGTATTGTATAATAATATAGTAATAACACTATTTGTAACTGTAACAATTGATATACCGTAATAGACATTTCCACAATTTAAATTATTACCTTATTTATTTATTAGTTGAATATTTGCAACTCAATATTTTAACTAAGTCAAAAACTGAATATCCATTCAGCCTAATCAGTGAAATAATCGTTGATTTTAATAATTGGTAGATTAATCGAAGTGATTGTTTGTTGCAGCCCTAATATTGAAGTTACCGTGCAGTAATCCTGATGAGTGTGGGTTTTTTTTTTTTACTTCATGCCCTTTTTAAAAAATTTTCTTCTCTTCTATTCTATTTTATTGTCATTACATTATTATAATTATAGTAGATATATTCTAGTATAACATCCGATTAATGTTTCTAAGTTGCATCGTCTGTGACCACTTGTGATCACATTTTTTAGTGAGGGTGCATGTTGATAAATTGCAAAAAGCACAAAATAAATTTTTGAATAAAATGTAAAAATAAATTTTAAAAGGTTTCAAGCTGCAGATTTTTTTTTGTGTCAAATGGTCTGAATCACAGCTTTTTATGTTTTTCAGCATTAACCTAGAGAGAACATACTTTTCATAGAGTATGTGAGTATAATGAACATTATTAGTGAAATATACCTAAATCAATCAGAATTGAAAAAGAATCAAATCCAGAGCTTGCAAATTGAAATTGAATATTATAAGGAAATCTGTATCGATACTCTAATTAACATGCAATTGCATCTCCTGTGACCACTTGTGATCAGATTTTTAGGGGAAATGCATGTTGACCTCAAAAAGAACAAAGCAAACTTTTCAAATGTTTCAAACTGCGAAATTGTTTTTATTCTTTATCAAGCTCCCTTATTAGCTGTACTTCAGCAGTTCAGGTGATGTGTGTCGTTGGATGTCCAAACCAGATGTTAAAAACAGGTGTAAATGTGGTCTTAGGTATTTTTTACACGTATAACTGAACATTTGCTCAGTATACTGCAGGGACATCATGTGCACTTATTGTGCCAATAATTAGGGTTCAAGTCAGGTAAAATGTTCAAAAACCTGTGTGTAGTGCTTTGTTCTGCACTCTTGTGGCTGTGTTCATGGTCCCTGTGAAAGATGGAGGGCACATGTATGAGTCAGGCTTTTGATCTATGGTTGCGGATGGCTTCTGCCCTGGGCATGGCCCTCATCCTTTTTTCGCTGTATGTGCTGCATGGGACAAGTTCTCTCCATTACACTCTGATTTATCCATATGAAAGCTGACACCTGGCTCAGAGGCACAGCTTCACACAGCTGTTAATGTGTGTGCTAGAGGTGAGCAAACCCCTGACAATGGTTCCAGCACTATTGGGTTTCTTTTTAATTGGCTGAAATCATGATGATCAAGTGTGTATTTGTGTATTATTGTGTCTTACAGGTGTGCTGTATGTGCTTCTTTTGGTTTGTTGCTCATCCAAGAGAAAGCATGAAATATTCAGGCGTTCGTTAACACTCTGGGCCATCTTATGCCCCCCTTGGGAGAGATGTGCGTGCTTCACAAGCCACTTGTCATGTGTTGCTGACCTGTGACAGCGACAGTGAGCTCAGAGTGGAGGCAGGAACACTGAATAATGAGACAGAACCATTGATGTCATCTGAGTAATGTTATTGTGAGGATCTGTTGAGTTCAAAAACAGGCTCAACACCACAAAACCTTTGACACATGCAGCACTGAAATGTGAGTGTGAATGACATACAGGTGCATCTCAATAAATTAAAATGTCGTGGAAAAGTCATTTATTTCAGTAATTCAACTCAAATTGTGAACCTTGTGTATTAAATAAGTTCAGTGCACACAGACTGAAGTAGTTTTTTAAGTCTTTGGTTCTTTTAATTGTTATGATTTTGGCTCACATTTAAAAAAACCCACCAATTCACTATCTCAAAAAAAAGAATACTTCATAAGACCAATAAAAAAAAAATTTTTAGGTGAATTGTTGGCCTTCTGGAAAGTATGTTCATTTACTGTACATGTACGCGATACTTGGTAGGGGCTCTTTTTGCTTTAATTACTGTATGGTTTCTTTGACAGTGGCCTTCAGCTCATCTGCATTTTTGGGTCTGGTGTCTCATCTTCATCTTGACAATACCCCACAGATTCTCTATGTTTTCAGGTCTGGTGAGTTTGCTGGCCAGTAAAGCACACCAACACCATCGTCATTTAAACCAACTTTTGGTGCTTTTGGCAGTGTGTGGGCAGGTGCCAAATCCTGCTGTAAAATGAATCAGCATCTTCAAAGCTGGTCAGCAGAAGGAAGCATCAAGTGCTCCAAAATTTCTTGGTAAACGGGTGCAGTGACGTTGGTTTTCAAAAAACACAATGGACCAACACCAGCAGATGACAGTGCACCCCAAATCATCACAGACTGTGGAAACTAACACTGGACTTCAAGCAACTTGGGAAGGGCTCCACCCTTCCTCCAGACTCTAGGAAAATGAAATACAAAACTTGCTCTCATATGAAAAGAGGAATTTGGACCACTGGGCAACATTCCAGTTATTCTTCTCCTTAGCCCAGGTAAGACAACTCTGACACTGTCTGTGGTTCAGGAGTGGCTTAACAAAATGAATACGAAAACTGTAGCCATATTCCTTGACACGTCTGTGTGTGGTGCTCTTGATGCCTTGACCCCAGCCCATTCCTTGTGAATTTCACTCAAATACTTGAATCGATTTTTTGCTTGACAATCCTCATAAGGCTACAGTTCTCTCGGTTGGTTGTGCATCTTTTTATTCCACACTTTTTCCTTCCACTCACTTTCTGTTAACATGCTTGGATACAGCTTTCTGTGAACAGCCAGCTTCTTTGGCATTGAATGTTTGTGGCTTACCCTCCTTGGGTGTCAATGATTGTCTTCTGGACAGTCTTCCCCATGATTGTGTAGCCTATTGAACTAAACTGAGAGACCATTTTGAAGGCTCAGGACACCTTTGCAGGTGTTTTGAGTTGATTAGCTGATTGCATGTCACCATATTCTAATTTGTTTAGATGGTGAATTGGTGGGTTTTTGTTCAATTTGAGCCAAAATCATCATAATTAAAAGAACCGAAGACTTAAACTATTTCAGTCTGTGTTCATTGAATTTATTTAATACACGAGTTCACAATTTGAGTTGAATTACTGAGATAAATTAACTTTTCCACGACATTCTAAATTATTGAGATACACCTGTATATCATCTCTTATTTGTACAGCAGATTTCATATGAGGTGAAACACTATAAATCAGAATTGGACATAATCATCATTCTGATTTGCCTTACAGTATAGGCCTGATATTGTGTTAGACCTCAACTTCGAGGTCCTTTATTTCTGTGGTTAATTTTGTATATAATACATAATATAGAAAACATTTAGTTAAAAGCATGTTGTTTACACGATTACTGCTATGCTGTGTGGGAGCGCGGAGCGATGACCAATGAACGTTGAGTACTTCAACAAGAACTTTAATTAACAAAAAAACCAGGAAACACACATGCGGGTGAAGGTAGAACCTATACAATCCAGGACTCCGAACTAATAACAGGTAACCCATGAGATAAACAACATTCGAAGGGTATGACGAGGACACACCTGGGGATCAATAGAACAAATGGGCATAGAAACACAAGTGTTAGTGCAAACACGCACAAATCACGGAACAGAGCGTACATTTATTCACGATCGCTATCTGGAGTGCCCAGACTCGCTAGAGGGCACCCCATCCGATACCTTTACCACTCCCGACCCGGACTCAATTTCCCATAATCCTCTGCCTGGACACATCATCAATTTTGCAATCACCTGTCTTTCATCAGATCTCATCATCAGTTCACAGCTTTCTCACATTAGAAGAACTTTAAAGTAGCACACACACTCTCTGACTTTGCTGGTGATTGAATGTTTAGCCTTGCCTTCCATGTTTCCTGGTTTCCTGGTTATTGTGTTTTGATCCTGGACTTTTTCCTTGTTTTTGATCGTTTGCTGCCTGCCCTGACCTTCGCTTGTTTATCTGGATTACTATTTTGCCTTGTCTCTGCTGTTACTGTTTGCTGTTTCTGGACCTTGCCTGTTTTGACCACGCTCTCTTTTAATAATGGATCCCCACTCAGTTGTCACGCCTCCTACGTTACAATTATGTCATTACATTAAAACTGTCAAGGAAACACTTTGTCATGCCTTCATAATAAATTTTTTTCTATTTTTGAAAAGGCTTTTCATGTACAGATTTAATTGATTTATCCTTCTCGCGGGTCCAGACTTTTCTCTGCTTAATCATGAAAGCCATCCTAAAATAATTACCTATTACGTAAATTTAAAACAGGATTATGTAAACAGGAGTGAAGTAATCTAAACGATTTTAAGGGTTTATTGAATTGAAAATTTTTAATTTTTAAAAAATTTTTATTTTAAATTCAAAGATGGAAGAAACACCTATATATGAAAGCTTTCATTACACATTTTTGGTCTTTTGAGCTGTGGAAAATATGGTTGGTATATGAAATTTATTAGGCAACATTATAATGATCAGTGTACATGACCGTTCAAAAGTTTGGGGCTAGTACAATTTTTCCTGAAAGAAATTAAGACTTTTTTTCAGCAAGGATGATCAAAAGGATTGATCAAAGGTCAAAAGATTTCTATTAAAAATAAATGCTGTTCTTTTAAAATTTCTTTTTATTAAAGAATCCTGAAAAAAGTAGCATGTTTTCCTAAAAAATATTAAGCAGCACAACAGTTTCAAAACTGATAATTGAGTAATAATAAAGATTTTTTGGAGCAACAAATCAGCATATTACGATGATTTCTGAAGGATCAGGTGACACTGAAGACTAGAGTAACGGCTGCTGAAAATTCAGCTTTATCATTACAGGAACGATATTACATTTTAAAATATATAAAAAATTTAATGTTTCACAATATTACTGTTTTTTTTTAATCAAATAAATGCAACCTTGTGAGGCCTAAACACGTCATTCAAAAACATTTAAAAAATCTCAAACGGTAGTGTATGTCAAAGAACAGGTGAATAAATGAATAAAGTATTATGTGTGTTTCATTTTAAATGAAATATTTGTTCCTGGTATTGTTTATTGTTGACATGCCTTACTAATTTAAAGGGGTCATGAACTGAGAAAAAAAAATCTCTTGATCTTTTGACATGTAAGAGGTCACTGTACTATAAAAACAATCTGTAAGTTTCAGAATTCAAAACTTTCTCTCCATACTGCCTTGTTTGGCCCCGCACAGGTTTCGCGGCATTATTTGTATAAAGAGAGAGCAAAACGCATTTCCTCTGCAAAATCAAATGCTCAGATGCTCAGAAGCCAAAGAGCTGTGCTGTGCCTAGCTTGGAAACACATGAATTTGCTTGGACCTTCCTTCTGATCCCACATTGGAAAGAGTGATGACCTTATTTAATGAGATCAGACACGTTGGGTAGGAATTTGTCCTTTGTTCACTTCATTTTAAAACACCGCACATTATATCGTTACAATCAAGCGCATTCGACTCATACTTTCAAGAAGATTGAAACTAAAAGACGATGCTGTACAGTTTTATTACGTGTCGCTATTGCGTTATCTGTATTACAGTTTTGTTTGATATGTACTGATATTTCGTGTTTAACCTAAATTACTGTAGCGTCCATCTATGAAGGATGTAGGCTGTCAAACATACTAACTGTTTAGCCAATGTACAGTCTACAATTCCACCACGCTATTCATCCGGAGCATTCTGATGAGGGTTGGTCAAACAGAACTAAAATGACTATTACTTCTAAATATGAGTTTTTTGATGTAAAAAGCTTAGCATGTAAATAACTTACCACATTAACTTATACATTGATAACATTATAAATGGACCTCAGAGAGCAGTACAAAACCATAAAAAAGGCCATTCATGACCCCTTTAATTATAGGGCAGACCTGAGTGCAATTGCACAATTACCTTCCAACATGTATGACTGGCTTTTAAATGTAAATGTTGATGAGTATAAATCAAATGTATATGTTTCTAAAACAGACAACATGTGTGCATCTGGGCAGGCATTTTGCTTTTAAATCGCAGATATGACTTATAATCAGGTGTATCAGAGGTACAGGCTGGCCCTTGTCATGGCCTGGTGGTAAATGAGAATATTAGAGAGAGGTCATGCTGACTAAAACTTGGCACTGGCAACACTGGCTCTGCTATAGCACCAGTAATCCCATCTGTGAACATGTCCATCCCATCTGCCTCTGATCCGCCTTCAACTAGCCTTCAGATGAAATGGCCCACACTGTAAAACAAAATCCTATTAAATGTACAATAAAAAAAATTTGTTTCAGGCTTTCTGGGTTGGCATTTTGCTTCCTGTATATGTTTACAGTTCATAACCAATATGTTTCATTAAGCTATAATGTTAAAGTTCATAATGAAATGTAAATACAACATGTTAAACTCAAACTTTCCACTTTTGTACTTATTTAATATTTATCATTAATGTTTTTAATAACTTATTTTTTTTCCATATTTATTTTCTGGAACTGTTGTTTGCACTGTTGTTTCCTAAATAACAATAAACCAGGCTTGGTAACATGCTAAAAGAACATTTAATCATAGACGGTTGATAGTAATTTAAAAGTATTCCCACATCCTCATGAGCTTTCGAGATGCCTCAGTGTTCCTCTGCTGTCTTTGTTCACTGTTGAGATACAGCTGTCTCGCTTTCCCCCTCAGGAGGAGGAGGGAGATCATTTTGCTGGGGTTTAGGAGGCTTATCCTGGTGGAGGTTTTGAATGAGCACAGATTGCTCTCGCAGGGACAACAGAGCCACCAAAACACACACTGCCAGCTTCTGCTGTCATAGTCATGAGCAATAAATGATACACTAGATGTGCAATTAAACAGTACCCTTGTTATGGATGATATTAGCTGAATACGCCTTTCCAAATGGCTCTCATTAGGAGATAGAAACACAATGGACACATTTAATGGTGATACTCAAGCACACTTGAGAGTGTGCTTGCTCTTTTCATTGCCTGCAAAAGAGGAGGATTTCTGGAGTGTTTTCCAGAGTTCTATGATGATCCTCTTTTATTTTTTATTTTTATTTTTTTTTTGTCAAGGTTCAGGTTTATGAACTCTAAATGGTGAAATTTGGCCGGCATGTTTTCCCATGCATTGGCAATTTCATGGTTACTTTGATTAGAGGCTCATTAAATTGTTGCTATTTGAGTGGGTCTACTTTAGATATACTGTAGGTATTAAAGGTTATGCTGTTTTCATTCGTATATGGAGAAATCTTAAGTAAGAATGTGAATGTTAAGGAATTGAATGTTTCTGATTAGATTCTGGCCTATTAAAATTTCCATTAAAAAAAAACTAAACAAAATACTAAAACAAAAAGCTTTTTTTATTATTATTATAAACTATTTAAAAATGTACTTAAAATTTACTTATTTTTTTATTTTAGTATACGCACTTTATTTACAGTTATTAATACTTTTAATATTATTGTTTTTATTGTTTTATTTTTTTATTACTTTTTTTATGGAACCCTAGCTCTATACAAATTATTATATCAGTGTATTATGGTATAGCTGGTATAATCAGCTGTCTGTTTATTTTAACTGAAATTAATGAACCGTTGATCAGCAAAGAGTCAAATGATTTGCGTTTTACAGCAATTCAATCCATCGAGTTTGAGACTCATTTGTGAGTCTTTTTGACCGTTTCAAAGAACCTTCTCATTAAAATCATTCCTAGCCTGCACAAGTTGTCTTTTTTTTGTGTTGCCCAATGTCTCTCCATTATTACGTTCAATTCAAATTGCAGTCTAAAACATCACTAATTTTGCTGTGGCACTGTAGATTCAGTATAATGGCACAGGAAACACTGTTAGGTTCACATCTGTGTAGGAATGCAAATGTTCAAAAACCATTAAATGAGATGTAATGTCATAAAAACACTATTTATATAAAAAAATGTAACCTGTTTTAAACAAAATTCCTGTTTCCCAACCCGAGATTTGAGTATAACCCTCATTCTGCTCTTTTCTCTTTCTCTAGCTTGTGCTCCTGTCACTCAGACTCTTCTTCTGACGGGAAATGGTGTCTCTCCGGACATAAGCTGTGTGCATCTTTAATTAAATACTTCTGCTCACTTCCTCCTAATCGGCTAAAAAAAAATCAGGAGTTTTCCTCACTTTTCCTCCAAACCAGAGCGATGGCTTGACAAACAGAGATTCCCGTAACAGTGCTAATATGTTCCCCCCACCTCTCCTCTAAGGGCTTTAGGAACCAATCAAGCTGGTCGTGCATGCCACCTCAATTAGGGAGCTCGCTTTTAGGGAGCTGCACAGTGTCAGTGTGGGTCCCTTGAGAGCCATAAGGGTTATGAATCAAAATTCATTTCCATCACTTTCTAAATCCTCTGCGTGCAGGCCATTTGAATATCAGCTCTGTCAACTTGAAAAGCGATATCTATGTTCTAATTTGCAAAACTGGATGTTAAAGGGATAGTTCCCTAAATATGAACATTCTGTCATTATTAGCTCACCCTCGTGTCGTTCAAAACCTCTGTGACTTTCTTCTGTGGAATGCAGAAGGAGAAATTTGGAAAACATTTGGAGTGCTGGTTGCTTTTTTCCCCCATGCATTTAAAACGAACAGGAACTGAATCCTTCAAAAAGAATGCAAAAGCACAGGCTCTTTTGAATGAATTAGTTGTTTCTGTTCACAAAACCGTAAAAACGGAATTTGTGCCCAAATTGGACTGAACTGGTCCTCGTGTTCAACTCACTACTCGACCACCTCGCAGCAGTTAAAGGGGTCATATGGTGTTATTTCAATTTTTCCTTTCTCTTTGGGTGTTACAAGCTCTTGGTGCATAAACAAGATCTGCAAAGTTGCAAAGACTAAAATCTCAAATTTCAAAGAGGATAGTCTCTAAAAGTTAAGAGTCACCACCTACCTAAAACGGATCGCTCTAACAACGCCCCCACATAACCCACTCACGATGTGAAAATATGACATAATTGCCCGCCCAAAAAATGGTCTTTCAAAAGAAATAGCGGCGTTGTTTCAGTGAACGCAGTCGTGGGTTGGTTTCGTGTGGGGGGGTGGCCGGCCATGTCAGGGAGACGCCGTGTTTCAGTGTGAAAGCAAAAGCAGTTTATTTGGTCTTCCGGAAGTAGATGCGTTTAGGAATCATTGGTTAAGATTTATTTACAACAGAACAGCACAACCCAGATGTTCGAATTTGTGCAACGCATTTTATGGATAACAGTTTTTTTAACCTAGAAGAGTACAAGGCTGACTGTGCACAAACAAAGGCTATTTCTAAAAAAAAAAAAAAAAGGATTGCTATGACAATCTGGCGCGTCTGAATCAGCTACTGTTTTGTTATTACCAGTAGTTTAAGTATTTGCTATTGACTTTTCAAATGTGGAGTTTTGCACTAGCGCGAAGAGTAACGGCGATGTGTGTGTGTGTCTTGTTTGTGTGTGTGTGTGAGGGGAACCAGGTCACATCACAGGAAGTGAACGGTCTGTCAGAAATCATAGCACGTCAGCTTTCTTAACCGCGGCTTGTGTACTGCAGCATCACTGTGTCACGTGACTCTGTTCCCCTTTCGTGCTTGAACTGATGGTAAACTAATGACATTTTTTACTGTCTTTACATTTATTTTGAATGCTGACGCTCGCGATTATGGTAAGGGACGTTACATTTTTCGACGAGTGCTTGCGGTGTTCGGGCCGTCACAATGCATTTGGTTAGCTGGCCAATCAGAGCAGACTGTGCGTGTCAAAGGAGGGGGCTTTTTGTTTGAAAACTACGTGTTTGAGAGAGGCGGGTCATAGAGGACCTACAATAATGTACAGTATTTGAAAAATACTGTGTTTTTTGAACATTAAAAGCATGCCAACATATTCTGTTACACCATTATAAACCCAAAATAAGATCTTTATAATAGTCATCATATGACCCCTTTAATAGTCCACCGGAATGGGAAAATTGAATGATGAACAATAAATAATGATGTAAATTTACGTTAATTTAATTTATGAATTTGAACTTGGGACTTTGGACAAATTGACTGTCAAACCTCTACAAAATAAGTTTTGGAACAACATGAGGGCCAGTAAATGACAGAATATTACTATTTAGATAAATTCTCTCAAATGAAAAAGAAGTACATTTTATCACACATAAAAAAAACTATTACAGATTTGATATGCTTTAAAAGAATATGCTGAAGTTCATGTTAATAGCAAATAAATTAAAATGTATTATTTTTTTTTATTTACATGAAAAGCAAATAGCAGAATTTTATAGTATTTTTTTATTCACTTAAGTACTTCTTTATATGTAATGTTATAATTACTGTCTTTTTTGCAATCTTTTAAAGTATCTGCGAATGTCAGCAGTTATGAGAAATCTTTTGAAACTTCTTGTTCATGTATTTAAAATATAATTTGTCTGATTAATGTGCAATTTGTAGATTGAAATAAGATCGTGGCCTAAGGTTAAGAGAGCTTGACTGTACCCGATAATGTCGCTTGTTTGAGGTCTCAGTATGATTGGATGTTTTAGGCAATATAAAAACCTGGCCAGGACTGTCCCGTATAAAAATGGCACGTGTGTCCACCCTAGTGTAGTGGGGGAGTGAATGAACCACGCTCCAGGCGCTCGCTTCCACTTTCAATACCAACCCGACTGAGGTCTGCCCTTGAGCAGGGCACCAAAACCCTCAATTGCTCCCCCCGCCTCCCCCTGCGCCACAGCAAAAAATGCTGCCCACTGTCTCTTGTTGTGTGTGTGTGTGTGTTTGTTCACTACTCGCTGCTGTGTGTGTGTTTGCATTTGGATGGGTTCAATGTGGAGCACAAATTCCAAGTATGGGACACCACGTTACGTCACTTTCACTTTTCACTATCACTTTACATGTGATTTAGTATGTTTGTCAACACATCAAAATAAATGCACTTCTTTAAAGCATGACAAAAGATCATTAAAACATGACTTAAAATTTATCCTATTTTGCTATTACAAGTGCGTCTTTTTAAAGGGTGTATTAATATATTTAAAGTTATCTTGACCATGTTTCTTCTTATACATACTTAGGTAGTCTTACAGTGCAAGGTCCTCTTCAAAATCACTGATGTTGTTCCTTTTTTTCATTCTGTCTCTGCAAGGACGTTTTTTTTTTTTTAAATATGCTTTTAAGATTAAGTAGCGCACATTTAATACAATTAAGTGAACATCTTTTTCACAAAGCATCCCTGTGATAATCGTCTGTTTTATCTGTATGATTTGTGACCCAGGACCACAAAAACGACCCAGGACCACAAAACTGGGTCGTTCTTAAGTCCGCTTGGGTAAATTTGTAGTCAATAGCCAAAAAAAAAAAAAACCAAACACAGTGTATGTGGTCAAAAGTAAGCGATTTCCTCTATTATGCCAAAATCATTAGGATATTAAGTAAAGATCAATGTTTCCATGAAGATATTTCGTACATTTCCTACCGTAAATATATCAAAAAATAATTTTTGATTAGTAATATGCATCGATAAGAACTTAGTTTGGACAACTTTAAAGGCGATTTTCCTCAATATATTTTTATTTTTGCAAACCCTCAGATAAACCGATTTCAGTAGTTTGTATATCAGCCGAGAGGACAGAGCCCAATAGGTCCCCCTATTGTCACGAATTTCGGTCCATGGACTTCCGTTTATTCACCACCAGAGGTCACCCTTTCCATTACATTGACTCTTGCACTACACAAACTGTTGCATAGCACAGTTACATATCCCATCATTCTTTGCACGAGTTGCACACTGCACTGATTGCACTCATTGCGCACAGCTGTTTCTAATCACCTCACTCACAATATAACACCCACTCAAACCACCATTATCTGCTGAGTATTGTTTAGCCCGTACCCCTTTCCGAGTCTCCGTGTTTCCTTGTTTTGCCTTGCCTGTTTTTGCGGTTTCTGATCTTTGCCTTTTTTCCTGGATTTCTCCCTCTCGTCTTGTCCCCTGTGATTCTGTCTGCCGATCGTGACCTACGCTAGCCCTAGGACTATACTTGTGTTTTTGCCCGCCATATACCTTTTTGCCATTGTTCGACCCTGCCTGTTATACCACGTCTCTTTAAATAATAGCTTGCAGATAGATCCACACGTCCTCACGTCTCGTCCGCCCCGTTAACCACCTATCATAACAAACCATACATCCATGGAAAGCTTATTTATTCACCTTTAAGGTGATGTATAAATCTCAATGTCAAAAAATTTACCCTTATGACTGGTATTGTGGTCCAGGGTCACAAAGAATAACCGTATAATAGCCAGAACTCTCCATAACACTTTTACATTCAGCAAATATGAGTGTACATTTCCTGGTAATGGCTTGTTTGCACTGTGTGCTGCATCCCCTGCTAGAGTCTCACTGTGAGCCCTTTTGAGGTGGAGCAATGGAAAGCTTAATGACACTGTAAATTGAAGCTGAACAGTGGCCATAACTGAGATCAATGAGGGATGCATGCGAGCGGGCTTGAAGCTGTTATCCAGCAGTAATGGCTGATTGATTGAGGTCCAGCGCAAGCCCACGCGGTATGTCATTAGTTTTGTTAGCGATGTTTGGCTCAACTCGTGTGAGATTAACAAAGCTGGTTCTCTGTCTTACAACACTGCCTCATCAATCATCGCTGTTGACTCTGAATCAGTGGTGTTCAGTGCGACCCCTTCACCCTAGTCATCCCCAATATCCGACCATATCCATATTTTACCCTGCACCACAGCTCTGACATGGTTATCATTTTTATAGTAAACGTTTTTTTATCTTGCTGAGTTTGGAGGTTAGAATGACTGGATTGGAGCCATGGCCTAGTGCAGGGGTAGGCAAGTTCGGTCCTAGAGACCCAGATTTCAGCTCCAACCCCTATCAAACACACCTGAACAAGCTAATCAGTGTCTTCAGGATTACTATACTAGCTATATGCAGGTGAGTTTTTTTTTTCAGGGTTGAAGCTGAACTCTAGGGCTCTCTAGGACCGAACTTGCCTACACCCTAGTTGCTAATGCTCGGAGCATGCTGTTGCTCATGTGGGAGAAAAACATTCAGGTTTTGACCTTGCCTTGTGGTTCCCCCAATTATTTCCAATTCTCCTGCTGTAAAAAAAAAAGAGTAAAAAAATCTGAAATTGAAATAAACAGATTATTGAGTACATTTACAAGAAAATAACTATTTCAGTCTTCATGGGGCAGTTTTCCTGGCCGCATTACGTCCATTTTTTTGGTAATTGTTTGTGAAATTTACTAGTAATTTGTGAGTGAAGATTGTTTCTATACCATTTCTATACCAACAACATATGCTGTTTTATTGCAAGTAACATTTTCAGTATAAGTTTTAGTGTGAATAACAATGCCAAGTTTCTTTGCAAGTTGACACATATCAATCACGTTAAACCAAAAAACCCCAGCAGTACTTCTAGCAAATCGGATGCAAAGTCAAAAGCGGGGAGGAGGGGTTCGTTCACTCACCCTGCATTGCAGATTTGTCATGTAATAAACGGATAGGATGGATAAGTCTATTTTGGTGAGAACAGCTTTTCCGTATCCTCTCCGTGACCTAGGTGTGCACGCTGTTTGATTTGGCATGGTCACCGTTGTCCACAGATGTGCCCACACGCATAACCGCAAAGTCACATTTGTACAATGTCACAATTTCACACACGGTGTATGCACACATTTAGAAAGGTATATTAACTCCATAATGACATTTTTCCTAAATGTCATCTATCATTCAGAAAGACCAGAAAGCAATTTTATCTGTAAATGAAGCCGTTGGGTTTTGGATGGTGTGAAATATAATACAATATGATACAATTTAGAACCAGCACTTGGAGGGCTGTATTTTCAATTTGTGACACAGCAAATTGAGCCTGGAATTAAGATAAAACAGAAAGAAAATGGAAATGTCAGTCTGACATGTTCAAAATGTAATTATTGTAGACAGGAGCCAGGAAATATAAATGTGCATGTTAACTATTTAAGTAAATGTAGATCTTCAGTGAAAAATAAGCTCTTTCTGAATTAGGTATGCTTGAATATATTTCCAAATTAATCAACATCACATTATATCAATCTCAATTTTGAGCATATCATCATTGTATCAATGGGGAGGGGGAGAATATTATTGTCTCGGTGCACCCACACGAGGAACGAAGGAGCGAGGAGACACGGAGTAAAGTAACTCAAAAGGGTTTATTGAACAAAGGCTTGGGATCACAGGACTCAACACATCAGGATGACAGAATGACGTTTAATGACTGACAAAGGACAAGAACACACAGGAACTGATGAGGGGAAGACAAGGTCACCGGCACTAATATGAAAGACACGTAACAAGACAACACCCGGAACATGATCAAAACATCGAGACGAGAGAACGGAAGAACTGAGTACATATGGGAGCCTGCATTCTCATAATGGAAGCTTTAAATAAACCAGTTGCTGTCTTTTAAAATACAGTATCATACTTTAAGGCGGATATTTTAAAAGTCCGTTTTGTCCACATCTCAGGTTATCCTCAGCAAAATGTTGTCAATTAAACAAATGTTTAGTTTGAATTGCTAATTTTAATGCAAATCCATGCCAACGGCATACTTTGGACAATGCACATTAAATCTTTGCTCAATTAGTCTAATTTAATCTTTACTTTATTTGTCCCTCGAGAGGGAAATTTGTTTTGGGCAATACAGGTAAAACTGCACAACAAAGTACCAACATCAATAATAACAATCACACAGTTGTGTCCCCTGAATCAGAGTTTAACAGCCTTGTAGCCAAAGGAACAAAAGAGTTTTTATAACGGTTATATCTAGACATCGGAATATGAAAACGTCGACCAGATGGAAGTAATTTAAATTCTTGCTGAAGCACATGAGAAGGGTACCGAGTCATTTTCATTGCCTGTTTAAGAATAACCTTATTAAAAACAGACTGAAAATTGGGATAAACCCTCAGACCAATATGAATATGATTATTAGGAATGCACGATTTTTTTCAATGTTATCTGCATTGTTAGCATTGTTAATGCTAATTTCCTCTATTTTTGGCTACATAGATCACCTTTGCCATCATCTAACGCTAACTTAGTAAATCTAATAATAAAACACTATAATAAATTAATAACACAGTAAATGTAATATTTAGCAAATCTCAAAATTAATATCATTTTTTATACTGTACAACACGATAAAGAGTTTTTATATTTTTTTAGTTTTAATTTTATATGTTTTTTTTATTGTATTTTTTTAGAGAAAGTGTGTAGCAAATTTTATATATTATCTAGGCATACAAATGTTTATGATTTAAAATATTAAATAAATAATAATAGGAATGCATGTTTTTTTTAACTTGATTTTTTATTATTATTGTGTCTTTCTTGAGTAGTATAAACCGAAATCAATTAGTTTTTTTTTTTTTTTTTTTCCCAGTAAGGTGGCCAGTCCATTTATCTACTTTTTTTTTTTTTTTTTCTTTCCGAAACTCCTCTGGATAGGCCTTCCAGCCCCCCCAGGACCCCTGTAGAGCAGGGGGTGGGTGCCCAACCCTGCTCCTGGGCGCTCGAACTATCCTGGCAAAGTTTAAGCTCCAACTCTAAATCAACAGACACCTGCCTTTCATGTTAAAGGTGATCCTGAAGACCCAATTATTTCTTCAGGTGTGTTTGATTAGGGTGGGAGCTGAAGTCTGCAGGACTGTAGCTCTCCAGGAGCATGATTGGACACCCCTGCTCTAAAGTTTAAGCAGTACCCACAAAAGTGGGTGGATTTTTTTCCAGTATCTTGGATGATTGGAATGAGGAGTTTATGGATTCAGGACGAGGAAGGGTCACACTTCAGGTGTTTGACCAGGCCTAGTGATTCCTACACCTCAAGTCGGTTTTCCCTCACTAGGGAATTTTCCGAATAAACGGTGAAATTGCAAGCTTATATGGATACGCTTAACCCAGCATGATGTGACGCATTCAAGCACAGCTTAGCCTTTCTTCTCTTCTATCAACTGCGCTCTTGCTCGTCTGAATTTCAAATAAGTTTTGTGGGTGAAAAACATGCGTGTTCAGTCAGGCACTCCCAAATCTGTTTGGCTAAGGTTATGTAACAACAGAGCCGAGACATGCCCGGAGGAGAGGTAAATCACGCACGATGCGTTCACACACGCATTGACTCTCAATGCAAATGCTTAGAAGAGAGGCGCATCAGTGATACACATGACTGCTTTGACAACAGAATGCTGGAGCTGCCTTTTGTGTGTTTGCTGGGGTATCTTTGCATATTTCAGACATGTGCACTGCTTGTGTCAGGGTTTTTTAGGCTTTAGAGGTGGTTATGGCAGGGTCTGTATGAGACATCTGTAATGTAAATGCCCGCACTATACAGAAACACAATATCTCTATTTTCACAATAGTAAGTACAGTTACAATAAATACAATGAGATGTGTACATATTACATGAATATGATGGTTGCTTTGCTTTGCTTTTCATATGCAGTATACAGACCCATTTATACTGTATGAATAAAGTTTAAATAATTCATTATATTAAGACAACTTGTTTGTAATATTAAATTGTCTTTTAATTTGTCATTGCACTAAGATCTGAAGAAGTGGATTAACTGGAAAAGATTTATTATTTATCCTTTTTTAATATTAAAATAATATTGTATAAACATGAAGCATCTTCAATTAATTGTATTTTATTTTATATTTTATTTATACAATGTATACAGGTTGTTTTTCTGTTAAAAGCTGGTTGTTAATAGAATAAAATAAGCTTTTGTTTAATTTAGTAAGCTTTAGTACTTTTTCTCACTTTAGCCCTGGACCCCAGTTTGCAAATCTATAATTTAAATGCATATTCAAAGCATCCCAATGTTTAAAGTGCAAGGAATATATGAATGTTTAAATGTTAGTCTTTTTAAATGTGCTGCAAGCTTAAAAGTGTATACATTATAGTGTGAATAAAGTACTTTATAGATTCTATGCTACTCTACAATGTTCAGCCGATGCTTAAATGCTACTAAAATGAATAATTCAAGCAATTTCAGTAGCAAATTAAAGTTGTAATGTGATTCCTGCTTTTAAAACCTAACATGTCAAGGTCATTTGTGTGGTAACTGTGTTGGAAATTAGCCATTATGTAACTTAAACCCCATATTTTCTGCCTCAGAGAAAAGCTTTGTTGACTTCATAAGCCATTGCTTTTGAAGGAAAGATTGACTGCTGGGGGTTTTAGAGCTGCCGAGCAACTCTTACCTAATTACTGTGCTTGTCTTGGGCAAATGCTCCTGTATGGCACATTGAATGTCAGGCTGCTTATGTGACATTCTGTCATGAGGGTTTGTCCACCGGTGACTGTTCTGCAGGTTAAGCTGAATGGAAAGCTCAGCAGAGCAGATCAATCAGGTCCAGACAAACGTCCTGTTCGACATGATGCAGAGATTTTTTTGTGTCATAGGTTGTATATCACAAAGTGCAAGGTACTAATAAATAGCTGCAACCTGACTGTGATGTATGCATTTAATATCTCATGCTTGTCATGGTGTTTTTTTTTTTCAGTCCAGACTATTTATGGGAGCTTGTAGTGTAGAGGAATGCTTACCCAGCGGGCCGAGTGTGCCCACGTTGTTGTCAGGGTTATGGACCTGTCTGTGTGTGTTTTTGCTCCCTGTGACCCAGTTTCTGTCTCCCATTGATTGTGTTAATTTGATTCAGGTGTGTCTAGTGCTCCCCCAAATTTTTTTATCCTGTGTTTAAAAGCCCCAGTCCTTTCAGTTAGTGTTTGTCGGTCCTTGAATGTCATTCTATGTGTTCCTGTGTCTCCTATGTACCCTTTGTGTTTGGATTATTAAAAGACTGTGGTTTGAAGCCATCTCTGTGTCTCCTCGTTCCATACTCCCAAGTGAACTGTGACAGAAGAACCGACCTAAACAGTTACCTCCGTTTGTACCCTCTGTTTTGTTTCCCCCGGTTTTTCCTTCCCCTCCCATGTTTTTCGTTCGTTGTGTCCTCCCATGATCCCTTCACTTTCCCCGATTCCTCCTTCTCCTGCTGGACAGAGACAAGCTCCTGAGGACCATACACCAAAAGACGGTTCCTGTTGTCCCCTAACATCACCAGCTCCAGCTACCCGGACGACGTGCTCTGTTCTTTCTATGACACAAGCCTGAATGCCGAGCGCTGTCGTCCGAAGATGGTCCTCAGGAGGAATTCGCCGCCCGCCTTCACTCTGGGGAGAACGGGTCGCCTCTCACCATGCTTCCTCGTGGATGATCTCGCATGATCCACTCCGTCCAGAGCCGCAGCCCACCATCTCCCCGCGGTACGACATCACCTGGCCCACCGATGATGGAGACCATTTCCGCCGGATCCAAGCAACAAGCGACTGAGCAGAGGATCGTCCCGGAAGTTGAACCCAACCAGTCAGACCAGGTGCGAGAGCCGGCTACAATGCCTGCCACGAGGGAGAAAGCCATGGATGGTGTGAGCGCGGAGTGGAGCTCCGCCCCCTGCATCACGGTTGAGGGTGAGCTGAATATGGCGCAGCAAAAGGGCCAACGCGAGGAGGGACCGAATGACAATGAAGACACGGAGAGTAGGATGGAGAGAGAAAGGTGGGAGCCTGCGGCGCATGGGGACATTCGTCCGTTTAGTGAACGCAAAGTCCTAGCAGATTTTGCAGCACTCATAACGGGGACGAGAAATTGGGTCCTATGCGGGACGGAGTGGGCGGAAGCTAATCAGGCGTACCGCATCTCTCTTGCAAGCGATTGTTGGGTTTAGGTGCCCAAATCCAGCTCAGAGCGCCCTCCTGCCCCTCCTAGAAGCCTCCCTCTCCAGTGGGCTGCTCTCGAAAATGCACACCCTCCCACCCCGCTCCAGCCTCCTCCCACCGCTGGCAGCTTGCACCCCTCTGCTCGCCCCCAGCCCCCTCATTGCGGTGCGGTCCCACGGACTGCCATCCTCCATCGACGCCGTGGTTGGAGATTCCCTCACCTCTGCTCCGAGCCCGGACTCCGCTCGGCCCGTATACCCATCGCTTCACCTCGGCTCCTACCCCTCGCCTCCACCGTCAACCGTCGGATCATCAGCTCCACCGGGCTCCTTCTTCCCTCCGGCTCCGCCTTGGTCAGGCTTCGACCCGCCATCGCCTCTGGACTCCGGGCTCCTTCCTCCCGCCAGCTCCACCTTGATCCTCACACTCCGTCTAGTTCTTCCCCAATTATCCTGTGTTTAAAAGCCCTAGTTCTTTCAGTCAGTATTTATCAGTTCTGAATTTCAATCTATGTGTTCCTGTCTCCTATGTACCCCTTGTGTTTGGATTATTAAAAGACTGTGGTTTGAAGGTGTCTCGTTGTTCTGTGCGCCAAGTGAACTGTGACAGTTGTATTTTATGTGTGTGCCAGCACACACACTTTATAGTGAATTTGTGTAGCATTTCTCATCTCTGTTTTGCCCACACATCTTCGCAGACAGCCCAGTGCAGCGCAGCCGTCTTTGACAGACTCCTAAATACAGGCTCAGTGAGATGGCAGCAAACTCAATTTGTTTTCTGAGCAGAAACCTTCAAACCACCTTTCACTGTCACCACACTGAGAGGGATTATGAGTTTCCTTCAGCGCTCCCTCCCCCACCCCAGTCTTCCTGCCATCTGCAATCACTGATATGTGATCAGGGTGCTTTACTTCAAAAATGCTGTTTTCCTGAGTCATAATTTATGGGAATCTGTGGTGAACAGAAGTAAAGTAATGCTGCGTTTTAATTTGTTACTGTATAAAGTGAACCATAGGAATACAGGTGCCTGTGGGTCTCAGCTATACAACAGACTATTTGGTTATGATTTTTTTTTATGTTTAAGTTCATCTGCACCATATAACCACATCATACGGCTTGTCAAAATGTTAACGTTCAATTAAGTAAATGTTTAATTCTGTTGTTTTTGAAAATAATTCACCCAAAAATGAAAATTTACCCTCAGGCCATTCAAGATGTAGATGAATTTGTTTCCTCATCAGAAAAGATTTGGAAAAATTTAGCATTTATCACTTACACACCAATGGGTCCAGTGCAGTGAATGGGTGCCGTCAGAATGAGATTTCGAACAGCTGATAAAAACATCACAGTAATACACAAGTAATCCACACGACTCTATTCCATCAATTAATGTCTTGTGAAGTGAAGAAACAAATTCATGATTAAGGAGTTGTAACTTTAAACCATCGCTTCTGGCCAAATACGAATCTTAATCCATATACTACTTCCTCCATGAAACGATTTGGTCAGCACTGTTTTGACTTTCTTCGGGCTTAGAAAAAGTTTTTGATCGGGCATATCTCTCTCCGATTCAAAAAACAACTTTTTCACTGGAGAAAGCAATATTATGGATAGAGGACTATTTTACGGATATAGATATTTTAGTCAGAAGCAACATTTAAAGGGGTCATATGATGCTGCTAAGAAGAACATAATTTTGTTTAGTTGGTGTAATGAAATGTGTTTTTATGCGGTTTAAGGTTAAAAAAAAAACATTATTTTCCACTACTGTACATTATTGTTTCTCCTCTAAACCCCGCCTTTCTGAAACACATCGATTCAAAGCTCATCGGTCTGAAAAGCGAGGTTTGCTCTGATTGGCAAGCTATCCAGTGCATTGTGATTGGCCCATACCCAATCGGAGACGGAAATGTCACGCCCTCCCAACGGTGTGGCGTGTCCAGCCGGAGCACGACAAAAAACATTAAAACCCTTTATAAACGAGGCATTCGTTGCATTCATTGGGGACATAATTATGTATTATAATGACTTATGCTGTCTTTTTACGTGTTGTTGCATCGCGCTGCGTAAACATAAACCAATTTCTGCATTTGTGATCAGAGAAATTACTAACAACAAGTGGTACTCCACACTGACCAAAACTCGCAATGATAAAGAAAATGTACTTACGGGAGTCAGAACTGCCGGCATTTTAGTCAACGTTACGCTCCCAGGATCAGTAAACAGTCCTCCAAAAAATGTGCCAGCGATCCACAGCACTAAATTGATGTATTCCCTCAGTGACCAGCACGGTTCAGCTCTAGGCATGACGAAGCGGATTGGTCTCCCTTTTGGAAGACCAAACAAAGTAGTTTCGCTTTCACACCAAAACACACAGTGCGCCTAGCGTGAGCTGAAGCCGGTCAATAGTGACTGATGCTCAGGGTCGATAACGGCAGTCCGGCGGAAGAGGGGCTGAAACGTAAAGCCGATCCGGCGATCCACAGCGCGAAGTTATAGTATTTCCTCAGCGACCAGCACGGTTCAGCTCCAGGCATGACGAAGCAGATATCGTCTCTTTTGGAAGACCAAACAAAGTAGTTCGCTTTCACAACAAAACACACAGCACCTTCACGACATGCGGCCGGCAACAATACTACAGGTAGAATAAAAGTTACGCCTTCTTTCTTGCGTGAACATTTGGGCGCGTTTGTCAACGCTTACACCACATAGTGAGGTCGAGATATTGTGGGCGTGTTCGAACCCGTTTTAGGTAGGCTTGGCGAACTGTAACTTTTTATACAGAAATTTAAATCCCCCCCCCTTCTTTGTGTTTGAGACTTTAGTCTTTGCAATTTACAGATCTTCTTTATGCACCAAAAACTTGTAACACTCCAAAGAGAAAGGAAAAAAAAAAATAGCATCATATGACCCCTTTGAAGTTAAAACGCCTTGATGATGGATTTGTTTTTTACAAACATGTAGCTTTTTGCTTCACAAGACATTAATTTGACTGAAGTCGTGTGGATTATTTGTGGATTATTTGTGATGCTTTTATCAGTTGTTTACCTCATTCTGACGGCACCTATTCACTGCAGAGGATCTATTGGTGAGTAAGCGATGTAATGCTAAATTTCTCCACCTGTTCTCGATGAACAACCTATCATTTACATTTTGGCTGCTTGAGTGAGTAGCTATTCATGAAAAGAACTCACTCACAAAAGTCACTTGTTTGTGAACTGGACTATTGTACACTGGTTGCGCTGTGCATTTTTAATTCCTTAAAAAGAACAGACTCATATGGATCATTTGTTCATGAATCAGAGAGTACTAGTTGCACTTTGTTTTAACCTGCAGCCCATGAGTATGTTTCTTGCTGTTGTTTTTCAGTACACATTTTCATGCAGCCACTGAAAATCAAATTAGGATTATAGATCGGATATTTGATTTGGTGGCTAAAGCCATTTGCATTCTTTTTATGGTGGAATTTAATAATCATTGTAAGTGAAACGCTGTCATTCATAGAAAGGTTAATGTTAACACCCCAACCAATGATCCATCCATCATAGTCAAACAAAGCCATATGAAGAGTTTGTCATGGCATCAGATATCTGGATCCAGACTCTTTGTCAGTGACAATTTCATTCAGTCTTCAGAATTGAGAGGCTCGACAGAGATCTGAAGCCGTGAGTAACTATTCTAGATCATATAACAATGGGTAAATGAGATCACAAGACTGATCTACAATGTCATGTGGGCTGTTCAAGAAATATTCCCAGCCTTTTCATGCTACATTTACGTAATCTTTTCAGGGTATGTGTGAGGAAACAAAACATGGAGTTTTTTTCCTGAAAGTAAAGTTAAAGGGCAGGGTCCAGGACTGGTTGATCCTGAATGACAAGACAACAATAGTAGCAAGAAAATGGACATACTTTCATGTTCCCCCCATTTTGGAGAACTTATGCTTTTTGAAAGAAATTTATACTTTTAATCAGCGAGGATGCGTTCATTTGATCAAAAGTCCAGTAAAAAATTTATAAGATTTCTGTTTTAAATAAATGTTTCTTTCAAAGCTTTATGTCTCAAGATCCTACAGAATGATTTTTACCAAAATCGTAAGCACACAACTGTTTCATAGATATTCTGCAGCAAAATCAGACAATAAAATTATTTCTGAAGGATCATGTGATGCTGAAGACTGGAGCAATGGCTGCTGAAAATTCATCTTTGCATCACAGAAAATGGATTCCATTTTAAAATATAGTAATATAATTTTTTTATTTAAAATTGTAGTAATCTTTCACATATACTGTTTTGACTGTATTTTGTATTGGAATAACTGTAGCCCTTGGTGAGGCATTAAAAGTGGTTTAATATTTTTTGGTCATCAAGATATTTTCTATTTTTTTATGTTTTTGGTGGCTTCAACACTGCTGTACAACCAATCTTTCTTTCTCACCTCTTGTCTTGGGATTGTCACAGTGAGATACAGTCTCATAATAATAAATAATACTAATAATCTTTTAATGTACTGTTCAATTATGATATATTTAGCTTGTGATAATTTAGGAAAGGAAAAATATACATTTCAGAAATGCAAAAATGGATTTACTGAAATACCATTCAGTAAATTAGATTATAACATACTGTATCTCATTCTCAACAGAGGGTCTGTCGGAGGAAGGTAATTTGTAGTTCTGTGCCTGAATAGATGCTTCAGGCTATTCACCTGTACAGTGATATCCAGAGAGAATCCATAACGTCACGCTCTCATTATCAAATCACACTCCATCCACAGCGTATCACCTGGAGTCACACTGGGCCTTTAGAATAAATCAAAGACAAAAAGAGAGAAAGAGCCAGCAAGAATGAAAAGGAGGTTACAGGTACTGTCATCAAAGAGTCCCCCCAGGCTCCTCTGGGGAAATCAGAGTCCAGATCCCACTGTGGAAGATGAGACAGTGTGTCTTGAATGGGTTTGTCTCTAATGAGGTGCCACAGGCCAGACTCCACTTGTGCCTACAGTAAGGAGGGGGCTTCATTACTGGGGTTAAGCGCTAGCTAGTAAGAAGTAAATTTCTGAGTTAACCTCCTCTTACAGACACCTCTTTGATATGCCACCCAGAGGCAAAGAATTCGGCGAGCGGAGCAGCGCTCTTTGGTGTCTGGCATCACAGTGCGGGCACATTCAGATCCCAAGTTTGCTTGCAGAGGTGCCACATCATATGGATGCTAATATAGATGCTAATGCAGTAGAGATTCTCCTTAAGGGCTTTGAGATGAACCTTTCTTGTGTCTGAAATAAAATGATAAATTATGCCGTGGCTATTAGGAGTCATTTTAATGGACCTCCATTTTAATGAAGCCCCATCAGTGCAGCAATGTGGGATGTGAAATTATGACTTACAACTCATTTGCGTTTTGGTGTTTGATTACAAGTGGCCCAGGATATGGGGATTGTCTTGGATGTCTCAGTCCCACTCACTACTGTACCACATTCTCACACACTCGTAAAATGGGTGGGAGCGCAAGTTGCCAAGACTTGCTTTCAACCAGCTGATCAAACATGGTCTGTAATTTAGGTGGGAGATTTGTTGAAGTGGCCTGAAGCGCAGGTGTCTGAGCACCTCTACAGCTCATCTGATGGTTCCTCTAAACCAACACAGGCTGTCTGGTTTACGCCACGTTTAAAAGGAAAGACGTGTTTCTCATGCTAGTCTTAATCTTTGGTCTAGTCTTTCTCATGGACATTATTCAGGGTTTCTGTGGGTCTTAAAAATGTCTTAAAAAGTATTAATCCGTCCTTCCACAAATTAAGGCCTTAAAAAGGTCTAACCGTGTAGCAGAAAGTCTTAAAATTCATAGCTTTAGGGTTGTGCCGATAGACGATAGTATTGTGTATGGACGATAGTTATATATCGCCTGTGGCTGATGCCTTTGACTATAGCAAGACGATTATTATTATTATTAATATTATTATCAGGCTAGTAATACTATCTAATTAATATTAGGGATTATTTGTTGCATTATATTTATTTTTTCGCGTTTTTACAGTATTGCGTGTTCTAACCAATCACACACGATTATGCTGAGCTTATGAATGCAATGGCCAATCAGAGGCGTTCAGATGAGTCATCACTGAAACAGCGGAGTTCTGTTGTTCAGCGCGCGCTGACTGAATTCTGACTTGCGAATTCTCTCCTCATAAACAACAGTGCAGATGTACGTGCGATGTAAATATAAGAGATTTATTCATCATACAGTACAGATTCATTTATTTTAATGGGAGTGTTTTTAAAGTGCATAAACTAAGGCTAGACTGAGCTTGTGATGATGTTCATTGGTAATGTAATGTTCTTTGCTCGTTTCCTGTAGCTGCTTTTTGAATAACTGAGGAAATGTAAGTGTTATAATTAGTAACTTACGATGTTTCTATTAATTTGTTATCATGTTAAATACAAATTCAGTCATATTAAAAACATTAGGCTGCTTTTAGCCTTACGCTGGAGTTGGTTCACTTTCTCGCAATGAAACTAAGTAAATAATTACATAAATTAGCGTAATATCGTGTATCGGCGATCTCACAGGCTGGCGATAGGACGATATGAAAATCCTACATGGCATTAAATGTTCCAATACAAATATCTACTATAAATATCCTTAAATCAAGATACATTTACTTGAGATGTAAATTGAAGATATGAAGTTTTTATGTATTTATTTATAGCTTTTGCGTGTGGGGTCATGTTTCTTTTTTAACACCACTAAAACTACATTCTGTGACACAAAAACACTATTATTTATAAAATGATAGGTATTTGAGCGTCTCAATGACACTCCCTGTGAGAACAAAGGGAGTGATACAACATGATTGGTGGAGCTCTGTTATGACTAGAATCTTGCACTTCCCTCGCCCAATCAGATGTGAGGACCAGAAAACATCTGTGTATAAATTATATATGTATGTATATGCACACACACACACAAACACACAATATCAAGGCTTCGAGTTTCTTTATTTGTCACATACATATTACATACAGTACATGTAATGTAATGCAGTGAAATGTTTTTCCTTAGTTCCTCGTCCCACAGTGCAACAACAAACAGAAACGGTAGATTTTTATGGTAAAACACTGTGAACAACCTTAATATATGACACAGCTATTACTTGCATAAACAATAACATTTGTTTGGATTTTATTTGGGGAAAAAAACCTGTTTAGTTTATTGGATTGTTTTATGTTGCAATTTATGGTATCTAATGTTTACCTTTTAATGTTTATTGGTGTTTTCAGCGGGGTTATTGAATCAGCGTATTAATGGCATGCATGTAAAAAATTATGGTAGAAATGATTTTTATTTACTTTTTAAATCTCAAATATGTTTTTACAGCATCTCCACGAACCATAATTTTGTTTGTCTCATCTCCCACTGATTTGTGGCCGTTTTATCTTCCCTCTTTTCCCCCTCCTGTTTGTTTTCCCTCTCCTGCTCTCTTTGTTTTGCCTGAGCTTCCGTGTGTTAAATATCCCCCATGGATCAAACCTCCCAGTATGTGTGTGTGTCTGCTTGGATAACTGGATGTGCATGTGGGTGTGTGTTGTAGGCCTTTATAGATGGCTCTCCTGGGAGTCTTTATACCCTACCAATGTGGTTTAGTGGTTTAAGCATTACTCCAGTCTCTATACAATCCATCACAAGACTCTACCGCCCCCCCTGGAGCAACAGCCACAATCACGATACCTGAGTCACTGAGACGAGGGAAAGCGGGAGATGGAGATGACAGGACTGGGAATGTGAAACTGTTGCTGTTCGTCTTCATGAGAAGTGCGTAATCTGACTGGCTCAAGGAATTCAACTGTCCTTGTGTATATGCGGTTGATTTGATGCAGAGAGGCTAGTAAACAAGAGAGACATTAAGACAAGATCGCAGTTGATGTGAATGTGTGTGATGTGCATTTATCTTCTGTGTGATGTCTCAGAAGCTTGAAGGCCTTTTGTAGTATCCCTACTCAATCACATTCACAGCCTCAGTTCTCTTTGTTGTGTGCAGCCACATCTGCAGGACAATGTTTGTGTGTTGAGTGCTGTTATGGGGTCTGGGCTACTTGAGCTGCTGAAGGGGGTCACAGAAGCCCACTCTAGTGCTGTACCCCATCTGCAGCAGATACTACAACACAGACGCTTTTGTTTCATACATACAAACACATACACTAACAGTTTGCATTTTTGCAGCATACGCTTTTTTTAGTCCCCTGTTGGTGGCATTCCACAGTGTCCTCTGATATCACTAACAAAATAGTACAACGTGAGAAATAATTGATCAATCTGTCTCTCTGTCTGCCTGCCTGCCTGCCTCTGTCTGTCTGTCTATTTTCTTCATTTAATATAGTTTATAAATTGGGACATCAGGTGTATGTATTGTGTTAATTTAGAATTAAGTACTTCCTCTACTACTACTCAGAGGCGGACAGTAACTTTTTTACTTGAGTATTGTACTTAAGTACATTTTTTTGAGTATCTGTACTTTACTTGAGTATATTTTTTTCTGGGAACTTATTACTTTAACTTCACTACATCTGAAAGACAAATATCGTACTTTTCACCACTACATTTCTATCAAGGTCCTCAAGTAGAAAGTCGTTATGATGTAGCAGCTTTGAAAGTCAGTAGATGATTTTTTTATTCTCTAAAACATGACTTTCTTTTTTATCAGTAATCACTCTTGTAGGGCTACATGAAGTGATTTCCCAGCAATTTTTGAACACTGAGCAGTTGCAAATGTGATATTTATTTAAAACAACTAAATAATAATAAGTTAGTATTTTGGTATATATTAGACACAATATTGTCGTGTATATTAGACATGATTTTGATAAATTGTGTACGTGAAAATATTACCTATAAAGCCATAGAAGAACTGTTGTGCGTCTCCTAATAAAACACAGTAGGTGTTGGACTTGAAGCAGAACTGCAGACCGTTCTGTGTGTGACATTAAAGTAGGGATGCACCGATATGAAAATTTTGGCCGATACCGATAACCGATAATCCTTTATTTTTGAAAGCCGATAACCGATATGTTGGCCGATAAATCTATATCCAAATTTTTATATACTTTTTGAGAGCCTGATTACAAAAAAGGTCTCATCATTAAAAACCACATCCCGAACACTTCAACATAAGCAGCCTAGTTTGAACGGTGTATGTTTTAAAAAAATTTTTACTCTCCCATTACCAAATTTAGTCATAAAAAAGTCTTACAAATAAATAAAATAATGCATAAATATTGCAAACAAGTCACTGGACATCATTACGTGTAAAGAATCAAAATGAATGCGTCATAGATCAATAAAACGGAATAGCCTCTGAACGGACAATAATTTAATTATTTTAATTACTAAACCATATTTTTGATTAAAATAATAAGAGAAAAATAAAAGTGGTTGTTTTTATTAATAATGTATAAATGATTTTGAAAAAGTAACAAATTAATACCACTGTTTTAAATAGCAGCCGTTTGAGCTGCGCGTGCTGAAGCTGAAGAGCTGAATGAATACGGTAAACTGAAGCGTTTTGCTGGCAGCTTATTTAATTCAAGGAAATGCATCCTGATATTATTATTAATACAACATAAACATAATATTACAACTTATATATGTACAAAATTATGCAGTTATTGCGTGCTATAGTCAGAATGTGTGATCCTGTTGTGGATGCGCTCTTCCCATAACAACGCGCTGAAACACGGCAACTAAACCCATAGAATTCACAATGTTTTATTATAATAATTTTCTCATTAGAATGTTATATACACGACATTCCCAATCATAGTTATTAATGTTGTGCACTGCTGTTTGAGTTTATCACTGGTAAACTGAAGCGCTCTTTTAACTTAACCAAACGCATTCTATATGAGATAAATCAGATATACATCAAATAAACACAATATTACAATGTACAATTGCACAAAAGGCTGCAAACGAACAGCGCGCATCTGAAGTGTCTCTGAAGGAAATAATGCATTATTTATCGGCTTTAAGATATCGGCCAAAATTTCTTATCGGGCCGATACCGATAACAGAAAAAAATGACCATTTATCGGCCGATACCGATATGGTGGCCGATATACGTGCATCCCTCTTAAAGTACAGCGAGAGCGATTAGACAACATTTTTTTAATTTTTGTTTTGATGTCAAATAAGCCTTGCTGTTGTAAAGTTATACAGCTACAGTGGTGTTGTTGGGTTTTAAAGCAGGTNGTGCCACCATGGTATTCACCAGACAGGTTCTCTCTTTCTCCCACCTCTCTGAGAGGAGACTTTTTCGAGTAGACCAGTCTGAGGAAGCTCGTGGTGGTGCTGGTGCCGTTTCCTGATCATCCAAGTCATCACCCTGTGAGTGGTTTAGCTCTTCAAGGAAAGTCTCTGTTAAAATAGTACATCATATTTAAAAACAATTTTCTACACTATCAAAGTGTGCAACATGGATGTTGTCGGTTATTCTGTCGCAAAAACATGTAATTTACATTCTAATTATTAGAATCTATAAACATAATGAACTAATAGAGACAAAATAAAGAACATACCAACAGTGTCAGGAGGACAGTAGTTGGTTATCTCAACGCTGCTGTCCAACATCCTAGTATGAGCACCAGTCTTACGACTGTAGCTGTGACTAGCTGTAGCAGAAAATAAAACCCAAATCAACCTTTACAGCATTACAATTCCATAGATTTTGACAAGCTCATTTTATTCCACACAATGATACAAACTTTTATTGGCCCAATTTCGTTGTCTATACCACTTTGGATGAGTATGTAATAAAAACCTCATATCTCATACCAGACACATGACTGATTCATGTATTCAATCCCAAGTGGTAAAACAATCTATATCTCCGTTTTAGATATATGTGAAAAATCACAGGAGTTCTCCTTTAAGTAATATGACTGAAAAAAGAAAACTGACCCGTTTGGTTTCGGGATGATCTTGGTCTGTCATAGACAACATTTCCATCACTGTCTCTCTTCAGCCACCTGACAGGTTGATGGCTGGTGGATGGTGCTGCCTCCTGTTCTCCCGGCATCTTATTGATGAAATCTTCCAAGGTCTGGAGTTCATAATTTAATTTAGAATGTTCAACAAGCTCATCAAGCTCATTAAGGACCTGTTCGAAATTGGAATTGTCACTCATGATGAACAAGGACAAACAAGACAACACTAAAGGGATAGGGGGGAAGAGCAAAAGAGCAAGAACAACAGAGAACCAGACGGACTAACAACAATTAACTAGACAAACGTGGCTCTTAAAAGTGCCTTTGTTTTTGCTTTGTAACGAAGCTGAAGTTTTAAAGTAAATGATGAAGGGACTAGGGGACCTGTTGAGAGAAGGGAAAGATAATAAATTCAGATTTGAAGATCATGCTACATACAACTACATAAATACTGAATAACTGAAAGGTTTAAGAACTTGCGAAGTGTTGGGTCAGGTTTGCCCATGCGTTGGGATGTGGGTGGGGAGGTCTGTGGGTTGCTATAGTCAAGAGTAGGCTCAGAATACTGTAGGGCGGGGTGTGACATAGGGCCAATACGGAAGGGACGGGGGATGAGAATTTTTATGCAGCTTTATTTATTTTTTTCAGTCTGTGCAAAAGTATAACCACTGCGGATCACGGTGCTGGAAGCTCCAGGGGGAGACCGTACTGATATCCCCCCTCTTCGGGCGCGCCTTCACACACACTCCAGCATTCACTCATATCGCAGAGACCTGGCTGGGATCAAACCAGCAACCTCTGAACCCGTGAGGCAGCGCTCTTACCTGCGAGCCACAGGTCTCTTGCTGGAGCACATGAAGGAGCTTATATCTGACTGTTTACCTGTGATTTCCCAATAAAGATGTTGAAGGAAGCTCTGTCTGGGATTTAAACCCACGTCTCCATCACAGTCTCATCCTCAGAGGACGTGTGTTTATCCACTGATCCATCATGAACTCTACGTTGTGTTTTGGCATTTGAGTGACTTTGTTGGCTGAGATTGATTTAAAGTAAGCAATAGTGGGACTTGACCTCAGATCTCCCGGATTAAAACACAAAGCTTTATCTCCTGAGCCACAGAGCCTGCTGCTTTTTCCGAGAGCTTTGTTCTAAATGATGAATAACTTTAATGACTGTGAGATTTGAACCCTGACTTTCATGTTTGCAATTGAAGCATTTAACCACTGAGCCACAGAAGCTGTGAGGTTTGTGTTTTTCTGGTCATAGACTGAGTAAAAAGCATTCATGACATCTGTGAGATTTGAACACGTCTCTGGGGCAGGTTGATGTGAAGTCACGTGTTCAGCCTCTGCACCACTGCGCTTTAGTAGTTCTCAAAGTTTTATCTTGTTTGAATCTCATTTTAAGTGATAAAAGGATGGATTTGATCCAGTAATGTCACAGCCAAAGGTGAACAATTATCCACTGTATCACAGTGACTGAGCTGAAAACATTTAGTTTTTGGTCTTTTACAGTAGAATGTATTACTATCAGTTAGATTTTTTGTAGTTTAAACCTCAAGACTTTGTGCTTTTGTTTAAATATTAAGATTGTCACCATCACAAACACTCAACTACTGTCCTTGCTAATCACTGACATTGCAAGAACTGTGCATTTAAAATCCAGAGCTGTTATTATCGGGCTAAACAATATATACACTAATTTATATACTTTATACACTAATTGGCCACAAAAGAGAGGTGAACACATATTTTCACTTAATTAGCAGGGATTTTTCTGCTATGATAGAAACTAAAGTACCTGCCACTGTCATAGGTGTGTATTGGAAATAAAATATTGGTTGAATATTTAAATATTCGTAAAAAGTCTTGATAAATATCAGCATGTCCTGAGACTCTCTGAGTGGTTTGAGGATGTTTGGTAGTTACAGAGACTAGTTGACCGACCAAAGATCACATGAGGCTCATGAGAAGATCAGAGCCTCAGTCACAAGTGTGAGTGTCGCCCTCAAATCTTGTGCACGTTAAAATGATGAAATAAGACAAAAGTCCAAAAAAAAAGGCAACACAGGTTTGCTGGTAGTTTAGTGGTCTGAGAAGATCATGGTTTGAATCTTGCTCTTGTGGTGGAAAAATGCTTTAGTTTCACTGGTTTTGCCTGAAAAACTAAGATGAAAACAGCCTGGTCATCACAGAAGTGTGGTTGTTGGGATGCTTGTCTGATCAAGATCTGGGGAATCTGTGAGCTGCGTGTAACTGAGACTGATCTTCTCACGAGCCTCATGTGATCTTTGGTCAGTCATCTGTAACTACCAAACATCCTCATTAAGTCTCAGGACATGGTGACATTTATCAATCCTTATTATGAACATTTAAATAATCAATCGGTATTTTATTTCTACTACTCAAAGATAAAATGCTGGCTATGACAGTGGCTGTTGCAGTACTTTAGTTTCTATTAATTAAGTGAAGATATGTGTTCACCTCTCTCTTGTGGTCAATCAGTGTATCAGCATTAATCAGTGTCACAGTCGTAGGTGAGAAGACTTATTTAAGACTCAAAGGAGGTTTTTGTCACTTAAACTGGAATCAGAGGAAAGTTACTGCCTATATTTCTATATCTATAATTTCTAAAAAATAATCAATCTTGTTTTAAATTATTTTGCGTTGATTTAAAATTATTTTATAAATGATTGATTACTGAATTATTGAAAAAACTTGAAAAAATGATTTCCTAAAATAAATAATATTTTTAAACCTCTAGTAAGAGAAGCTAAACCACCCTCTTGTGGTGAATATTAGGTATTACACTGCTGCAGCTAATTTAAGACTTCATTTACAACGATTTGATTTATATATGTCAAATATTTCCGAAAAACATGTTTAATAGTACCAGCGCTAGAATACTTTTAAGGAACAAAGTGCAATAGTGTTGTTGTGACATTGAATTTGTACAATATTTTTTATTCATTTTGCTAAAACAAATTTACATTGCTTTAAAAATAGTAATTTAAAAATTACATTAGTATTAGTATTAGTATTATTATTTAAGCAGACAAATTTAATTTTAAGAGATTAGTTTCAAGATGTAATAGATCATTTTAAAAACTCAACTTCGAGGGCGCAAAAAAGTTATTTAAAATTTAAATGTAGAACCTATTTACAATTACTTAATAAAATAATGCTCTATTAATAATATAAGAAAAAATCATTTAATATTTAAAACTTAGATAATACTTGGCTAAAAGAAAGAACAAATTAGCCAAATAATATTTAATAAACAGTTAACTTGTATTATTATTATTATTATGCTTTAAACGACAGATACAGAACAATACAATGTAAAGAAAATGTTGAACATGATAGAATTTATGAATTATTTTGAAAAGTTTGTAATAAAGCGTTAAAGCTGCAGTCCGTAACTGCGCTCTAGCGGTTAATACACAGAACTGCGTGCGTCTTGCGGAAGAACATTGTAGCCGTAGCTACTTCTCTCTGTTTATGTCTATGATGAATCACGCAGGTAATGGGCTACTCTGCAGCGGTTCCACCAGTACCAGTCTGGAATAGTCTGAATATAAAAACTTATTATAGGTGTACCGTAGTTATTCAGGACAAGCCAAAAACACGGTTTGGAAAATGGATTCATGGTGTACTCGATTATATATAAATTTGGTAAATTTTGCAGCATGAAGCGATCAGCGAGCCACGGACGTCACAGTCAGGCGACGGAAGTTGCGTCGTTGAGTCGCATCGGCAGAAATGGCTGGTTTGATCAAGAAGGTACGTGCGGAGGTCATGAAAATATATTATTAGTAAAAACTATTCATATTCATCCGTGAATGAAGCTTGTTTCTAAATACTGGAGCGTTTGAATATCGCCGCCTTTTCTGTAGGTCTGTCCCCAAGCGTTCGCATGTGTTTAAGTGCGCGAGTCGTGCTTTGTTTTGGTCGATTGTGATGATGGCTGCTGTAGTGAAACCTGAATTATCGCCATCCTACAGAAAATAGGGTTTGTAATAATACGAGTGATTCGTTTGGTAGTTTCATGTCTTTTTGGAGCTGTAAATGTCATGCATGGGAAATCAAGTTGTGCATTTGATACTTCAAAGTGAGATTTATATGAATATTGTTAATGGTGAATGTTGTATTAATGGTTAAATGCTGTTATGCATACGTGGTTCATTAAAGAGTAACGTTCGTGCATGGCAATATGCATCTATTGATCGTCTTATTTTTAGACCACAGGCTTGGTTGGCCTTGCTGTCTCCCACAATCCACACGAGGTGAGTGTTTTGATTTATTTTGATCAATTCTAATTTTTGCTTGCATGTATTATTTTACTTGCATATCCAATCTAGGTGTTTGTTTGTTGCCCAGTTGTGTTTTAAGTTAGAGTACTTTCCATATATTGAATGTGGCTTTCTTTCCCAAGGTCTTCGGATTTGTACCCAAAAGATCTGGGCTCTCTAAAGCTATGCCTCAGGATGCTGCACAGGAAATCATGAGCAACTGATCAACCACAGAGTTCACCCCGTCAAAGCTGGTGGGAGACATTTCAATAGGACTTTTTGCGATTGAGGTTTAATTGTTAAAGAGGGTCAGTTATGATGCTTTTTTAAAATTCTTATTTATGTTTTGGTGTAACCGAATATGTTGGACATGCTTAATGTTAAACCATTATTTTTATATATGTACATATTGGAGGTTCCTCCTATGCCGCTCTCTCCAACGCCGTTTTCTACAAAGTCCTCTTACGCAAGCGCAAGTCGGATGATTGGCCAGTGACCCAGTGCAGTGTGATTGGTGCGAAACGCAAGCACTCGTCGGGAAATGAAACGCACCTTCCATAATCGCAGCTTCAGCTTTCCAAAATAATGTAAAGACAGCCGAAAAGGGGACCAGAGTCGTGTGACAGACACAGTGATGAAGCTGGTATTGTGTTTGCAGTACACAAGCCACGGTTAAGACAGCCGAGTCCACTGTGATGTGACCCCCTCTCGCTCTACCTCTCTCTCCCGCTCTCTCTCTCCCGCTCTCTCACTCACTCGCGCACACATGCACATGATGCGCAAAACTCAGCATTTGAACAGTCAATAGCAAATACTTAAATAATAACAAAACAGTAGCTGATTCAAAAGCACCAAATTGTCATAGCAAAGTCAGAATAACCTCCTCTCCTAGCTTCACGAAACGATCGTCCATAAAATGCACTGCTGTTCTTTAGTAAGTAATCTTAAAGATTCCTAAATAAATCTACTTTCGGAAGGCCAAATAAAGTACTTTTGCTTTAGCCTAGAAACACACAGCGTCTCCCTGACATGATGCTTCAACACTAACTGCGGTACTGAAACCACGCCTTCTTTCTTTGAATGAACATTTGGGCGGCATTATGCAAATAATTCCACATAGTGAGGTAGATATGTGGGGGCGTGTTAGAACGAGCCGTTTTAGGGGGGCGTGGCAGAGTCTACTTTGATAAAGAACATCTCTTTGGATTTGAGACTAGTCTTTGCAACTTCAGGGATCTTATATATGCACAATCAGCTTGTAACACTCCAAAGAGAGAGGAAAAATTTGAATCGCATCATATGGCCCCTTTAAAACGCATATTGATATAAGAGTCCTGATTTCTATACGTGTCACTTTTGTGCTATAAAGGAGCCAGACGTAGAAAAGCTTGAAAAAAAAATCAACTGTGGACAGATTGAGGAGGTTATTGCACAGGTGAGAAGATGCAATAATGAAAGATCTCAAAGCCTCATTTACGAGAACGGAGTTAATAGAGAGTGAATACAGTGTGCTGTACCTCAGTCTGTCTGGTGTGTCTGCAGGCTGAGACTGAGCTGGCTTTGTCCAGGAAGATGACCGAATGGAAACCGTGGGAACCTCTCGTAGAGGAAGCACCGGCGAACCAGTGGAAATGGCCCATCTGAAGTCCTCATGATATTCATGATCATATATTATGTTTATATTAAATACTGAATAAATAAACACGGTCCGTTTAAGTTGTGCATTTTCTTTTTTACAGCTGTTTGCCATAGATTGAGCTGAAAATGAAACTTACTATGAACTCATAATTTCCAGTACATGTAATAAAAAATTATGAGATCATATGATATAGGAAATATTACAGAATTAACCTTTCTTTCAATTTTGACCAGGCAATAAGAGGGAACATTTACTCCAATGATGGACCTTTAAACTCATTTAGAGTAAAATATATATGTGCATATTATAAAGTCAGTTTTAATTTGGAGTTGTAGCCTTGTGCTGAATGAGACTGAGGCCCAGCTCAAGGTCCAATAAAAACTAAAAATGACCAAAAATAAACATCAATATCAATCAATTGCTAGCTGAATAACATACACAAAAAAATGCAATACATTTTTTTTGTTGTTGTTGCAGTTTTATGAATTTGGGCTATATAGCGTGCCTAGGGGCTTAAATTAACATTCATATTTTGACGTAAAATTATTTGAATCTCAAATATTATCTTGAAAGGTCATTAAATCTGAATGTATAATACATTACTCATCAAATTAATCAATTTTAATAATCATTTTAAGCTAAATAATGTAAATCAATTACATAATTAGAGCAAAATATTTAGCTTTTACATTTTTATGCTTTTGGTTAGTAGACGTGCCTACAGACATTGACTAACATTAATATTTTATGTTAAAAATTATATGCAGTCTCAAATAATATCTTGAAAGGTCAAAATCGAAATGTATAATATCTATACAAAAATTATGAAACCCATCAAAATAACCAATGAATAGATAAATAACTATCAATTCCGTAAAAAGGGGGGAAACAATTAGAGCAAAATACTCATGTTGGTTTTTATGCTTTCGGTTTGTAGACGTGCCTACAGACTTCAATTAACACGAATATTTTATGTTAAAAATTATTACATGTAGTCTCTCAATATCACTTTTTTATAAGAATTAATTCATAAAAATAATAAAGTTTAGTTTGTCACACTGCAACACTTTTAAACAAAATATTTCAATTCACCCACTTTACATTTTGTGGTTAGCGATTTAGAAGCTCAATGGAAGAAAGTACAATGTTAAGAAATGACAAACACTCGCAAATGTAGAAGAAATGATGTGCATGTAAAACCCTGTTTGATTTTTTTATTGTGCTTGCTTTTTTGTATCCAAGTACGTTCTGTGTTAATGCTTGACAAAAGGCCTAAACGATTAGTTTAAATAAAAGCTGATAAATATGGAGATATAGAACTGAATGGTGCTTATGAAACGACACAGATTCACTGCTGAGTTAAATCTAGAAGGATGCGGTACGTATTACAAATGAGAAATGTATGAAAAAATGTGTTACGACATATCAACTAGGTTAATAAAGAAATTTCTCTACTATAAAAAAACCGAAACATTCAATTTCTACAATAACAAACATAGTAAAAGAAAAGAAGCGCTAGTGTATTTTGGTCTGTTGGTGTGGCCGATGGTTTTATATATTAGAACCACACCTCTCTTTTCTGAACTATGAGACTACGTTCAAGAATGCTTTTATATCTAAGATTTTTTACCCCAAAATAGATAGCATATGAAATCTTCTGCCCTGCTACTTATAAATATTTCTTCAACAGTTATGTCCGACTAAAATCTAAGACATCACCAGCAATACAGCAGTCACTGCTTTTCCAAAGAGTAGAAATGTTGGCATTAATTACAACAGTAATATTATATCAAAGCATTTTAAAGTGCAAAGGCACAATAAAAGACCAAATTATAGTATATCCTGTACCCACGTAGTCCATGTAGAGACTTTAGGAGGGTTTCAAAAACTACTTTCTCTTGATTCAGTGTACATTTCCTAGGGTGAAGGGTGACAGTGGTCTGTATATCTACATGAGAGACTCCAGGCTTTCCGAGGGGTTGGCAGGAACCGTGCCGTGGTTTTCCAGTATTGAAGAGCTCCTCTTCCCTCCTTGTGCTCCACCAACTCAGGATCGCTTTGTATAGGAACTGATACTGCTCCTCGCAACACACAGGAATGATGGTAAGGAATAGTTCACCCAAAAAATTAGAATTTGCTGACATTTCTCACCCCTCACTCCATCTAAGATGTAGATCCTCGTCGGAACAGATTCGGAGAAATTTAGCATTATCTATAACTGGTACTCCTTTTGCAGTGAATTCTGTGCGCGCAGAATGGGAGCTCCAACACGTCTTACAAACACACAGCTTTTCACTTCACAAAGACATTAACTGATGGATTGGAGTGTTGTGGATTATTGTGATGTCTTTATCAGCTGTTTTTTTTTTATTCTGACGGCACCCATTCACTGCATTAGGATCCATTGGTGAGCAAGTGATGCAATGCTACATTTCTCCAAATCTGTTCTGATGAAGAAACAAACTCATCTACATTTTCAGCACATTTTCATTTGTGAGTGGGACTATTCCTTTAACCATGCACATTTTATAATTCATATCTTATCAAGGTATACTACAGTCATCGTACAATATCGTTGAAGACTCCCGGCCTCATGAGGTTCATCATTCTGGCGGTCTGATAAACGTTCACACTGTTCTCCTCTTCCAGCTGGTTAACCAGGGTGGTCAGTGAACAGAGTAAAGCAGCACTCGTCCCTCCAGACCTGCACAGAAACAGTGAAGAGTGACCCTCTCCTCTCTATATCAGTCACTGATGAGAGTCTTTTTTGTAAATGCCATGAGACTCTACCCATCATGGATGATGGCGGGTCCCTCTCGACGCGAGCTCTCTTCTCTGATGATGTTGATGAGCTGAAAGGAGTTGCTGATGGGGCTGTCAGGGTTCGGCCAGCGAGGGCTCTGGTACTGCCGTACCTCCAGCACATAGTCATCCTGTCACACAGCCACGCAAAACAAACTGTTGCTCCGCAGACTGAAATGCTTCAGAGATGCAATGTCCAGTACAAAGACGACTTCAGAAATGCTCTAATGTGAAAATTTAAAATTTGCTTTGTTTTTAATGTCACAAAAACATCAAAATCACCAAAAATATATACTTTTACATAAAAAATGTAAAGCCTATCTTAGTGCCACTAACAAGCTTTTCTGTTTATTTTACATTTACATATTAAATGACATTATACATTATTACACAGTGATATTTTAATACAGGTAATACTAATTATTATGAATTTATAATATTCTAATTTAATAATATTATAAAGAATAGTTATTCATAATATATAAATTAATATTACCTTACGAGTATTATAATTCCATTGCTGTAATGTGTCAGATGTTTTAAAGTTCAACATAATTTTCCAAGTGATTCTCATATTATTTCATTATTGTGACACAGTAAAAAATTACTGTAATTAAACTTTCTATTTAAGCTAAGGCGGACACTACTACTACTATTTATTTATTATTTCAGTTTTTACTGATATTTTCTTTACAATTACATAATATAACGTGAACATAATAGTATGAAATAATATTAGAAAGCTAACCTATTTTTTTTACAATATTATAAATTGTCATGTGTACTGTAATGTGTCAAGACGTTCTTGAGCATTCTTGAACGTACAGTGATTCACATTACTGTAATATAGTAAAAACTACTGTAATAAAATATTTTTATTTAAAATAAAGGCAGTGCAACACCCACTGCCATTTATTTATTTACTTTCCTGTATTGAGTTGTAAAATACGTTTAATTATCATGAAAATAATATCACAATAAAAATAATATCAGAATGAAAAAAAATTCAAATGGCACTAAAATATGTCAATACATAACTTTATATGCTATATGCATAAATGTTCTTGACAGGTTTTGTGAGGTTTACCCAGAGCAGCTGCAAATACTGAGTTCTGGCTACATAAATGAAATCAGTTTTATTCACCTTCAGGGCCTCCAAAATGAAGTCCTGTACCACGAGTGACTCCTCATTGGTCAGGCACAGTTTGTCCTCACCCCTGAAGGTCACAGTGAAGGTCTCGCAGCTGATTGGCTGATCTTTAGTGGGCCAGTACACACACTCTCCCTCTCTGCTCTGTGACGGTCAGAAACGACAGGCCTCAGTTATTACATACGGATGTGTGCAGAAGTTTAAAGGTGTTTGTATGCGTGTAACTCACGGCGCTCTGTGTATCTGGCAGAGAAACTATGATCTGTGCATTGTGATCCCAGATCATCCTCCAAAAGTCCTGTATGGTGTTTGGCAGAGGATTCTGGGTAACGATGAACTCGCGGCTCTGATGGTACCCCTGTAAAGGCCACAGACTCGTCGAATCACACCATATTACATACAGGAATCTAAACAGGAGCATCAAGAACAAGAGTCTCACCATTAAATAAGAGGCATTGATGTAGTCTGATGATTCTCCAGGTCCTGTAGACAGACTGACCCTTGACCTCTCCACTGAAGCACAGATGGAGCACATGTGAGGATAAAGATCAGCTACACTTTAAAAAGATCTTCAATATATTCTGAATATAATTCTTGGAAGAAAACAGTTACTTTTGATATTTCTATAATATGTATTTTAATAAATAATTAATATGTATGATAATCATATTGAGAATATGTAATAAACATTTGCATATAAATGAAATTATTTTCTTTTAAAAAGACTACGCTTCACTTTGTCTAGTTTCATGTATGTATACAAATAAATATGAATAATAAATAATACTGAATATTTATTTATAAACATTTATCTATTTTCAATCATAAAATCCACGCGCAGATAAGTAGTGGAAACAGGTTACCCTTTGAGGTTTTATATGACTTCGGTACTTATATATATATATATATATTATAATTATATGATTTATCATAATAACAAATAAACCAATCATTAATATTTTTAAACTATATACATAATACCTGAATATAATTTGATTCCTAAAAGAAAACAGTTATCACTTTTCACTTTTTATATATATATAATTTTATGTATGGTATAGTAACTTAAAAAAACTTGAATTTTAATTGTTTTTAAAAGAAAAACAGGTTACCTTTTCACTTTTTTATACATTTATGTATGCATTAAATAACTATTTCTAATTTATAATTAACATATTTATCATATTAATTATATTGAAAATAAATAAAATAATAAATTAATTTATGAAATCAAACCGGTCCCCTTTCACTTTTTATATATATCTATATATATATCTATATCTATATATAGATATATAATATATATATATACTATCTATATTACGTATGGTAATTCCTACTTATTTTAATTTTTTATTGCACACACCTCACCAGACTAAGACAAGACGGCCTTTTTTAGACGCGTTGCACTCCTTCAAAGCCACTGTGTAATCGCTCTGTTTCGCACAGCTCTGACTGACCAGCTACAGGAACAAAAGGAAAGATCAATGAATTGCTCAGCGTAATAGTGATTAAGGTGAAATCACAAACCCAAGGGTCTCACCTTAAACTGTTTCTCCAGACGGGTCTTTCCTGTAGGTCCCGGTGTGAGGAGATCAGACACATACGTGTGAATGTGACTGGCGGAGACCAGGGTCTCTTTACTCCTGATGGCCTCCACTAGAGCATCATGGATGAAGACGTACTGCTCCTGCTCGCACACACACACACACAAGTATGATGGATATTTCATGCTGCGTGTGACGTGACATAACCTAAGAAGGTATGGTTTGAAATAATCTATGTTGCCGAACCTCAGTCTGCACCAGGTAATTCCTCTGGGTACGAATGTGTTTGAGGAATCCCATGATGTTCACTGTACTTTCCTCCTTTATCTGCTTCAACATGCTGTCGATCACAATGTAGGTTCCTGTTCTTCCCACACCGGCACTGCAAATCACGCATTCAAACATCTTGATGTCCGTCACCGACTGTTATCAACTCTTACTTCTATTCAAGTCAGTCTTTATTTATAAAGTGCTATATATACACTACTATTTCAGCAGTAAAGCAGCTCAAAAATAAGAATAGTGCCCTTATTCAACTCAATTTGATTCGGTGTTGATAAAAACTCGTTTTTCTAACTTTTTTTCTCAGAATTCTAAATTAAAAACTCGCAATACATTTTTTTTTCTCTTTTATTCCATTGCAGAAACAAGCTTCCATAAATAAGTGTCAATGTTCCAGAGTTCATCAGTTATGAAACTAAGTTGAATCAGTTATAAGCAGCCAGTTTGACAGAATATTGTCATTTTCCAGCTCAATGTAGCAGTTCTCATCCAATAGTGCCAGTGCAGTGACCATAATAACTTCACCATAATAATTTTATGCTTAATAAGTTAACACTGATGTCTACCTGCAGTGCACCACCACAGGCCCCATATCAGCCGTCCTGGCCTGCGAGGACGCCCGCACAAACGACAGCAGGGGCAGAGTGTATTCTGGGACGCCCATGTCGGGCCACTGAGTGTAATGAAAGTGAAGCACTGTCCTCTCCTGACTGCGACCCTTCTGTGAGCCCTGACGGGTGAAAAGACAGCGAAAAGTGTCTAAGAACATTTTGCTAACATTCCCATTATTAAAACATAATTACTGAATGTTCTCTGAACATTCAAAACGTCAAGTTTTTTTTAATGTTTTAAAACTTGTTTTGTTTAGGAAACATTAAAGGACAATTCGTTCATCTGAACAGTCCTAAATGAGTACATTAAAAAAAACTCGTTAGACTAACATCCAACTAAACCATTTCAGAAATAAAACTTTCCATAAACGATGCATAAATAACTTTTTTTATGCTAATGTTTTCAGAATATTCGTTTGCTCATAACTTTGAGATACCTTTGCCAGAACCTTGTTAGCTGGAAATATCCTGAAGGGTTTCTGGTGACGTATGTCGTAGTTACTGACCTTCTTGACGTTAACGTTCCTCAAGGTGATCGTCCTCTGTGTGTAGTAGGCAAGAGTTTTGGTGCTCTTCAGCGTGACTAGGAAGCATCCATAGTCTTCCTGATTCTCCAAGGGCCAATACTGATCACATTTTCTCTGTTTGATTCACACACACCATGTATATATGGTTAGGAATCTAACCAGACCATGATTAGTTGTTTTATATTTGCCTTTATTTCATTACACTCTCAAAAATAAAGGTTCTTTTTTGGCATTGATGGTTCCATGAAAAAGCTTTAACATCCATGGAACCTTTCAATGTTCTTTATTTCTGGGGGAAAAAGGTTCTTTTAAAAACTGTTCACTGAAAGTTTGGTTGGGAACCAAAATGGTTCTTCTATGGGATCACTGCAAAAAAAAACCTTTTGGAAGCTTTATTTTTAAAGATCTAATCTAAGAGTGATAACAGCATTACCCGGCCCTTCTCCACCAGGTTAGTGATCATGACAATCACACCCACGTTCTGCTCCCATATCATCCTCCAGAAGTCTTCAAGACTGCCCTTCAGCGGACCCTGGGCGGCTATATATGCTTTCGGCTGATTGTACCCCTAAAGAGAATCATTACAATCAGACCATGTTCATTTCTACCAACACTCGTGACAAACCAATAAATAAACCAAATATCTGCTCATTCTGAACCCGCAGCGGTTTAGAACCGCATCCCGTTCTGCTAAAAGACTGTCACCTTACTTATGTTCAGTGTTGGGGAAAGTTACTTTTAAAAGTAATGCATAACAATATTGCGTTACTCCATAAAAAAGTAACTAATTACGTTACTTAGCTACTTTTTATGGAAAGTAATGCGTTATGTTACTTTTTAAATCTTGACAGGGCTTGCTTGTTTGCTTTTAAAAAAAATAAAAGTTATATTTTTGGCAAATAAAGCCTTTTCACACCAAAAGTGAATGCATACGCCCTTCAGGCCTAAGGGAAGTTAGTGTTACGTCTGGTACAGTAAGAATGCAGAAGATGACGATTTCAACACATTCAGCAATAAACAAGACGCAATCATTCTTGTGCTTATTAGTACGGTTCTGAACTGGATCATCGAAGGCAGAAGCAAAGACATGGTTAATGAGAATGGGATTACAATACATGAAGGATATTTGGGCTAGTTTAACATTTACTTATGGCGTTTGCCGTCTATTCATTTTTAGGAATACTGAATCTGTTTTTTTTTTTTTTTTTTTGTAAGTGAGATGAATTAATTCATATTCATATTTATTTTTAGTGAATACAGTAACTGATCTTCTGATGTCTACATGACAGGACCGGACTAGCTTCATTCAAAAAGTTGGGGAGACAGTAACTTGTGTTACTTATTTGAAAAAGTAACTCTGATATTTTCTTGTTAATTTAAAAGTAATGCGTTACTTTACAAGTTACTTTTTAAAAAGTAATCTGATTACGTAACTCGGGTTACTTGTAATGCGTTACCCCCAGCATTGCTTATGTTTCTTTCTTTTTTCCCCTTTTGGTGTGTGTGTGTGTGTGTGTGCTGAGATTTTGCATAAATAAGAAATCTTCTTTTGAGCTTTCTATTCATATGAATATTCAGCAGCACAACTGTTTTCAACATAATCAGAAATCTTTCTTGAGCAGCAATCAGTATATGAAGAAGATTTCTAGAAGGATCATGTGACACTGAACTGAGTAATGGCTGCTGAAAATTCAGATTTGATCACAAGAATATATATACAATTTAATTATTTATTCACTAGAAAACAGTGATCTATTTCACATAGAAAACAGTTATTTTAAATGGAAATAATATTTCACAATATTACTATTATTATTTTTACTGTATTTTTTGTGATCAAAATAAATGCAGCCTCGCTGAGCAAAGAGACTTTAAAAAAAGATTTCTTACTGACCCCAAACTTTTGAATTATAGTGTATATACAGTATATTGGCGTGGTAACATAATGCAAAAACATTTTCATCATTACAGCATTTAAAATTGAGAGTAGAATTTACACTTACATTCACATAGTTGGCATTAATGTAGTCCCCTGTTTTTCCAACTTTGTCAGAGTTTTGAGAGAGTTTAACTCGGCTGTGATCATCTGAGAGTACAAAAAAGGTTTATTAGTCATGTTTTTTATTTATAAATCCATGTACATCTCTTATATTGTTATGGATGAGTGATATAACGTCTCATACAGGCCAGGATGTTAATGTATCTGTTCTTGCTCTTATTGTCTGGATGGTTGGAGCTATCCGTAGTGATGACGATGTCCGCCGTACAGCGCTGAATCTCCTAGAAGAAACATTTCATCCCATCACTGACAAAATCATAACTCAAAAACTATTCCACTTTATCATGCATATCTAACCATGCAAAGAGCAACACTGACACGTCAATACAATGAACAGAAGAATAACAACAATGCAAAAGAACAAGTAATAAGAAACACTAAAACAAAGGGAGATGTGTCTTACCTCGTAAGACTCTTTCAAGATCTAATAAGGGAGGGGGTGAGAATGCAGAGAAGCACAATGAAAGTCTGCGACAAACAGAGAGGCGCCAGTGCAGGTACATGAGGCACGTTTGCATGTGTTTTCATGCTACAGACGGGTTTAGACAGGGCTGACGCTCTCTGTGTGGGTGTCCATGCAGACGCCTGTACATCACCCTTTACATGCTGCCCCGTTGCACTCATATTCATGAGTTTATGACATTAACACACTATTTGATACGTTTATACTGCATAATAAGGTGCAATGCTTAAGTTCACGTATTTAGAAAAGTCAAAAAACTGAATTGATAAAAATCACAAGTACCTCAAATTTTTTGGAGAATGTGTGATTTGTGTGAAGATCAGCAACGTGTTTTACGAATTCCTTTACTGGGAGAGCGTCATTGTCCTCTGCCAACAAGAAAAGAAAAAAAAAAGATTTAGAAACAAAAAAAACAAATAATAAATAGCTAATGAGGCACGAAACAAACAAACAAATAAATGACAAGCCATAAAATAAATAAATAATATGTATTCATATTTATAGTTCATGTCAAGACATGAAAATAAACAAATAAATTAAAACAGACATTAAAACAAACAAAATGATAAGGCATGAAATAAATAAACAAAATGACAACATGAAAATAAAAAATAAATAACTTGCAGGCATTAAATAAATAAATGCCAAGCCATTTAATAAATAAACAAATAATGTCAAGACATGAAAATGAACAAAAAATAATTAAATGACAAAGCATTAAATGAATGAATTAATGTCAAGACATGAAAATAAACAAATTAATTAAAACAGACATTAAAACAAACAAACAAACAAACAAAAATAAATGCATATACAAACAAACAAACAAATACATCATGATAAGAATTGAAAAACAAACTAACGCAAATAATGCAGATACACACAAACTAACAAATAATAAAGGAAGAAGACAGTGAACAAACCCAAAGTAAGGCATGAACAACAAACAAATAAATAAATAAAAAGGTAAGATATGAAAGAAAAAATATAATCTTTTTATTTGAGTAGCTTTTGTTACCTGAAGGCAGAAGAAGAGGGGTTGATGGGGCCGATATGGCTCGGGCTGAAATGTTGTCCTCTACATAAAAGTGTGCCGTTTGAAAGCACCTTCTGTAAGATACAGATGGAAACATTAAAATATTAGCTTTTTACTTTATGAGACTAAAAAATAGAATAAAGAGAATTTAATCCGAAACTTACAAGTAAAATGCAGACATACAATACAGTAATGAAAATTGTGGAAAATGTGCCTGATTGTCATAAAATGCTGCTGAAAATTTCTCGACACAATTTTTTAAAATTTGATTTTGCGTTAAATGTGACTGGACATGTTTTCCTGAGTTTTTAGCACAGATGCACGTGGCACACGTAATCTCAAAGCAAACATTGACATACTGTCTGAAGATGTCATACCTCCAGTAGATGAGAATCCCCACCAGCACCAGCAGACACAGGACAGTGAGTGTGGAAACCACAGCCAGAGGAACAACCGTCCTCTTCTCCTTCTCTGTACCTCCCACCATCCCGACACGAGACTCCGGACTGCTGTTACTCGCCTCTGATGATGGAAACAGGAGCAAAACAGTTCTTAAATACATTACACAATATTCGGCACATTCAAGGAGCTACAAAAATGCAACCAAATAATCCAACTGCTAACTCATTAAGAGCCGTAAAAGCAGTCATGTTTTCATTCTCCAAATGTTGTTTTGACATCATTCGTGAGTTTTACCTGCGTTCTGGTCTTCCTCTGACTCTTGGACAGTGAGTTCAGGAATTATGAGCTGTATGGGAATATCATCGCTTTGAGAGATCACTGACCCTCCTTGACCAGAGCCAGTGTCAGAGTCAGCTGACCAGGTCACCCATGACAGAAACGCCTGGTTCCCTGGTTCTTCGGTGGTGGCTGCCTCTCGCTCGCTCTCAAAGTAGAAAGTAGAGGACAGTCCCTCTCTGTTTTCGTCTTCAGATCTACCGCTGTAGCTCAGATGGGAGTCTTTGAGAGCCGACCGGGTTTGGTCGAGCTCCCATTCCCGGTCGAGCTCCTCCAGGAAGATCGCGGACCCCGATCCGCTGAATTCTCCTGAAGAAGGAAGATGAGCAGAGCCCTCCTCCAAAATAGTGGTTGAGGATTCATAGAGATTTGAGGCATCATGAACCACTGATACCTTCTGATTATTGAACGATGTGGCTGTAACGAACACGTCTGAAGAGTTAAGACTTCCAATCTCCTCTAAAGAACCGTTTATGGCTGAGGAAAGAAGCCCTTGGAAGTACTAATCTTTATCTACATTTTTCTTGCAATACCTAAAGCCCTCACCAAGGGGGAGCCATCACTACGCAAAGAAGGTAAAGATTGAATGCACAGGAGCAAGAGAGGAACCACCACCATGTTCGACATCTAAAAAGTGAGCAAACCAGCCGAGAAGAGAGAGTCCAGCAAGTGCATTACAAGCTTTTCTTGAGTATTTGTGGCACAGACAGCAATCAAGTTTTCATTCCATATATACGGTAGCAATTGCACCACCATCACCGTGAGTGTTTCTGAAAGTTTAAAGGGATAGTTTATGTATGACCTGGATAACCTGTATGAGTTCTTTAATGCAAAAGAAGATTTTTTGAAGAATGTTGGTAACCAAAAAAAAGTTTATAACAGCCATTGACTTCCATAGCATTTTTTCCATACTATGAAAGTCAAAGGCTACTGTCAACTGTTTGGTTACCAACATTCTTCAAAAGATCTTCTTTTGTGTTCAGCAGAAACAAAAGTCACACAGATTTGGAACAACTTGAAGCGTGAGTAAAAGATACAGAAGTTCCTTTTTGGGTGAACTGTCCCTTTAAAACAGTGATTCCCAACCAGGAGTTGCAGATTCTGAAAGACAGTTTTACTTTATTAAACCTGTACATTTTTAGTTACCTATAAGATGTAACTTTGCATTAAATTTGTATAAATGAGAATGCTTTTGCTTGGGGGTGATATTTCTACATACATGCTTGTTGAGCTTCTTTGGTAGTTAAATTCCACCATACAAAAAAAAAAAGTGACTACTGTCAAAACTTTCGAAAACAAAAAGAAGATAAAGAGAGAGGAAGAGAGTTTTTCAGCCCTCGGTATCAGTGGTTTGTAGCTTAAAAGTGAATTATTGTAATATTAGTAATGCTAAATTATATCAAAATGAATGCGTTTCTGGTTTCCCCTTTGTGAAAAAGAAGTGCACTTAATATTTTGAATGTACACTTGTAGTGTACTTCAAATATATATTTTTTAAAGAACTGTATTTGCACATAATATACTATTAATGAAATAAAAGCCACTTAAGTGACTTAAAGAGAGACACTTTCATGTTTCTTAACACTTAAGTACACTTTTAAAAAGTTTTACTTTAAGTATATTTTAAATTTTTGTCATGCTTTAAAGTAGTACACTAATTTAGATGCGTTGCCTAACATACTAAAGCACTTGAATATAATTTGAAATGTGTAATTACAAATCCACTGAAGTACAAGACATGCCAATTTCATTAGAAATATGACATTAAAACATATTTATAAACATATTTTAGTTTAACATAAATGTCATTAGAAATGTCAATCATTATTTTCTGCAGTACACTGTCAAAAAAAGCACTCTAATAGCATTTCATATCAATTTAAACTACAATACATTTTCATTTAACAGCAACATGTAATTAAGTGTCCGAAAACATTACATTCAGTTCACACTTAAGTTTATTCTTTTAAAATAGATATTTCCGTAATAAGTACTCAAACACTTAAGTATGCTAAACTTAGGAGTATGCTACGAAGGAGATCTTAAGATGAAAACGGTTGGGAAACACTGCAATCACCAAACTACCTAGTACTATTGTTAGCTTTACCACTAGTCATCTTCATAACTAGCGTGTCTATGACTTCCCTACAAGCAAGTTAGCATTTAGTGAGGTTTTGATTAAGAAAACACCCCGAAAAAGACTGTCTTACCATTAAACAGGGGCTGAGTGGTCTGAGAAATGATCTTCATAGACGCCGAAATCGCTGATCCAGTGGAGGCAGTGCTAGAGTTAGCTATTGAGGTTGTGTTTACTGCAGGTTTAGCGGTGGTATTTGAAGTTTTGGCTGTCATGGTTGAGGTTTCTTGGTCCTGAGCATCTGGCAGTGCAGTGAGAAGGGCGTTGTTTTGGGCTGGTGTGGGTTTTGTGGTGCTGGTGCTGAGGATGTCTTCATAGTAGACGTCTGTGACCTGCATGTTGCTGTGAGGAAGGTGGCCGCTCTCCTCTGGAAGGAGTCTGTTCAGTGGCCGTTTGGTCTCATTTCTGCTCTTGTTTTGGTCAGGTGACCATGACAGTGAAGACTCCTCTGTCATTTTTCGTCGGACTGTAATCGGGGTCGTCTTGACGACGGGGAACAGGAAGCCTGGTTGGTCCGTCGCCGTGGTGATGGAGATGGAACTCCCAGAATCACGGATGAGAATTCGGCCGGGCGGAGAGTTGGAAGCAGGTGGAGATGTTTCCTGAAACTGAAATACGTCATGTTTTACTCCAGATGCTCACAGAGATCCATAAAAATGTAGATTGTAAAAATATCACCTCATTATATTCCTCTGATTCTGTTAAATCGCCAAAGGGATCAGGCTCATTTACTGCAGGGTTAAAGGAAATATCAGTAAATTACTTTGAAGAAATAAATATTCATGCTAAATAATAGGGTGAATAACACACACACACACACACAAAATCTGAGTCATATTTTACCCCAAAATAAGAAATTTTGATTATAAAAAATTATTAAAAAATGAATCAAATTTCCTGACATTTAAGCACATAATTATTATTATTATTATTATTCCAGTACATTGTTATTAGAGTGTAAAGTTTTTGTAATTATTTTATATAAAATTCAGTAAAACCAATACACCATAATAAGAATGATATAATAAAATAATTAGTTTATTATTATAATTAAGAACATCATAACTAGACAGGTGTTTTTTAAATAATAATACTAAACTCAGTTAAACAAACTATGTTTTTCATGCTTATTTAAGCAAATTTGCCAAAGTACAATTATAACATGTTATTATTAATAATACATATAATGTTTTTTTTTCAATTATGGTAATATACAAGATTATTAAATGATTATTCTATAGATCTTTTCCTCGTTGTTATTGTAAAATGTGCGTAAAGTAAAGGAAAAACTTTCTTTTAAAAATAAAAAAATAATAATAATATAAATGTCTATAGATTATTATTTAGGATTTTTTTTCCACTTTTGAGTTTGTTGTAAAATATGACATTTCTTGATATTTTTGTGAGTTTTTCCGTTTTTTGTTTACCAGGGCCTTCGAGAGGCATGTCCACAATAACCTGGTCACTCATTTTTCCAGTCAAGCCATTGGTGCACAGCGCCACCACCTGGACAACATAGCTACTGTTCGCCAGCAGATGATGGATAATGGCCCCCTGGAAAAACAAGATAATACTATACCATAACACCTGTTTCTAACCATCAGGACTAGTGTAACCTTGAACTATCAGCTATCAGTGAAATATCCCTACTGTACTTCACTCAACACAGTTATATTAATCATGGCTCAAGTGGATGGTCTAAAAGCGCTCACCACATCCTGGTCTCCGTCTGTGAGATACTGTTGTTTTGGCGGGTCTTTGCCCTGCAGTCTCTGGTAAGTGACAGAGTAGCGCTCAATGGTGGTGTCATAGACGGCCCGCGGCCTTTCCCACGTCACCACCATACCAGTGTAGTTCTGAGAGTCGGCCTGCAAGTTCTGCGGTTCAGAGCTGCACACTAAACACAGAAAGAGCTTCACATTACTGTTAAAACTGAGTTAGTCTGTGCAGTTTCATTACAATAATAGAATCTTAAAAAATGTATATATAAAAAAGTAATAAACAAATACAATTCTAAACTTATAGTTGCATTTGTAACTATAAAAAAATATATATAATATAGTCTTTAATAAATTTAAATAAAAAAAAAAATTTATAAAAAACATTTTAATTGAATATAAAATATACACAAAAGAAGTATAATTTAGTAACATTCATTAAAATGTTTTACCATTTATAAATTAAAAAAGAAGATTTAAAAAAAAAGTATTTATATACATTTTATTATTAAAAACTAAAAATATTAAGATGATACATGTTGTAAAAAACTGATTAAGATTATAGTTACATTTTAGACAAATATTTCAAAATAATATAAACAAATAAAATCTATACCAATTTTCATTTTTTTCTAAATATAATAGGATCACTTAAAAATAATCATAAAGGGTAAAATTTAAAGTAATAATTTATTGAAAAATGTATTAAAATTTTAGATACATTGTTGACAAATGTTTCACAATAATATAAAATGAAATTTAAAAAAAATTCTAAAAATAAAAAGGATCACTGAAAATATAATCATAAACATAAAAATATTTAAAGACATTAAAAAAATATTAAATTCTTTAAAAAGTATAGCTACATTTAGTTTTTTTTATTTATTTAATTAAAAAATTGAGTCATTTTTACCCTAATTTCTTGGAGGGAAAGCAAGATTAAGCAATAAGATACTAGACAGTTTATTATATTGTGAATATTCAGATGGAGAGCCTGAGAGAATATCATGCTATTGCAGAACAGTTTGTTGGAATAAGGAGCCGTAACTTCAGTCGAATAGCAATAACTTACAAACCTGCTTCTAAATCAATTCTGTTTGAAACGGAATTGGTGCGTTTGTTTTCTTGGGAATATGCCAAAGTGGGGTTACCTAGCAACACACAATCGCTGCAGAGTTTTAAAAAGCGCAGCGCATGCGTGTCCACGGTCAGAGGAGGAGGAGACGCGTGCGAACACTCCATTTGACCTCGAGAGATGACCTCTCGCTCCTCTCTGAACATTACTTTATATGAGTGTGTGTTAGGCTGTGGTGTGTGTGTGTGTGTGTGTTCACATGTGTGTGTGGGTTGCATACTGGGTGCGGGCACTTCTCTTGTGAGGGGGGACCGTTGTAGGATGAGAAGACTTGTCCCATAAATTGCTCCTGCTGCTCTCTGTAGTTATTCTGCAGGTAGTCGGTCAACATGACGTATCCGGCCTGCTGTAGGGTCATCACCTCACAGAACACCTCCAGCTACAAACACACCAAAACACAGGAACCATGAGATGACCACGAGACAATCCTGAGATTAGACCTTGCTTACATTTTCATTACAATAATAGGATCTTAAATAAATAATTAAGAATATAAAGATAATAATAATATTGAATTAAAATAAAATATATACATTATTTTTTTAATACAAAATAGGATAATTGAAAAAACCACTCATTACATATAAAATATATTTAAAAGATACATAATTTTTGTACAATTCATTAAAAGTATAGTTACTTTTGTAAAATATTTAAAATAATCATTTAAATATGAAAAATGTATATGTTTTAATTGTTTTCATAAAACAAATAGGAGCACTGAAACTATAATAAAAAAACAAATATAAGGAAAAAAAAAGTTAAAATTCATTAAATAGTTACATTTGCAAAATAGCCTAAAATAGTATTAAACAAAAAAATATTATTATACTAATTTTATATATTAAATTTTAGTAATAAAAAACTATATAATAAAAGATCATTGATGGAAAATATAAATAAACAAAATATATAACGGAAGAATTTAAAAAGGAATAAAAAGTATAGTTACATTTTGTTAATTTCTTTAAATAAATGAAATAAAAATCTTTTTTTTGGCAAGACATAATAAATATTGGAAATATTAAATAAATAAAAAACATATAAATATATAAAAGAAAAGAATCAAAATGATATAGGAACAATGTACAGTTAGCTTATCATTATGGCCAAATAGACCCTACATAATCTAACTAGTTAGTTTAGTTTGGCTATAGTAACTAGTGAGTTAGTACAGCCAAACAAACAAACAATAAATAAATATTGATTTTATTATGCAAGGGGAGATTATATTGTGCAAGAAGAGCATTGTGCAACAAATATCATTATACAAAAATAAAAGAGCAAGTATTAGAATTCACTTGCACAGGATTGCCTTTAAACTGAAATCAAGATTAACGAGTATGGCAGCTTTATATGCATGAGTGAATTTATGCAATTGCAGGTCAGTAATGAGATCAGACGAAACAATGAACCAGCGCTAAAGATTCATCAGCTTTACTTCAGCATGCCTGTATGCACCACATCAACATGTCATGCTCAAGAAACCGAAGTCCGTGCTTAAAGTGGATCAGGCACGAGGGCAAAGAAAAAAATAGCAACACACCCGCATGACAAAAACCTCCTCGCATCTTAAAACTGAGCTTTAAAGTGCAGCTGGATAAGAGAGACAAGTTGAGTCGCTGACATCGAGGGCTTATCTCTGATCCAGCTGAAATATGAATGCGCATGCCTCGGTTTGCTTGAGAATAGTTAAAGGGGCTGTCAGGGTTGAGCTCACCAAGCTACATTTTTAGGAGAGGGGTTTCTCTCACAAACACATAAACTGTCCCCGAACTTATCACTAGCATGATCTTCAAATAGAAAATATAGCTAATAAACATAGCTGCATGCAGCAATTAAGGAGCCAAGAGGACAACAGAAGCGAAATGAGGAGCTAAGCATGTCAGGGAGCATCAGACCAACCGCAAACATTAGTAATCAAAAACATTTATAGATGATTTTAAGCAAAATGGTTGAAAACCCCATAAATACATTCACCTGTAACTGGACAGAATTGATTATCACAAATTGATCTGGTGGGGTCACTGGGTGACAATGATACACATAAGGTTTGGTGTCAATATGCCAAAGCTTTGCAGAAATACAGCCTCAGATCCAGTTTGCCATCATGGCCAAATTGAGTTATACGAGATTGGTTTGATCTATCAAAAAGCTTTTAATAACTTTTTGCCAGCATGGTCTGATAATGATCTCAATTTTGATGAAAATTGTGTTTTATTTCCGTGTTTGAGAATTTTGAGAGTGTTTGAGCCCTTAACGTTTCAAAAGTTATTAGCATAAACGTGAGTGCAACTTTGAGCTGTTGGTGGCGCTAGAGAGTTTGAGTTAGAGTCTCCAAACTTGCTGTGGTTAATATTCAGACTGTCCTCTATCTGTGTGCCAAATTTCATAACTTTCCAGAGAGCAGTTTCACGGGCTTTCATAGACTCACTAGCGGAAACTGAAGAAGAAGAAAATACAGCCTCAGATCCAGTTTGGCATCATGCCATCAAGTTTGATGAGGAGTTATACCAGAATGATTTGATCTATCAAAAAGATATTTTAATAACTTCTTGCCAGCATTGTCTAAAGATGATCTGAGCCAGTGAACAGACTTTAGCTGTTGCGGCGCAGCTTGACAACCGTCGCGTCCGGTGTAGACATGGTTACACTCACCTATCGAGAAGAAACAAAGCAACCTCGGCGTCCAATCTTAGGCCTTCCGCTCCTTGAGTTTTCTCCAGCGCTGGAAAGCTGATCCGATATTTTACACGGGTCCTACTTCTTGCCTTAAACCTTCTTTTGTTCCATAGACGTTTTCCTCTTTTGTTTTTATCCGCTTTTGTCGCTGGGATCGCTAATGGTCGTCATTACAATGAGCATCTCTCCGCATCATTAATTTAATTAATAATTTAATAATTAATTAATTATAATTTTATTATGCAGTTAGCGGATGTTTTATCCCAAACGGACGTACAGTGCATTCAGACTATAAATTTTTTACCAGTATGTGTGTTCCCTGGGAATTGAACCCACAACTTTTTGCGCTGGCTAAAAGCAAGCTTTCCACGAGACGGCTGAGCCATAACTGAGTAGACAGCCCTTACTGCTGATTGGCTACAAGTTTGTTTTGGTATTCGGCCCGACTGAAAAAATGCATACCCCACCTTTAATGTTCAGACTGCTCCTTTCTGTGGCCAAATTCATGAGATTTCCCATAAGCAGTTCTATTTGTTTTCATAGACTCAAATGCGGAAGCAGAAGAAGAAGAAGGTTTGAGTTAGAGACCTGTGGTTAATGTTCAGGCTGTCCTTTATCTGTGTGCCAAATTTCATAACTTTCCCACAAGAGGAGGAGGAGGAAGAAGAAGAATAGATGTTCTGACCTGTGTTTCTGAGATGGCCACTGTGTTTTTAAACACAATCCACTCCACGTTTTCGGAGCAGGGCGGCGCGGTGAGAGAGCCATTGTACATGAAGTATTTTTTGGTGGACTGCGGAAGCAGAGCCAGCAGAGAAAACGCTTCCAGAGGGTTGCTTTTACCTTAAATATTAGCATGTTTGTGTGTTATTGCAATTTGAAATAATGAAAAGCTTTGTGTATGTAATCTTAAAATCTAAGATTTACCAAATCGGCTCACGCTGTTCACCCCTTCAATGATGGCCGCATAGTCCTGGTTGTCTTCAATACTGGCCTAAGTGACAGACCAAACTTGGGTCATTATGATAAAAGGGCTGCAGGTATGAGTTAATATACAGATGTGTTTGTGAAAATGTCACCTCGAAAAGAACAGCTACAGCAGTAATCTTTCCACTGCTACTTATCGCCTCGTCTATGGATTCAAACTCCTCGTCATCAAAACAATAGATCTGCATCTGTGAAAGAGAGAAACACAAATTCCAGCTATTTCATTTTAGCTTGAATTTGGAGAATATAAGTAACACCATGAACAAGCTACACACCGTGACCTACATTTTCCAATATGTAATAAAAAAGTGGGGTTTTTTTGTATTTTATATCTTATTTATATTTTGTATTGTATATATATGTATTTTTCATGTATTATATATATGGAAGGTATTATTTAGTTTATTGTAGGCATATTTTATATTATAACACTTGGAATGGAAGTATTTAATTCTATTCACTGATAGTGTTCATGATATATTTAATTATATATCACAGTATATACAATAATATAATATAATAATAGTTTTTTTTGCGTATGAAATTTCAATTTCTCTGTTGTTGTATTATTTTCAAATTAGTCAGTTCAATATTAATACTTGAAATGCGAAGGTATTAATTTTATTTTAATAATCTTCAGATTTTTTAAAAATTAATTCAGTTATTAATTTATTTGGAATTTGAAAACAGTGGTAATAGAGGTTAAAAACCATAATTCCAAGATTAAATTCTATTAAATACTTCCCACAATATTTTCTACTGAATACTGTTACACTTATGAATAAAGTCTCATTATTATGGATGTCAAACACTGTACATTGTGAATGCATTGCCATCTCAGCATGGTTTATGTTGATTTAGACGTGTGGTGAACTTTACCTCCAGGGGGAAACTGTTTCCGTTGAGACTGTGTTCAGATCCGTCTGAAGTGGCGTTACATCGGCCCCAATGGAACGTGATTCTGCCCACTTTAAACCTGGATCTGAGCCCACCTCCGCTGTTGTGAAGCGGAGGGAGTCCCTGAACAGATCAGACTGATTTCCACTGAGAAACACGATACACACACACACAAACTCACTGACCACTTGATGCGTAATTGTGTTCTTCATTCAGCACGCCTAATTGCTCATATTTGATATTTCAGCTTTCATCTCCGATAATAGATACATTTTAAGCTTTGCCTTTTATGCTGAAATAATCTTCTCACAGAGTCAAATCAGAACAAAAGATTCAGCGCCAGCTTTTCTTCTGCACTCCTGTAAAAGCACAGACAGTCTAAAAGACGACCAGCTGCCATTTCAGGTATGAAAAAAGAAAAAAAAACTGTAGATTTTATTCTTCAGCAGCTCCATTAGTCTGCCAGTGATTAATCTCAGGTTGTAATTGCATTCATTGCAGGCCATCGCTCTGGGGAGTTAATATGTCAGTGTAATTTCACTGAGTGCTGGTTAAAAGTGAATTCAAATGCCAGACATGTTTTGTCTGCAATTCTTCACATATGGAAACACTGCAGACCTGTTTTGCCGTCGTTGGTGATGGTGGTGGATTCGGTGGTTGGTTGGTCCCAGTTCTCCAGCTGCAGGTTCTGGTACTGAACCCTGACCTGTGTGAACTCCTCACTGATGTCAATGGGAGACTGTCTGGCATTGCCACACACCGGATATTTCTTTGCCCAATGCTTCTGGTTCAGGCCTCCTGTGAAGAATAAGGGTGTGATAAAAGAAGTAAGGAATCATCTTAATAATAGCAGACACTTTTATCCAAAGCTACTTACAAAAGAGGAACAAAAGCAATTAGTCAAACTATACAAATATCTTGCAGAGATCAGGCAAAAGAATTTGTTTGTCTTAATTAATTGACCGTGAATTTATACTGATTTTTAAGGTAATTATGTAATTATTATGGTAATAATTATTTATGTTTTGGTATGAGGCAAAAATGCTTAACTGGATCACAAATTTATGTCTCTTGAACTTTTTATGAACATATTAGGATTATTTATGTCATGTAAAAAATAGTCCGCAACGTGTGACTAATAATGTAAATTCATTTAAGGTAAATAAAAAATAACAATAAAACGATTTAACACTTATATAAACAAAGACATGAGATAACATTGTAGTCATGCAGATATACAAATTAGACGGAGATCAAAAGACTGCATGTAGAATAATTTATACAAGAACCTACAAAAATGCTGATAAATATATAAGAAAGCCGGCTATTCCCAAAAGCATCTTAATAAAAAATAGTTTAAATATTATAATAATATAATAATATTTTAAAATATTGTAGGTTAAGAGTTTTATTATTTTAAACATGCATTACAATTTGTAAATAATATAAAATAATCATATATATAATAATTACAAAGAGTAGCTATGCACCCCAAAAAAAAAAAACAAACATGCATTGTGTGATGGTGAACACTAAAAAATAGAAAATAACAAAAAATTAATAACAAAAAAAAAACTAGATAAATTATACAATCACTATAAAAAGGCTAAAAAGTGTTTATGAATGCAAAAAAAGAGGCAAGCTATCCACAAAAAAATACCATTTTATAATAAAAGAAGTTTTAAACTATTATTAACGTGTAATTAAAATATATTGTGAATAATATTTTTGAACTATGATTTAAAGTGTATATTATTTTAAACATTTATGAACTATAATTTAAATAAAGTGTCACCGAGGATGTGTCTTTAAGACCTAGATCTGAATTAGCAGCTCTAATTTCCTGGAAAAGAACGATAGCGTGTTGTAATTTTCACAAGAATTTCACTTCCGTCATCGGGTGGTCAATTCTTCACCTTAAGCACAAACATAATTAATTAAGTCCCTAAAGGCTATAAGGATACGTGCACACCCATTGAGACAGCAGAACTGCATCCTGGAGGTACTTAATATCGACAAACGTCTGCCGTTAGCCTGATTGATGGATACACATTCAACAGGAAAGCAGCGTTTTGAACTATGAGTCAGGATACAGCAGTGAGCATCTGGATCTAGCAGGCACTATGGCAAGCCGTTTTAACATTTAATACTTATAATGTACTAGCATCTATTTTCATGCTACGAGTACTTATTTTTAGCTACTGGTGCTTATTCATTAACTGCTTATTCTTTAGCTACTAGCACTTTTTCATTAGCCACTAGTGCTTATTTTAGCTACTTGCATTTATTAATTAGCTACTAGCACGTATTCTTCAGCTACTACCACTTTTTAATTAGCTACCAGTAATTATTCATTACTACTAGTGTTTATTCTTTAGCTAACACATATTAGCCACTAGCGCTTATTCACCATGGTTTTATTATAGTAAAAGTGTAGTAACCATGTTTTTTTGGCGGACTGATTACCATTTGTATAACGACAGTTTTACTACAAACACCATGGTTAAACTATGGTTAGTGTAGCAAAACCAAGGTTAATTTGTGGTTATCCTGGTTTAACTGCAATAACCATGTTTTGTTTTATTTTTCATTTGTAGTGAAACCATGGTTAATTGCTTAGGGATTAGCAGTAGTGTCATTCTTTAGCTACTAGCACTTATTAATTAGCTACTATTGGTACTAGTAACTTTTTAAAAGACTTATTAGATAGGAGTACCTATTCATTAGATACTAGTACTTAGAGCGGGACAATAAAGTCAATATCAACATGTATCGGATATAATATTTTTCAGTCACTATAGTGTTTTTGAGTCAGTATCATTTCTTTTTTTTTTTGGCAAAGAAATGACAGAAATTAATACTTTTATTTAGCAAGGATGCTTTAAATTGATCAAAAGGGATGATAAAGACATTTATAATGTTACAAAAGATTTCGATTTCAGATAAATGCTGTTCTTCTGAACTTTCCATTCATCAAAAAAAAAACTGAAAACAATTCTACTCAGCTGTTTTCAACATAATAATAACTGTTTTTTTGAGCAGCAAATCAGAATATTAGAATGATTTCTGAAGGTCATGTGACCGGAGTAATGATTTCAAACAATAGCTTGCAAATCAAAGGTATAAAATGACATTTTGCAAATATTTCTCAGAAAATTAAATAACATTTATTTTAAATAGGAAAAAAATATTCAAAATGTGATAATGTTTTGCTGTATTTGGATCAAATAAAATGTAGCTAGGTGAGCCAAGAAGCATAAAAAAAGTGAACAGACGTCTGTTGTGGGCATTCTTGGCAGTTTTTAGAGGTTAATAGGGTTTCATACGATATCACGGAAAATTATATTGTCACTCGACCGAAATTAGAAATATATCGATGATATAAATTTTAGGCCCTATACGTCAGACCTACTAGATTACTTATTTATAAGACAACAGCGTTTTAATTACAATCGTAGATACTAGTACACTTTTTTGAGGAATTAAAATGGTTGCACACACCCACACACACACACAGGATATGCTGTAATGAAAGAGAAGCACTGCTGCTATGGTAACCGTTAGTCTGCGGATGTGGCATAATCACAGAGCATGAAGTAATTTCAAGGATTTTGAGATCTCTGGGCCGCTCTGACATTTTGAATATCTAAAATTTTCTAACAGCACGTGAGGTCAGATCAGTCACGATCGAAAGCTGCAATAACAGGTAGGGTGCACTTTGGCCTTTGAAGCAACCCGCCAAAGATTATGACGCACGCTGACCGAACAGTGAGAAAATCACAGACAGGGAAGGTTAACGCGGATTTCATACCTCTCCATAAGACACCTTGATCTACAACAAATTCGAGTCTGATTAAACAAGCGCAATTATCTTCAACATTTTCTCTCATTTTACACGAAAGGATAAGGCAGCAAAAGGGGAGAGAGCTACAGAGAACAAGACCTGTGTGGTAATGTCTGGTGGATGGACTCACTACACTTCATGTAAAGGTCAAGCATCTATCCACAAAAACACACCTTCTCTCTGATGGTGAAACAAATTGGGCACAATATCATTTTTTAATAATAGTATAATATTTAAATAGGTTTTCGTTTTTAACAATGAAATGTGGCTAATTGATAAGTGTGAAAAATGTAAATTAACTTTTTGTTTATTAATTATTATAATTATGTTTTATCTTTATTGAATATACTGCGTATACCAAATAATGTAATATAATATGATAAGCTGTGGCGAAGCTTTTGAAACCTTTATATATTAAATTATATATACATTTATATTTAATTTTTACAAAGTTAAAACACCCACGTGTTAAACAATAAATAATAGCGTCCTGTATTTATTGAAATAAAATTATATGAATATTAAATATATCTTAAAAACATATTTTAACTAATATAAATAATTGTATAAGTATATATAGAAGATACATATTAATATATATTAGGATAATACTCATAGTTAAATATTTAATATTTCAACAAATAAATGTTGCAAATTATGTTTAAGTTTAAAGTGTCCTTTATTTCTACATAATATATAATCACCTTTTTTCCTATATATGAAACAAATGCATTATATCCTGTGAGGATGACCAGTGCGAGTAACTTGTAGAGTCGTTTCCATGACAACTAAGCTTGTGTATATACCATTGAGAAATGTCTCTTATGTGATCGATGAATAATTTACACATTTACCCATTTACTCTATGAAAAACATATGCATTTGTACATCACATTCTCCATGTCTCCAATGAATAAGAGATCATGAGCAATAAAGCAGAGGTGCTGCTGATGATGGAGGCGGGCGTCTCAAAGCGCTCCATCCGCAGGTTATCGGAGCATGCAGATGATTAAAGGAAAGAGCTGCAGCCCCCGCAGCAGATGGAGACGGGAGCCGTGCCAGCGGCAGGAATCACACACACCCCTGGGGTTTGGAAAACAGCCTCGACAGGGGACTGACATGCTACAATAACCCATGATCATAAGCAGATTCAAGAACTCTGTCCTAAAAGCAAGTGAGCAGTCCTGCCGTTTACTGCCTACATAGACAGCTGCAGGCTGATTGAAACTGAACCTCATAAATGACTGATTTGGAACACTCTACATAAGCACACAACTATTACATGAAATATTAAATATGCAGATGAAAATACATATTACATATGTTTTTCTCCCTCATCGCAAGGCTTTCCGGGATTTGCTTTACCTATGAAATGTAAAAACAATGATGGCTACACAGCAAAAAATTATTTGTTAAAAGCGAAGTTGTAAGTAAAAAAAAAAATTATTGGAGTACGTTTTACAAGAAATTACTAATATAGTCCAGCTACTTTAAAATTTCACATTTAACTCAAGCGTTACCTGCCTGTTCTTTGCCATTCTTTTTGAAATTGACTAGCTATTTCTAAATGAAAATGTATTATTCAAATATTTAAATACATTCATGTGAAATATATTTGTTCAAAATTAATTTAAAGTGCCCCTATTATGCAATTTTTAAGGTTCCTAATATTGTTTTGGGAGTATCCTACAATAGGTTTACATGCATGCAAGGTCAAAACACTTCGTGTTCTCAAAATATGCATTTAATATCATCTTATTTTCAGCAATTCTCAAGCGATTCGTTCGAAGCATTTCTAAGATTCAGTCTCTCTAAACCCCTCCTTTCCGTGAGCCTGCTCTGCTCTGATTGGTCAGATGGACCAGTCTGTTGTGATTGGTCTACTGCATACAGCGCGTGTCGGAAACGATACAAACAAATTGCCACCTTATATTTATCATATTACAAATTGTGATTCAGTTGGGAGGGTCAGCGGTCAAAATTAAACTGGGGACGAGCCATTTTTTTAAATAACTGTTTATTTAAAACAATACTTCACTTAATACATAACTTTTTTTTTTTTTTTTTTTAATTCGGTGCACTTCCAGCTTTACAAATTTGCAGATCGTTTGCATTCACATTCACTGCATGAAAGGTAATATTCAAAAAGCCATAATAGGGGCACTTTAAAATAGATTACACACATGGGTGTTCACTATATGTGTTCAAAATTGTTATTTCAATTATCTACAGTAAAGGTATTAATTTTTTTAAGATATATTATTATAAGAATATCTTATATTAGGCAATATTCATATAGTGAAAACTTCAACAAAAATTTACTAGAAATTTAATTAATTTAACTGAAATTAAGACATTAAGAATGAGACATTATTTATTGGATATGGAAATATATTAATAGACATATATTTTAAGTGAATTATTCTACATTTTTCGATATATTTTGAAGATCTGTAGATATTTTATTATGATAATATTCATATATTTAAAATTTTCAACGAATACATTTACTATCTGCTTTGTTACATTTGCCTGAATGTTCCCACAGTAAAGGATGCTAATACGGACTAGAAGTGAAGAGTAGGGAGTGAAGGACATAAAGAGAATTTGGCTAAGAGAACCAACATTGCTGTGATAATTCATTGGATATTGCGCAATAACAGATGTAAGACACAGTATCTGTTGAACATTTTCACAATTAGTGCATAATAAACAGACAAATAAAACATAAACCAAAACAGACATTTCCCACACACCAGGAGGGAATCTGAAGCATTACAGAGTCACAGTGTGACTGCCAGCTGAAGAACCAAGGGTCTATGAACAAATTAGAGTTCAAGCTTGACAACCTTTGATTGTGGCGAGAGGGGTTTACGTGAAACAATGAGAGTTAAAATAGAGGAACGTGTTTCGTTCTCTTTCTCCACAGGTTTGTGCTGCGCCTCACAATCAAGCGTGTTCTTTCACATGTTAATTCATTTAGTTTCGACTCACTGAACACACACACACAGAGTCCGTATCCTACTCTGCTTCAGTCAGACAAACACGTCTTCACAAGACAGTAACATTTGACTCTATGCAGACTTGCAGCAGTTTCAACGTGACAGCAGTGATTATCTTATGGACGTCATTAAGACATGATGTTCTCCTGAAGCTGATCTGAAACATGGATTGCGTAAAGTACTTTACAAATAAAACGTGACTAAAAGAAACAAAAATTATTCTAACAAAAAAAATGGCACTTTAACCATTTTAAATATGATGATCTAAATCAAGCAGCTATGGAGTACCAAAGTACTAAAGATGAAATATTTAAATAAACATAGTTTTTATAATAAATGATTATTATTTATTTTTTAACTTCTTCTTCTTCTTCTATTATTTTCTTATAGTATTATCATTATTATATTTAAATATACGATATCATATATTTACCTATATTATTATTATACAGATTGTAGCAAACAAATAAGCAACAAGGTTGTGTCGATCTTCCTTGTTCCAATAATAAAAGTTTTTTTTTGTTATAGAATAATGGTATTTTTAAAAGGTAATATGTAATTAATTTTACTTATATTAAATATATCTAATTTTAAAATTATATATATCAGTATATCTATACATTACTATATATATGCGAATCACCTTCTAATGGCTCACAAAGCCATTTGACTTTCAACTGTGATCAGCTGTGCTCCTTTTGTTCAGCATGAAAAGAGCTTTCCTGGACCATTTCCTTTTTAGTGCAACTGAAGCAAACAATCAACTGTGGGTGGCAAGGCACTGTCAAAAGATCTACGGGATAAAGTTGTGGATAAACGTGGACAGGCCTATAAGGAGATGATCCCAACAAACAATTGCCAAGGCTTTATCAAGTCTAGAAGCACAGGGGAAGTCTTGTTATTAGAGTGGATGGGTATTTGGTAAAACACAGGACCCTCCCTGGATCAGGACGTAGCTCCAAACTGAATCAAACGAACGTCAGGGAGGACAAACTGGTCAGAAGACAAATGGGCGCCAATGCATTTGCTATTTAAAGTGCAGTCCGTAACTTTTTTGGGTTAAAAATTATCCGAAATCAATATTTGAGCAAGTACATAAACCAGCCAGTGTTCAAAACTATAGCCTTACTTCAGACCGATTCACTACGGTCAGCTTATAATAATGTTTTCTAAATTGAGTGGTACGGGTAGGTTTTCGCGGGAAATTCGAGCATGCTGCTGCGTCATTACGTCACGTCTGTAAACAAAGAAGTAGTCCCGGCTACTAGGCTAACACATGTGAGGATCCTGCAGGTGGCGCATCGTTTATAGCCTTTTCTCACAGCAACCAGAATAATTAAATGTATCATTTTGAATGCGGATTGTAATCCAGAAAGGATTATATGAAACACTTGTGAATGAAATGAAATTATATTCCAGTTTTAAATGTGCTTCTGCTTAAAGATAGCCTGGGATTACACAAGATTTATATTTTAAAGACAACCAGTTCGAAGGAAGAATAATTAGCTTTTTGGGTTAAAAAAATGTCTTAATATGAAATTTGAGTGGTATGACAATTAAAGATTAGACTGTGCAGAAATTGAAATCTACACACACACTATAGGCTACTCATAGTCACGCAATGCTGATGTTGTTAACATTAATAATCTGAGAAAAAATAATTTGCATGGTTTGATGTGATATGAGCTAATCGATCGTTAGATTAAATCACCATTGCTTTACAGCTTTAAACAACGTGGCGCAGGAAAAATGAAAACTGCGTCAGGCTGAAACTAGCAAAAAACACTTGCGTCAATGCTTGCGAGGGTGTATGATAGGAGACCGAATGCTTGAAAAAGAATCTTATAATATAGTATAATGAAAACTGAAACTATATAAAAAGTCAATTTAAAAACTTGGTCTAATAGACATGGATTAAAAGCCACAAAACTGTTCAATCCCATTCTGTTTTTCCACCATTGTCAAAGCGTCCTCCGGCCTGATTTAAAAGCCCTCCAACAATCCTGAATGTCACTTACTCTTTTGAAAGACTCGAGTGTCTTAAAGTGTCTCAGACTTTCAGCTAATCTCCAGCACCGGCGGGTCAGTGGTCGACTCACTGCCGTCGTTTCTAATAGAGAACGGACATTGATCCGTCATTATTCGCTTCCATCTCCTGCTACCTTATCCCTGTATCTCGCTCACAGAAGAAAAGCTTTGTAAGGCGTTTGGGTTGAAGCCAGTGCTTTGCCACACTGGAGTCTGGTGAAAAGCACACAATAAGGGCGTTTGTTCACGGTGAACCCACCTGTGTAAGACCAGTCAACGTCCTTGGCGAATTTGCGCTGACCTCTCAGGTACGACACAGCCAGATCTGGAACAAGAAAGATGAGGAGGGCTGGCGTCAATGCAATGTTAATTTAGAGCCAAACAAACACAAAGCAAAAAGTTCAGAGAAACCCCCAAATAAAACAGTCTTTAGTGTTTGCATTCCTTATTTGAGAAATCATTATACAAGTGCACAGTATACACTAATTATTTGTATATTGTTGGGTTTTGCCCATGCAAAAGTTGCCACCATGAAGCTAAGGTGCTGCTATGTGGTTGCTAGGGTGTTCTGTGTTATATTGTGCATTGCGATGTGGTTGCTAAAATGTTTCTATGTACTGTAGTTGATAGGTCATTGCTATGTGGTTGTAAGGTGTTCTAAGTGGTATATTTAGTGCTTTGTTATGTGGCTGCTAGGGCATTGCTATGTGGTTGGTAAGGTGTTTGAAAAAATATACACTGCATTGCTATGTGGTCGCTAAGGCATTGCTATGTGTTTGGTAAGATGTTCTAAGTGGTATATATGGTGCATTGCTATGTTTTTACTAGGGGACATTGCTATGTGGTTGCTAGGGCTTTGCTATGTGCTTGCTAAGGTGTTCTAATTGCAATATAGTGCATTATTATGTCGTTGCTAGGGTGTTGCTAGGTTGTTGGTGGTAGTTGTTGTAAGTGAAGTGCATTATATGGTCTGTTTCTGGGGTGTGCTTGCGGTTTTGCTAAGTGTTCTAAGGGCAGATAGTGCATTGATATGTGGTGCTAGGGCCTTATGTGGTTCTAAAGGTGTTTGAAGTGGCATATAGTGCATTGCAATGTGGTTTTTAGGACATTGCTATGTGGTGGTTAAGGTGTTTGAAGTGGCATATAGTGCATTGCTATGCTGTTGCTATAGGGCATTGCTATGTGGTTGCTAAGGTGTACTATATAGTGCATTGCAATGTGGTTGCTAGGACATTGCGATGTGGTTGTTAAGGTGTTTGAAGTGGCATATTACGTGCATTGTGCTCTATGGTGGTGCTAATGTGTTCTAAGTGCTTATTCTGTAAAAAAATGCTTTAATGTAGTTGCTGGGTCGTTGCTATGTTGTTGGATAAGGAGTTCTAGAGTGGTAGTGGTAATACAGGACAATTGATATATGTTGCTAGGGCATTGCTATGTGGTATATAGTGCATTGCTGTGCGGTTGCTAGGATGTTACAGCAAGTTATACTTTAGGATGATGTCTCAGACTTAAAGCGGGTTTTCTATTGACTCACTCTCGAGTGACTGAGGTATAAATATCTGTAAATTAAAGTGTGATGAGGGAAAGGTCATTATTATCACTGTAGGACAGACTGACTGGGCGTTTTCCAGCACATTACTGTCTGCTGTTTGTGTATGTGTGTGTGTGTGTGTGTGTGTGAGGACACCTGCCAGACACATCAAAACACACATGTGTCACTGCTGTAGAAGGGAAAGTCGAGATGAAAGGACACATGAGCTCAAACACACACAGTTGTGTCCGGATTATAGCCATAACCTCTTAAAAACAACAACCCCAAATGTTTTGACGGGACTTAAAGGAATAGTTTACTCAAAATTGAAAAAAAAGGTAGGAAAACTACATATACCAGACTGTAACCAGCTAAACTAGACAAAGTCCAAGAGTCAGTGTGGGGATCAGATGTAAAATACCCTTCCAAGGGATTTGGAGAAGATGAAAACTGATAATGCGTGTAAAAGTCAGCTAAAGAGCATTTTAGCATTTTAACAGTCTGACCCTCTGACCTGACAGCACTAACTAAACCCTGTATTTAATACGGCCGTCCCGTTCCTGCCTCTCAGAGTACAAGTGAATGGTGACCGAAAGCCGCTGCCACAATAGAGCCTTTGAAGACTTTTGCCACAGAACATGCCATTATTACAAGGACTAGTCAGACACAACACAAGTTGTTCTGGAAGAGTTTTCATAAGCATAAGCACCTCTGCGGTCCATATAAAAGTTATTCCCAAGAAACGGTAAAAAAAAGTAAAAAAAATTTTTTAACACCTATATATCCATCTATTTTCCAAACACTTATCCTCAACCATTCTATATTTAAAAAAAATAATAATAATGATTTTCTAATAGTAAAATGTAAAACATTGGTCTATAATATTTTGAGTTCATTTTAAATATTAAAAAAAGAAAAATAAACTGATACACTCTTATATATTGTTTACAATAAATATGTCTACAATAAGAATAATAATGGATTTAATGGTATATAAAATAAGCCATGTTTAGTAGATTGGTTGCAAGTTATTTAACTATATTTTATTATACAATTTAATATGATAAAAATAAAATAAGATATAATTCATTCTTTAAAGAATTACCATTAATATTTGCTATTATATAATATTTTAGCTATAAATATGAAATTATATAATATTATTATATACTTGATATTTACAAATCACTATATTTTATAGTGTAAAAAGATTTAAAAGTTTAAAATGGTTTGATTAAATATTAAAAATATGATATTTTTTATTTAGTACAATATTATATATAAAATGTAAAAATTATTTTATATAATAAAAAGTAGTAATATTATCTTATTTATTTATTTAGAATTTAAAAATAAATGGTTTTATGATTTGTACACCCCACATAAATAATTGTTATAACTTTAATTATATGTTCAACATATTATTTTTAAAGATTGAATAAAAAAATACTTTTATAATATAAAAATAAATAATATATTTATTTGTTGTTTTGGTGCTCTTGAAAATTGCTACAGGTTTGAATGTTTCAGGGTAGAAGACCAGTGCAAAAATGAGCTACATTATTTACATCCCTATCTTGGGTAAAAAACATGGTTATGGTAAAACACCAATTGTTAGGACATTTCCTTTTTAAAAATAGGCTTTGTGTTGACGGTTGTGTGGAGTAAATCCCAGTTGGCCGGGCGATGAAACTGCAAGTGGAAAAAGCTCTTTTGCTCAGCTCGTCAAACAGAATCCCGGGCCGTTTCACAGGAACAGTATCATACAGCGACCTGCGCCCCTCTAAAGCTGCTGAGCTTCTTTGGCTCGGCTCCATTTCACAGGCACTGAGAGAAAAGCCTGCGGCAAATTAGATTAAAATTGCTCACAGTTTGATGTTAATGAGTTTATCACCAATAAAATAAGCCCTTTACTGGACCTCACTTCCATTTCACATCCTGCATTCTCACTGCTCTCTCCAAAAAAATAACTAAATAAACACAACTGCGATTTTCTTCCTTTTTCATCTCATCCAAATTACAGTGATTATGAGAGTCACCCCTGGAAATTATTTGTTTCTATGCAACACTTAATGAAATTCATGATAATAAATGAAAATAATCAATATGTTTAAAAGTTATCATGTTTAATTGATACGATATTTACATTTATTTTAAATATTTCAAACTATTTACTTATCTGCATTGTTTACATACAACTATTCTCTTTTGGAATTTAATCAATATATTTCATGTAATCATTTCATATAATAATAATACATTTACATATGATTATTATTAAAACGGAATATAAAATGGTTACATGAGTGGAAGTTGCTCTCAAAATGCAATCATTATATTTTATGTAATCCTTTAATTAATAATAATAATAATGAAAACAACATGATTATTATTCAATTGGAATATAAAATGGTTACATGATTGGGAGTTGCTCTATATTTTCAATCAATATATTTTATGTAATCATTTCATATAACAAAATGGCAAATAAAATGGTTTCATATAGAAAGTTGCTCCCTGACTCCCTTTAACTACTAAAGTCACTGCCATTTGGAAGAAATGGCACTGTGTGGTGGAAGAAGTCAGAGCTTTTATAAAGTTTCCAACTTTACAGTAACAGTTTTCACTCTGAATCTACACTTTGTGCAAAGTTTCAAGTCCAAGTGCAGAGTTTCATGAATGAGAGCTATCTGGCAGGCAGAAGTTGTTTACTACAGCCTGACTGCAGTCACTCGCTCACAGCCGCGGCTTCGACTGGGAAAGTTTCTCAGCATGCAGACGGTAAGCTTGTGTCCGGTACCATGTAGGAAATGGATGGGGGAGGAATCGTAACCATCCTCTGCCCTCTGTAAACGTCTCTAGAGTCATTCAAATACATAAGAGGATTAGAACGGTCTCGGGGAAGCCGGCCAGCACGTCGTGTTTCTCACTCAAGAACAAAAACACAGGGTTTTTCAAAAACAAAAATCCGAGTCCCCCTCCTCGTCCGGACACGAAATAACTTTACCCCCCCCCCGTCTGGATGAAACACAGCCTGTGAACTGTTCTGTGTCTGTCGATGCTCTCATATAATGAAGAACACCTGTTTGACACTGAGAAGGCGCACAGGGGAACGAAGAGTCATAGCCTAAATTCGCACACAGTTGTTCAAATTGACAGCTAATTGAATTATGACGTGTTCCCAAAGGCACTGATTATATTTGGATCCTCAAGGTCAAGGGTTGGAAAACAGCCAGTTGGGAAATAATTGAAGTTTAAAGCTTTGCTATAATAGGACCAATTTTTAGGAAATATAACATCCTGAAATATAATCCATCTTTACTTGCCTAGATGAGAATTTAAAGGGATCGTTCACCCAAAAATGAAAATTCAGTCATCATTTACTCAATTGTTCTAACCCTGCTGCGTTCTTTCATCTGTTGAACACAAAAGAAGATATTTTGAAGAATGTTGGTACCAAACAGTTGACGGTAGCCATTGACTTCCATGGTATGGAAAAAAATACTATGGAAGTCAATGGCAATTCTTTTGTGTTCCACAGAATTAAAAAGTAATAGAATTTTGAAAGAACTTGAGTAAATGTTGACAGAATTGTAATTTTTTATTTTTTTTGATGTATCCATTTAAAGAGTAACTGACCACCAATATTAATTTTGCCATCATTTACTCTCCCTCATGTTTGGTTTCCCAAAGTGAATGCTTTTTTCTTCTGTGGAACACAAAAGGAGGTTTTTTTTTTTTACAATGAAAGTCAATGGGGTCCAAAACCCACAATGAAATTCACTCATCCAACTTTTAGTCAATGAATTTGTCTCTATCACTGCAGAGTTCTCTGGAAGTTAAATTTAACCAGAATAAACAGGATCTGGGTTTTTGTAAGACACTGGAGGAACAAAAAAAATAAAAATCAAGGCGTGCTGTTGTGCGATTTCTTATCCTCATCCAATTTTTTTTTAGGATACTTTTGTAAACATATTTGGCTCGTACATCCTTGACCCTGTTGTGAGATTTCCCTGTTGACCAAGAATGAAAAAATAAGCTTCTTTTCAGCTTGTATAACTATTTAACTAATTACAGACCCACAGAAAATTCATATTTAATATTTTCGAAAGGAAGGTGAAGCTTTTTAAGGATTTTTGAAGAGAATGTGCATAGTTATTCTGAATAACTAATAATAAACCGCTATAATTTTATAATATAAATAATATTTATATGCAAAAATAAATAAGATGTATTTAACAAACATTTATCATTTATAAATAATGTTTAACTAATAAAACAAAAATACAAATACAAATAAATAAACAATATTTTCACATTTTCGGAAGAATTGAAGTCGCTTTGGATAAAGGTATTTGCTAAATGAATAAATGTAAATGTGAAGAACAAGTCAGTGACTTTCTCGGTTGATCAATTGTCAAACACAAGCGAATGTATTGGAAGGTGCTTTAAAGCGAATGAATTTAAAAGATGCAACTTTTCCCAGAAGGTTTTTTATTCTAAAGGTCTAAATTCTAAAGCACGGAACACTATCAGCGCACTAATTTGAGCACAGGTGATAAAAATGACAAAACTGACAGATATAAGAAAAAGTTAAACTAGTCAACCTAATCCTTTATCTGCTGAACAAGCGGTATGGGAAGTTTTGCACCAAAATGCAGTTATACTTAGAGTTATGTGTTTGTTTAAATCAGTAACCTCCTGGTATGTGCAATAGTAGTGATGTTTGCAACACTATTAATAACTCTGCATCTTTCTAGGACATAAATATTTATGTCTTGGTTGTGCTGTGCGACTACATTGACTGATGTGGTCCAAATCATTTAACGTACAACCTATAGGTAAATATAACTATAGTAAATAAATTTGACAGCAAAAAAGATGTTACTAATGTTACTATCATGCACTCTTAAAAATAAAGGTTCTTAATTGAAATCTATAGTTCCATGAAAACATTAACTCCATTGAAATCTTTTCAAGGTCTTTATGCAAAAAGTTCTTCGATTATGGAAATGTTCCAAAAAGGTTCTTTTAAAAGACTGTTTTGCACTGAAACTCTTTTAGGACCATAATGGTTCTTCTGTTGCATCACTGTGAAAATCCACTTCCGGAATCTTTATTTTTAGGAGTGTAAGAGCGAATGGCTGAGAACACACACTGATATAATATACACAGTGCTGGTCACAGCACATCCGAGCAGGAGACGCTCTCCATTCACTCTTAGGACGTTCCAGAGGAAACTCCTTGACAACAGACTGATCCTCCGGTGGCGTTCAGCCACCAGGACTTCCTCCACAGCCTCCCCAATCCCACGGACAACCCGGTCATATTCTACTCATAAAGGCAACCGAATTCTCCATTTTCTTTTAACCGGAACGCCTTTCCTTCCATCTGCCTCACGTCCTCCCTGGACTTGACCAAGCCAGAGGCGCTGCCTTTTAGGAGTTCAGCACACTGTCAGCGGTTTACTAGAGCTCCAGCTCCACATCCTGAGGTCAAAAGCAAGTGATTTGCTTTTTCCTTCAGAGTACAGCCTCATTTTCAACTTCTTCTCCCAGTCTATGTCTCCTCTCTAAACATACGCTTACAGATAATAAGAATATCGGAAGATGCTATGAGAGATCGGGAAATAGGCTTTAATAACACAGCTTCTTCAGAATTTTTCAACACATTTTGGACTGAAATCAAAAGAAGAAATCTGCGTTTAATTAAGCATGGAGCCTGTGGACGTGTACAAATTTTGCATAAATCTATTATAAATGGGTTACAAAAACTGCACTTAGATCGCAGAATAAAGTCTCATATTTCTCAATGAAAGCATGCAATTAATGAATGTTACATAAAAAGGGCTTAAAACTCTTTAGATCTACGTTCCACAGGCCCACACACCAAGCCTCAGTCAATGGAACATGCTACCACATGGTGTACAGATCCACTTGAAAAAGGCAAATGGAAATTGAATGGAATTAAAGATGGCTAATCCACTCAGTGGCAGCCATTTTGTTCTAATACAAGTTCCATCTTTACCGGAGATTGTAGTTCTCCCAACCTGAATACTTTTCTCGGAGAAGTTTTTAGAGACCAGAATGAACAGCTAGTACGTTGAATAGTTCACCCAAAATGAAAATTTCCTCTCCCTCAGGCCATCCAAGATGTAGATGAGTTTGTTTCTTCATTCGATCAGATGTGGTAAATTCAGCCTGCATCACTTGGCCCAATGATCCCGCAGTGATGGTGCCGCAGAATGAGATCCACCCGCTGATAAAAAAACATGTAATCCACACCACTCCAGTCCATCAGTTAACATCTTGTGAAGCCAAAAGCTGATGAACAAACAAACTCATCTACGTCTTGGATGGCCTGAGGATGGGTACATTTTTGGGAGAACCATTCCTTTAAATGAGATACTGTATAGATATGACTGTATCAAGCTATAAAAATGCTCTTTCCTAAACTAATGCCATCAGTTTCAGCACAAAACTTTTGAGGTTGATTAAAACCAATGCACATTTAATATTTAGAATACCTCTGTTCATTACGTAAGTCTCCATTTGTAGGATGACATAACAGTACAAGCAATATTTCCTGAGGCTGCATTAGGCACAGACAGGCGCTGGCATTGAACTGGAGCTGTTTAGTGCTCAACAGACACGAGTCTGCGCTGGTGACGCTCATTATCCGACTGGACTCGGACCTGTAATGAGATGCACAGTTAGCCCTGTGAGTTTAAGGTGAATTCAGTGTCTCACTGCAGAAATCAGAAGGACATGATTTAACGTAACACACTCCAGGCAATCTCACTTATTCATGTCCCAGTATACAAAACTCAGCGGAGTTGTTTTTTATGCTTAAATAGGGTACGGCTGCTGAATTCTAAATAGACCATAATCGTCAATAATTCATGTGGATTTAACACGGATTTATTTATTTATGAAAAAAGTATATATAGAGCAATGGTTCTCAAAGGGTTTGGCTTCAGGAAATCCACAGGCCCAATAATTCGCAAAATGATTAACATAACACAGGGGGAATAAGAAAATTAATCATTTTGATTTCTAAACGTCTCCTAAATTTAAATGGCTTCATGCTCTCATTGTCATGAATAATTCACCCCATAAAAAAAACACTGTGGTCGGCAAGCCATTTTTATCCTCATTGTGAGTGGACTTATATTTAAATGTATTTTGGGTTGTATTTTCGTTTACGTCGTCTAGTTTTGTTGGTTTTTCAGGTCACATAACCTGTCCCTGATGCACCTGTTTAATTTGACAAACTTCTACCAAACGACAGCAGTTTGCATTAAAATGCCACACTGCATTTCCAACTATTTCAACTTAAAAAACTTAAGTCCAGTCGCTGCCTTCAATTTTTAAGCATAATCAACTTGGTTGTTTAAGTCATTTTAACTTAAATTATATTAAACTGACATTAAAAAAATCGAGTTGAATCTCATATAGCTAAATTGCTTAACTTATTTTGATGAGTAGTTTTACTAGAAGTTTTACTGATCATATTTTTTACAGTGCATTTGATTGGATGCACAGCCTTTGACATCAATAACAAAAATCTGAGAAGTGTTTGCTACTTTAAACATTCGTTATACCCATTTATTTTGCAATTAGCTATGCATGGCTATATAATTAGTTAAATGATCATTTTATGCATTTAATGTGCATATACTTAGTGTTTTGGGGTCATGAACCACCAGTTGAGAACCAGAAATGTAGATGATTAAAACAGGAAAAATCATGTACAAATTTGCACTTTACATGTATTAAATAAGTCCTCTCTGAACATTCTTGTGTATCAAGTAACTTTGGAAAAACGTTCAGGCTTCTGGTGCCAAATACCAACAAACCAAAGTCCATGAAGGTCTGAACAGTAGCTTTTTATGCAGGCTTATGATGAAGCATGCAAAATCTCCAATAACTCTTTTTATATAAAAGAAACTGATTCCTAAAGGAGATATTGTTATCTGTTATGTCAAATCACTACAAGCTGCAACACATGCAAACTATTACAGATGGCATATTTTATGATCTACTTTAATTGATAATGAATGGGAATCAAAGCTAGTATGCAATATTAAATTATATATTACAGTTTGTGTCACAAAGTGTGACAACTGATTGTAATGCCCGTCACTTTCAGGTAACGTCTAATAATGAAATGCTTTGGATTGTGCAGGCGAATCAATGAAAATCAATCTTTCACTGTCAGTCATTTGATCAAGAGAAACTAAACCACATTTTCTTGATCGCCACCCATGCTGTGGTTATTTTGTTTGGATGCATGGCAGAGTGACCCTGGTGTGAATCGATCAATCATGTGTTTGGTGGGCAGAAGCTCTCTCTCTTTCTCTCTCTCTCTTCCTGCTGCTGGCAGTAATGGTGAATGAGCGTCACTGAGACAAAAGCAGCACAAAAACGAACTTCCCCTGCCATCACGTCCAACAACAGAGTGTAACATGCACCAGCACTCTGCAAATCTCCAACACACATCAGTGACAGCACAGATGCCCGTGTAACTCCCAGACAGGGAATAACTAATGCTTCGGAGTAAGATCAGCAACATTTTAGACTGAAATAGACAGGACAATGGTGCATTGTGACAGCTCTGAGATCAACTTTGAGCAAAAGAGACCTCTGATGTGCCAGCATGCAGGGCATCAGAGATGCAGATGGCTCAAGACACATGCAGTCAAAAACACATGGCTTTATATTCCCCCACCATGTCAAATTACATTTAATTCAGCAGGATGAACAGAGACAGAGAGATTGAAAGACCATCATATCGGTGATTGAGTGCCAAGAGCAAAGAGCCAAAGTCTGCCCTACAGCTGAAACATCCTTGAGTGAAACTGAACTAAATAGTATGCAGCATCCAATAGAAATTCAACTAAGTGCACAGCAAGGAAATCACATTTAGGCAGCCTGCATGAACCAGTACACTTCATGTTTATTTATAAACATCTAATATTGTAATGCTGTTTTTTATATATATACAAAAACACTACAAACTTGTAATAACCAAAAAAGTCACTCAAATAGCCACAAATAAGGCAAAATATAATGATTCGACTGAACTATATAAAGTACCAAAACACTTAAAAGATTCATAAAACTTTGCATTATTCACACAGAAGACATTCTAATGTCTTCAACCCTAATATATTATAAAGCATTGTCATATAGGACTGAGATAAAATACAACAAATCTAAAACAAGTGTAAATTTACAAATGTATAAATTTACAATAAATACTTATATATATATATATATAATATATATATAGATATATATATATAATATATAAGTATAGATACTAACATTAGAATTATTGCATGACTAATTCCACTAAAATAGATTAATGAACCTTTGATCCGTTCACTTATCAGATATTCACAACAGTTATTGCAGTGCTTTTTGTCTTACAGACTGAGATTAAACGCCATAACTTAAACTTTCATCAAAAATAATGCATTCATCAATAATAAATTCATAAAAGCTATTTGGATACATGCAACTTTACGCATCAATGCATTGATGCCCAAAACACATAAAATATAAGAAGACACATCCATCACTGAGGACTGTATTTACTTGATACCTGTGTGACAGATGAGCCACAGCTGCGCGATGAACAGGTGTGATTTGGCTGTGATCAAACGCATCGTCTTCAGGCTTTAAATGCGCTCGAGTTAGACGTGGAGTGAACGCTGATCAATTGAGAACGCAGTAACAGCTATTGCAGTGATGTTACAGTGGATCCATGTCAGTGTTTCGCGTATCCTGCTCGTCTTTCCCACTCTAGAGCTTCATTCACTGTACGATCACAGCGCGCGAGAGGAGAGACGCTGCGTTCACGCGCCGCCCACAGACTCCACAGTCTCGCGCACTATCAATCACGGGTTTACAGTCTAAATAACGGGACGTGCACTGTCAAGTAACGGTGCTAATGACATGCAACATGGAATTAAAAGTGAAGGTCAACTTTTATAATATGCTCAGAGCTTTATGAGATGTAAACATGTAATGTGTGCATTTTTTGGATTGTGTATGTGCATGCATTGCAGTGTAAATGATTTGATTGTAATTTCATGCCTAAAGCTGACTGTTGACACCTGTTGGACTGCTTGAAAAGGAAATAAAAAATCAAGATGGAATGGGTCATTCATGTTATGCTGTACATTTTTACGTCCTCATTATGTCTTTATGCTACTGGAATAAACATTTCACTTAATTTTGAAATTAGAGCAAATATAGTTTTTATAGTTTTCACAATAACACCATGAATTGAATTCAATCTTTGCACTTTGGTTCAAGTGGGTGTTACTATTTTTACAGTTTTCCCCGGGTGCTGCACAAACTTTCTAACATGAACTGGTAATTTAAATATTCCAGGTGCTTTTTACTAGGGTTGCTAAGGCATCACTAAGTGATCACTAGGGTGATTTGGTGGTTGCTAGGGCATTGCTGGGTGGTTACTACAGTGTGCTTTTGGGTACTTGCTATGGTTATCCTAGGTTCGTTGTGGTTGCTATGTGCATTTACTAATTTCTGATTATCAGGATTATATATATATTAATTATATATATATATATATAGTGGTTGGGTAAGTTACTGTTAAAACGTATTCTAATTGATCTACTCATTTCAACAGTGTAATAGAGGACTATTCTAATTACTCTCTCTAAAAAGTATTGCATTACTTATTACTTTCTAAGTCGCATATCAACCGCCATCTTAACAAGGCAAGGCTGAAACGGCTACGTCTAAGTTCTTTCAAATACACTTCTAAAACTACAGAATTATTCCCTTGTACCGACTCGCAGGAGGTAAAGAGAGACGGAGACAATTAAACACCGAACTCAGGTGAACACGAGAAGTGGGTACATCTGGGTGTCGTCGTGGGGGGAGGGGTGAAAATCCCCTTACTCGGCGACTTTCCCATAGAAAATGAGTACTTGGTGCTATACTGTATTTAATGCAATTACATCAGAAGTAACTGTAATTATATTACAGAAAAATTTGAAGTAATCCCTTACTTTCACAAGGGAAAAATTATAGTAATTAATTACTTAGTAATGCATAACTATATATATATTGTTTTAATTGATAATGCTGAATGTAGGGATCAACATTTATATTTAATCTTATATTTACACCTCTGAAAAACATTCGACCAAGCATGTGGTCACATCTTATGCCTGTACTGAACCTCGGAGAAACACACTGTTTCTGCACTCCCTGTTGTTATCCTTTCTGCTAAATTTGCATAATTTATGCAGGGCACCTACTTCACTTGCTGGACAGCTTTTATAAGGGGGAGCTTGATACAGCTCCTTCAGCATTCAGAGAAGCCCATTATACACGTCTGCAGTGTTCAGTTTAGACTCAACAAAACCTGTTGATGATGCGCTAGAAATACACATCCCTTGGGCTTGCTGGTTGAAATATGCAGGCACTGATGCACCTTTGCAATCATTTCAGTTACAATTGTTTTTGATTTCGAGTGAGCAGAGACTAATGTCAACAATGCTGCGTTGTTTTAGACTGGTAAACAGTACACATCCTTTATTCCCCAGTGCTCCGCCATTCAAGGCTCTTAAGAAAAACATTGACCCTGTGATGGAGATCCAAGCCTCGTCTTTTCAGAAATAGCAGCAGCATTGTTAATTGGGAGCGTTTGGATGACAATAATACACTGGGAGGTGGACAAAAGCCACCAAAAGAGAGACTATGTGAAAGACAGAGGGTCACCGTGAGACAAAGTGGCACTAGGGATTGTGTCAGTCGTAAAAGCAACGAGGAAGATGGCGTCAGCCAATCAGGACATCCGGATTAGTTACAGTGACTCGAAACACCCAGACAACTTTGAATCAATAGCATCTTTAGTTTCCGTCGGATGCATATAGAATCAGTGATCTGCTTTAGTGAAAGACGCAGATTGGTTTACGCTGAGGAGAATCCCAACTGAAGGTGCCGTAAATGGCATAACAACAATCTCACAGGGTCCTCCCTTCACACATGAGGATTGAATTACTCTAGATAAGCATCGGTATTATGGGAGAAAGAGCGGTTCATTAGCAGCACTAGCGTCATGTGACCTCAGGTTTCTTCTGGCTCGGCTGGGTTTTGCATTTCTCTGGCTGGATCAAACAGATGATTTGTCCACAGTTGATATCCACAGTATCGACAACCAGCTGCGCTGCTCCAGCTTCAATATTCCCGGCATTCTGCTGCGAGCTGCAAATCAATGCCAATCACTACAGTACAGTGGTGTTAGAATGAAAATCCCCCCGGCTTATTTATCTGCTGGAGGTTCAATATCTGCATATTGTGAACAGCCTTCTCGATTTCTGCATTATGCAACCAGAAAAAATTTGTTTCAATACATACCACCAGGGCCGTCCTTACTGGTCCTTACTTACATACCAACTGGTGCGGTCGCACCGGGCCCCGAGCTTGAGGGGGCCCCGCGGTGAACGGACCGACGTTCAAGAAGCATGCTAGACATGGAAACACACAGGGCTTAAATCATAGGACTAATCAAGGAAACTAATGAGGGAACACCTAGAATCAATAAACAATCAAACATGAGGGAAAACTGGGTCATGGAGCATGTGGGGGAGGAGAACCCAACACAAGACAGGAACAGAGTCGGACATTACTCCCCCCTCCCAGAAGGCGTGTCCACACACCTCATAACAACCAACGGGGAGGGGGGGTGGGCACTCTGGAGGCCTCTCAGGACAGGCTTCCAGGGACGGACGGCCTCCAGGGTGGTACCCGTTCCAGGACCCATGGCGGATCAGGCAGTTCAGGGGGCCATGGCGGAGCAGGCAGACTGGGGTGCCATGGCGGAGCAGGCAGACTAGGGGCGCCATGGCGGAGCAGGCAGTTCAGGGGGCCATGGCGGATCAGGCAGACTAGGAGGCCATGGCGGAACCGGCAGACTAGGAGGCCATGGCGGAGCACGCAGACTAGGAGGCCATGGCAGAGCAGACAATTCAGGAGGCCATGGCGGTATAGGGAGTTCCGGAGGCAATGGCGGAGTAGGGAGTTCAGGAGGCCATGGCGGAGTAGACAGTTCTCCAGACACCGGAGGATCCCTTCCCTCCATCTTAGCCCCGTGGTGTCTGGGAGGTCCACGGGCGATGGTAGTTGTCTCCGAGCCAGAACAGAGAATTGATGGTTGCGTCATTCAATGCCGTCGCCGCAGGAAAGCCCGCAGACTCCCTGCATACTCACGAAGGGGAATCTCTACGGGCTAATCGCAAAGAAGCTTCTGTTCCTAGTTCTCAGTGTGGTTGTTAAAGACATCACTAGGCTGCATGTGTTTCCAGTTTTGTGGTTGCTCATGTGTTACCAGGTGTATTGGTGGTTCTAAGACATTACAGGAGGCTTTGATTTCTATAGTTTCTAGGGTGGTTATAGGGTGCTTTCTCATTGTAGGTTTACCGGGATGCTTTGGTGGTGCTAAGCCTTACTAGGAGGTTACCATGGTGCACTTCTCTTTGGCACAAGCATTCAATAAGGCATCGCTTAATCTGTACTGCAGTTATCATGCTGATTAACTAGCACATATTTATTCTTCGTTTGGGTTCAACAAATGCTTTTGCTTGGGTTGAACGCAGCTCGCTAATTATGTCTTATTGTTTCGCTGTTTTTTGCCACTAACGCAATCTTCATCTGGATCAGACACCTGAGAAGCGTATCAACCCTTAAACAACATACAGAACTACCACATTTGCTATAAGTTTGATTGCATCATATAATAATTGCTGTTGTTCATCGTCTGTTTTATTACGTCTTGAATTTATTTTTCCGTATTTCTGCCATATGTACATTAACTGGTAGTCACCACTGATAAGCTACCACTAAGTATTGTAGAAACTTAATTGGCTGTAAAGTTGCTTTGCAATTATTTGTATCGTGAAAAGTGCTGTACAAATAAAATTGACTTGACTATTTAGCGCCCAAACTTTGGAATAACCTACCTAACATTGTTCGGAGGCAGACACACTCTGTCAGTTTAAATCTAGATTAAAGACCCATCTTTTTAACATGGCTTACACATAACACACTTAATACGCTTCTAATATTCAAATCTGTTAAATGATTTTTAGGCTGCATTAACTAGGTCTACCGGAACCGGGAACACTTCTCATAAAATCCGATGTACTTGCTACATTGTTAGAATAATGGCATCTATGCTAATATTAGTCTTTTTCTCTCTTATTCCGAGGTCACCGTTGCTACCAGATCCAGTCTGTATCCAGATCATATGGTCACTGCATCACCCGGATCCAGTCCGTATCCAGACCAGATAGTGGATCAGCACCTAGAAACGATCTCTACAGCCCTGAAAGACAGCGGAGACAACTAAATGAGCCCCAGATACAGATCCCCAGTAAAGACCTTGCCTCAGACGACCACCGGGACAAGACCACAGGAACCAATTGAGTCCTCTCTGCACATGTACATTGCTGCCGCCTGGAAATTAAACTTCTGGTTTCGTCTGGCCCGAGAAGAACTGGCCCCCAGACTGGTTTCTCCCAAGGGTTTTTCTCCATTCTGTCACCGATGTAGTTTTGGTTCCTTGCCACTGTTGCCTCTGGCTTTCTTAGTTGGGGACACTTAATTTCCAGTGATATCGTAGACTTGATTGTACAGATACTGTTTTAACTGAACTGAGCTGGATGATGATATTACTGAATTCAATGATGAACTGTCTTTAATTAACTGAAAAATTAGTGTTTACTATTGCCATTTTGCATTATTGACACACTATTTTCCTAATTAATGCTGTTCAGTTGCTTTGACACAATCTGTATTGTTAAAAGCGCTATATAAATAAAGGTGACTTGACTTGACTTGACTTTGGTGGTTGAGAGGGTGTTGTGTGTGGTCTATAGATTTTTTTTCAACAGTTTTATCATCCACAAGGCAAAAATCATAAACTCTGATTGCTTAAAAGAATTGTATCTTTCTCCTTAACAAGCTGCATTATTTGTGCATTTTTAGCACAAGCAATGCAGGGAAATAATGGCAGTACCAAAGTTTATTACTTGATGTTAGGAGTTTGTTCAAATCACTAAACCCGAAAAAGCTCAGAACTAAAACACTAAAAGACTGTGGTTTGAAACAAAAAAACACTGGACAAATAGCAGCATTTCTGCACTCTGTACACACCGCTGAGTCGCGTGAAGGTTTATTCTGCAGGAACAGTGTGTTGATTAGCATCCCCAGGGTTTGATAAAAGCCATTCATGAAACAAACTCCATCCCTCACACAGCACACTATGGCATTGAAATAAATCTCTGAAATGTGACATCAGGCCTCCTTGAGTCTAAAAGAAAGAGAGAGGCCCAAAGGAAGAGCGCTGGGGGCTTTTCTTCTGAAGCGCAATGCCAGGACAACACACACCACTGTCTCTTTCTGTCCACCTCAGAGAGGTGAAAAATCAAAACACACCACACATGCACACATGCTGAAAAGAGGAGCGCAGTGTGTGAATTCTAATCACACAAAAAAGCAAAACACACACGCACAAAAGCTCCACCATAATCCCCTGCCTGGAATCTGAGGGGGGGGTATATTTTAATGTAATAATTATATTGTCTTGACGTTATTTATTGCTATTGTTATTTTAGGGTTATTTATATATTATTAATAATTTTTATTAATATTTTAATTTGCATTTATTTTCATATTTCCAGTTTTAAATTGGGTTATATTTCTTGTCATTTGTTTTATTGTCATTAAGTTATATTTTTATTATATGCACACATGCACTTATATTCATTGCTTTGATGTACTTTTTGCTTTTATTTGCTGTTATTAATGAAAGTTTTGACACATGAAACAGTAAGTGTGATCCTCACAAGCTGCAGCGGTTTAAAGTCATTTATCATGCTCCTACGGGCTTCTGACTCGGGTCTTTACGGGATGCTAATTTGATGATTTGCTGTGCTGGTCCCCAGGGCGCACTTATTAAACTATTAAAACACAGCGCATTACTGAAATCACTTTGATCGCTAATAGGTGCTGAAACTCAGATGTGTGACTGCAATTTATGCCACATCTGAGTTCCTTAGCAACTGAGAAAGAAAACAAACCCAACAGCCCCACACTTACCCATAATCACACACCACAAACCATTAAAAAAAAAAAAAAGCCAGATGAAAGAATCATCGCTTCAAAGTTAACACAAGTGGAACACAAGTCACTCGGGCTGCTCAGGTTGGGAGGATCTACCACTCTACTTGTACTCTGCCTATTACTAGGTGGCTAACAGGATGCCTTGGTGGTTGCTGTGTGTTTACCAGGATGCTTTGATGTTTGCTAAGGCATTATAAGCTGATTAACAGAATGCTTTGCTTGCTGGGGCGTTGCTATGTAGTTATTAGGGTGCTTTGTAGTTGCTATGCAGTTACTAGGGTACACTGGAGGATGTGAAAGTATCACTAGGTGGTTACCAGGGTGGTTACCAGTGCTATATGGTTGCTATGTCGTTACTAGAGTGTATTAGTGGTTGCTAAGGCATTACTATGTGGTTACCAGGATGCTTTGGTGGTTTCTAGGGTGTTGCTAGGTGGTTACTAGGGTGCTTTGTGTTTGCTTTGCATTTACTAGGGTGCTTTGTGGTTGTGAAGGTATCACTGTGTGGTTACCAGGGTGCTTTGTGGTTGTGAAGGTATCACTAGGTAGTTACCAGGGTGATTTTAGGTTGCTGTGTGGTTCCTAGGATGCATTGGTGGTTGCTATAGCATTAAAAACTGGTTACCAAGATGGTTTGGTGGTTACTAGTGCATTGTGGTTACCAGGGCGCTCTGTTGTTGCTATTTTGTTACTATAGTGTATTTGTGGTTGTTAGGGCATTACAATCTGGTTACCAGAATGTTTTGGTTGCTAGGGTGTTTCTATGTAGTTATTAGGGTGTTTTGTGGTTGCTATGGGTGAACTGGTGGTTGTGAAAGTATAACTAGGTGAATGCCATGGGTGGTTACCAGTGCTATGCGGTTTCAATGTGGTTACTAGAGTGTATTGGTGGTTGTTGAGGCATTGCTAGGTGGTTAGCAGGATACTTTGGTGGTTTCTAGGGCACTGCTAGGTGGCTTTTAGGGTGCTTTGTGGTTACTATGCAGTTACTATGGTGCATTGGTGGTTGTGAAGTCCTCACTAGGTGGTTACCAGGATGCTTTGGTGTTTACTAGGGTGCTTTGTGGTTGTTGTTTTTTTTTACTAGAGTGTATTGGGGGTTGCTGAGGCATTACTGGGTGGTTACCAGGGTACTTTGTTGGTTGCTAGGGTGTTGTGGTTTGTGAATGATTACAAAAGGGGAACACAAATGTCACTCAGGCAGCTCAGGTTGGAAAAGACACTCCTTCTAAACACGTCACATGCTCTCTTACAGTCTGATTATTTCATCCGGCAGCAGCTCAAATCAGACAGATTTTCAACTTTTCCACTGGAATGTTTGTGCTCGTCTTTCTTTAATATTCAGCGCTGAACAATGGCCGCTCTCTGTCCATACAAAAGAGCTCACTTTCACTAGCATTCCCACACGATTAATTCCTGTTTGATAATGGCTGCAATGAGTCACTGCGATCAGGAGCACGAGGAGGAACTTATGAATAGAGCAGCGAAAACAACTTTCTTTCTTAATAATGACTCTTGATGAAGGACGACATCAAATCTAAGGCATCAAATCCGAAAAGCCTCAGAAGATGGTTATTCATTCAGTGGCAAATATCTCTCTGAAACATCTTGTTTTCCATTAGTTTGTCTCAAATCCTTGAATTTAGACTATTGTAGCATCAACAGACACTTCTGGAGCCAGTAATGAGGGCCAACATTACAGACATCAATGAGCAAATGTTAAAAAAAACATCGGCTCAGTCTGATAAGAAGAGCAAATTTTCAATGTTTTTCACTTATTTCAAATGGCCAGATATTATTTTTTCTTGCCATCATTTGTGAAAACAACAAGCAAACAACAACAAATTGTCAAGTTGTCAAATGGGTAGGGATGTAACGATTAACCGCGAGCTGGTTGAAAATCGCTTCAAATATGTGACGATTCAAATCGGTTGAGATGCCAAACAAATCACGATTCATTTAGGGGTAGGAGTTTATATGAATGCATGTCTGAGGGGAACTTACTGACTTTAGAAAAGTTTAGATGGTATTTTTTCTCTTCATCTTGCCTCTGTAAAATGCATATTAAAGTTCATAAGTGCAGCCTGCTTTTTTTACAGCGGTAACCAAGAAACGGCTTTTAGAGCCACCGCTGGCGAGAGTGAATCTGCGTCTCGTTCGCTCGTCGCGTTCGGTTCATGAAGCTATTTTATGATGTTCACAAAACTGAAGTCAGACAATTCTGTTTTTGCTTCAGATTTCAGAATATTAACAATCACTTGATCATGGTGCAGTATGCGAAATCTTTGTTTGGATCGTGATTATAATGCAGTGGTTGCCTCTAATTTTAAATGTTAAGAGCACAGACAAAGCCTTAGTTTGTTTATATGAAGAGATCTATTTTATTTGTGTTACTTATTTATTTGATTTGGGGCTGGTTTTAAATTTTCAATTTAGTTTTGTTATTTACATTCAATTTAAATTGTGTTATTTAGCAAACGCTTTTATCCAAGGCGACTAACAAATGAGGACAATAGAAGCAATCAAAACCAACAAAAGAGCAGTAATATAGAAGTGCTATATCATTATAGTGTTATATTTCAATTTCACAAAGAAATGTGCAGCATTTTGTCCACGCAATAATAAAAGTACACCTTTTCATTTATAACTTGTCTTAAATCTCATTTTGTTAAAAAAATAATAAAAATCTTGAATCGAATCGAATCGTGAGTTGAGTGAATGGTTACATCCCTACAAAGGGGTAAAATAAAATACAAACAAATACATATTTAAATTAAATGTTAATGTTTAAATAAAAAAATTATATTTAAATCATGCATAAAAATAAAACAAACCATCAAATCTAAAATAAATAAAATTCAATATGTCAAGTCACCTTTATTTGTATGGCACTTTATCTCAACTTAGAAATAACAATCAACTTAGATCTGAAATTAAAGTGGTTGAAGTGCACCATCTAGCGGTCACTGAACGCACTACAGTTTACTCAACGGCTTGAGTCATCAGAAGGCGACATGTTTAGTTGCTACTTCCTACATGCTCAACGCGTCCTTGGGACTCTTTGCTCTTCAGAATATGATTAATTAACAATTATTAATGTAATAATAATTACAGAGCGCATATGACGTGATGAACCGTCTTTGGTAAGTGCTTAGAATATTATACTTTCATTACAGAGCTGGACTGTCAGCTACAGTTAGCATTACATATTTATTATGTAAATAATAACGTGTACTCTCGTAGAGATATGCTACTGTCTATCAGTATACTGATAATTAAACACGTTCTTTTTATTAAAGCAGCACTATGTAACTTTTTCTGTGTTCAAAATTTGCTACATGTATATAATGAGCGAGTACCTCAGGAGTCATATCCAACCGCGTTTTTATTCGAATCACTCCGGTACACTTATAATAAGTACTATATTTGTAGCCTGGTCACCGCTGCGGAGTAACACACACCTGCGTGAATCGCCATAGACATAAACTTAGAGAAGTAGTTCCGGTTGGAATGTTCTTCCGCGGGATGTGTGCAGTGCGCTAAAAGTTGCATCGTGCTGCTTTAATGTTAATGCATTGTGGATACGTGATTTATATTGCGCAATGCGAGTGTTAACAGTTGTTGACAGACCTGCAGAAAGATGAGCGCTCCTAATGCTAGTGAGCGCAAAGCCTGCTGGGGCGCCAGAGACCAGCTCTGGAAGTGTCTAGATGCCCATCAAGACCAAACATCTGCCTGTGAGAAACACCAGCGAGAGTTTGAAGCCACGTGTCCTGCCCAGTGGGTCAGTCCATAGTCCTGAGTGAAGCTCGCTCAGCAGAACCTCCAAGCATGTCCTGCATCTTTTGAGATGATTCGATTTTACACATGAATCTCTGGCCATTTAAATGCATCTGCAGCAGCTGTCATGCATAATGAGATTTTATAAACTTCTCATTTATAATATAAATATCAGTGTTGGGGAAAGTTACTTTTAAAAGTAATGCATTACAATATTGCGTTACTCCATTACGGTACTTAGTTACTTTTTATGGAAAGTAATGCGTTACGTTACTTTTTAAATATGAGCAGGGCTTGTTTGCTTTTAATATAAGAAGTTCTAATTATAGCAAATGTAAAAGCCCTTTCACAAAAAAAAAGTGTAATGAATAAAAGCTCAGGCTGAAGGAAAAGTAAATCACGTCTGTACAGTAGAACGCAGAAGAAGAAGGTTCAACACTCTTCAGCAATAAAAAAACAATGAAGCACAATTATTAGTTTCTCTAAAGTCATTTTTGCTTATTAGTATGGTTGAACTGGATCATCAAAGGTCAGCAGCAAAGACATTGGTAAATAAAATGGGATTAGATACATTTGTATTATTTAACATATAAATTGCGGTTTTGAGTCAATTCGGAGTCGTTTAATTCATTTTGATGAATACTAATCAGTTTTGGGGCGTGGGAGCATATCATGCACATTCCAAATTAGTCTAGAAATACAAGTAAACATCAGTTCACACAGCGCCACAACGCTCTGTACTCTGATTATCCCAGTAGGGGACCGGAGAGCTGTTCAGCAATAAATGGGAAAACAAAGTAACTGGCCTTACTATTTGGAAAAAGTAAAGATATTTCTTGTAGATTAAAAAGTAAGGCGTTACTTACTAGTACTTGCAAACAGTATATTGATAAAGTAACTCGGTACGTAATGAGTTACTACCCCCAACAACGATAAATATTAGTTGGGTTTATAGGGTTAGTTCGTTTTTCAAAATCACATCAAAAATCCAGCTAGTTTTATGTTTACTTTTTTTCAACAGGAATAGGCTCTGTTCAACACAGTGGAAATAAATGATTTTAATCATGTAATATAAAATATGCATAAAGAAAAAAACAGATTTCTTATTAAATGTGGATAGTTTTTAGTTTAAAATAAATTTGATGAATTGGCTCTTATATTTCCAGGTAAAGTGCTTTACTTTAAAGATCCAATAAATATTTTCTTATACCTTTAAATTATACCTACTTGTGTGTATATATTATCAGCAGGGAACCATCATACAATGTCAGCTGTGCTACGCTGATCACTTTTCATTTAAGTACACTTAAGTAGCCTTTTATTTTAGTAATATATTATCTACAAGAACAGTTTTTTAAATAAATATTGAGATTTGATGTACACTACAAATGCACATTCAGTACAGTTCTGCACACTTTTTCTCAAGAGAAATATTCTGTTGAATTTCTCTATGAATCTACGTGAACTGATTGCTGTGATTCAATGGCAGGTGAAGTATTTCGTCAAACGGAGGGACTTCTTGAAGTACAAGGAGAAAATACAAAAGCAGGGCTATGAACCGACTGAAGGAGCATCAAAATTATAGCCATCGGAGGAAATGAAAACACTGGACTCTGACAATGAGAAGTAATATGAAACAATGTGTTTTTGTCTCATCTTATAATTTATCGGAATGAATCAGTGCTGTATTGAGCTTGTGACGTTTGAAATGCAAAAGAAATAAATGAACCAAAAATACAGTGTTTTATTATGTTTTCAGAGATGTCAGGGGAAATATATTGATCACAAAACGATTTGCTGCCGACAGTAACAAAATGTTAGTTTCCTGTATGTACAACGATCAACGGCACAGAGGTTTATTCAGTTTACGATTGCGAATATTTTTGTGTAACGTTTGAAACAATCTTCCCTATCCAGACCACAAAAACTATGTAACATTTTGGTAAGAGCATGTTAGATACTAGCGACAGCGACTTCATCTGATGCAGAATCTCCCTCAAACCTCTCAAGTAAATAACGCAAATGTATCACGACATAGACGCATACGGATATGTTACATCGGTGGTTTCACACAAACATCGCTGATTGTGTCTTGTAGGCACGTAAACTTGGAAATGTGTTAATCTACATCTAATGCTTTGATCTAGAAGTGTACACTCTAAAAAATGCTGGGTTAAATACAACCCAGTGCTGGGTAAAATAGGGACAAACCCAGCAATTGGGTTGTTTTGACCCAGCGGTTGGGTTACTACCCAGAAGGTTGGGTTACCGCTGAGTCAAAACAACCCAATTGCTGGGTTTGTCCCTATTTTACCCAGCACTGGGTTGTATTTAACCCAGCATTTTTTTAGAGTGTAAGAATGGTTTCCACCGATCATTCAGTCACAGTGAGAAGTTCTGCATCCTCCGACAGACGTCCTCTTACTCCACCGATGTAAAAAAAAATAATAATAAGGCTTTAATTGCATATATGTGCCTCCTTCAGTGTATATCCAGTGTCCTCAATCAAACACAGCTACAAGCTGCCCGTGACGTTACGCATCAGTGCCCAGGTGGGAAACTCGCTCAGGTGGAAGAGCGGCTCGCCCCACGTCATGATGGCCAACATCACCACAAAAACCCCGATCAGATTCACTCCAAACCCGGCCTTCACCTGCAAGACACAAGGAGATGATATAACGTTTGCCAGTAAGTAGTTATACCAGGGCGATAGGCCAATTGTCACATTTGGGCAAAAAACAAATCATCACTATCCAATTAAAGGTGCAATATGTAATTTTTTGCCACTAGAGGGTGTGTATTCAAAACAAACAAAGAGACAAAGGCGTGACTGAGTGTGGAATCATGGAGTGTGGTCTCATCCTCAGCCGATGGCAATCGACGGGATCGGGCAGAAAAGTCAGTTCATGGAGAGTATGATTAAACGTAGTAGAATGAATCAGGGGAGCTGAAAGCCATCGAAGGAAACGAGGCCGGCGGAACGAGCGCGACACACGGCGAAGCGCGGAGCTTTATTATGCCAAAGCGCCGCTTCGCTTCCGGGCGGGGATCGTGGGTGAAGCAGCTCTGTTTTATCATACTAGGTACATTTGTAAGTTCTGTTATTATGCTACTCTGTGTGGTCGTCATCGGTCTAATAAAATGCACAACATATTAAAGCGTCTTGGGTGTTTCCATGTTTTCTACAAAACAAACCGGAAATCGAGGGTGTATAACGTCATTGGCATACGACACAATGACACTATGGACACGGTACGTGTCACTAGTTAAAATTGCTTATTACTCTGGATTTAAACATTCCTCGAAACATTTGGGATAATGTATAAACAAGTCAGAAAAATATATAACACTGTTCCAGTGGTTTTTGGATATTTTAATAAAAATCTAGTGAGTGCCTTATATTGTAAATGACCTGTTTGTTGAGCCTCCCACGCTGAATAATGGGTAGCCCTAGATAAGTGGTGGTTTACACGAGTCTTTCTACAAAAACAGGTGTTATTGTGTCCAAATATACATACTTAGTGTAACAAACATAAGATAAATAGATGATACAGCAATTTAAATGTTACCCTGGACCACAAAACAGTCATAAGGGTCAATTTTTTTGGATAAATAAGCTTGATGTATGGTTTGTTATGATAGGAAAAATCTGGAATCTGAGGGTGCGAACAAATCAAAATATTGAGAAAATCGCCTTTAAAGTTGTCCAAATGAAGTTCTTAGCAATGCATATTAATAATCACAACTAAGTTCTGAATTATTCGGTAGGAACATTTACTTGATATCCTAATGATTTTGGCATAAAAGAAAAATCTATAATTTTGACCCATACAATGTATTTTTACAACGTATATATGTCATCTTTGTGAAAATTATTTTGTATAATAAGCAACTGATAAAAATGTATCTTTCAAATCAGCATCTTGTATTTTTGCATTATTAAAATTGCAATCCTAGTTACCATTAGCCCTGTTACCTTTCTGAAGGCATATTTACATCCTAAAATATATTAAATGTTAATTAATTTAGCACAATTCATTTCATTAACACTTAAGCACATTATTTCTCGGACATGCTGTACTTTTGGAAATGGACCAGGCACCTGTTTCACCCTTAGTTAGCTTCTGAAAAACAAATGATTAATGGTTTGGCCTTTCGACACAGCGTTCCTGGCACAGCTGTGAGACGGGACAGAGGTGATATAACAGGCTAATGTTGTTTCATACCATGTCGCTGATCTGCACGTGTCCGTAACTGAACACAATGGCATTGGGCGGGTTTCCAACAGGCAGCATGACGCCGAAGGACACACACATGGTGGCAGGGATGAGTGTGTGCAGAGGGTTGATGTGCAGCGTCTCGGACTGTGAGGGACAGGAGACACACAGTCAGAACACCGCTGTCAAATGATAACACTTCGATCTGTTTGTGTGTGTGTGTGTGTGTGTGCGTGTGTGTTGTGTGTGTGTGTTTGTGTGCGTGTGTTTGTGTTTGTGTTTGTGTGCGTGTGTTTGTGTGCGTGTTTTTGTGACGACATGAGGACATAAATTTGTATAATGACAAAGGTATGACATAGGTATTACAAGAGAAGGTGACTTTTCAGGACATTACACCATGTCCCCACTTTTCAAAACGCATATAAATCACAGGAGCAGAATGGAGTGATGAAAATCTAAAAATGCAGAAACCTTACTGTGAGGGGTAGGTTTAGGGTTAGGGTTGGTAAAGGGCAATAGAATATACGGTCTGTACAGTATAAAAACCTTTACGCCTATGGGATGTCCCCACTTTCACAAAAACAAACCTGAGTGTGTATATGTGTGTGTGTGTGTGTGTGTATGTGTGTATGTGTGTGTGTGTGGGGTTGTGACCATGGGCGAGAGGATGGGCAGAACACTGTGAGGTGGAGGGTTGCTGGCGAACTGGTGAAGGCGCGACACCAGGAGGACACGCAGCAGCGCACGGCCCACGGAGGAAAGACCACCTCATCGGCTCCAGCTGCCGACTGATCCACATGGAGGAGACCGCGACACCTGGGACGAGAAGTCCATGGGTCAATAGAACGTTTAAAAATAGGGCATGTTTGTTCTAGAAAATTAAAATCTGAGGTACATGACAGTTCTTAATTAACATAGTGATGTAAAATCATACTTAAACGCAAATTTTTTTAGATTATATTCTGAAAAAAATATATATCTTCAGTAAATGCTGTTTTTAAATGAGACTCAGTATGTTCCACGGATTTTTTAGTACACTATTGTTTACTGTCATATTTTGACTCTATTTGACTCTTAACTTGAATTCTTACATAAAAAAATAAAAATAAAATATTTATCCAATGCATTTATCCAATGCAACTTTGTTTGGTTTTTAAGTTAACTGCAAAGCAGTTGGGGGTCATATTACACGTAATATAAAATAAAATGAAAATAAAAAATTACATTAAAAATTATTTGACTTGAGCTGACACTGTTATATCCAGTGCAACTTTGTGTGAATATTGCAACGAAATCTTGAGTCAGTTACCACTGAAATAAAATAAAATGAAAAGTAAAATAAAATACATTTTATAAAGGAATAAAAAATAATAAATACTGATTGAAAATATGATTTAAAATTTTAGAACTGAAAGATCATTATTTTAGGAAGTATTCGCGGGAAGTTTAGATGTGACTTAAAGGAAATCTTACTCGGTTATTGACTTTTTTACTCTTAGCTGAATGTATTAACAGCAACTTGGAATGTGTACATAAGAAAATAAATCAAATGAATAAAAGAAAAAAAATAATCTAAAACATCATTTAATTACTCCCCAAAAATGTTTTTAATATAATTTAAAAAATATTGTAGGGAATTGTAAAAAAAAAAACAATAAAGATCTAATAATACTACAAAAAAAATAAAGATTATATATAAGATTTTCACTTTTGGCTCACATTCTTTAAAACAGACCATTAAAACTGCATTTTGACAATATTTTCATGACAAGTAATCACGTTTTCACCTAAATTCTCATTACTTGTCTGGACACAGATTTTTTTTTCATTCAAATCAGATTCAGCACAACAAATACTACCATTATGTATACTTTAAAATATAAAAAATATATGTATTCTTTCCTGCATTACAATAATGGGAATTAATTTATTTTACATTACAGTAGGTCAATGAGAATTAGGAGTTTTAAAAATCATAATGTTTCCAATAATAGGCCTGATAATATTGTTCACCTTGCATCCGGCAGCCAGTGCGTATCCTCCTCCCACCAGAATAACAATCTCCCACGGCATCAGTCTCTGGAAGTCTTTCCACGTGATCATGGGGGCCAGAGGATCCTCTTCCTCCTCATCGTCATCATCACCTGCACGGATCACAGAGAGAAGAGCGGTTACCAAACCGTGGAGAACATTCACCTTTACTCTCATGTCCTGGAGACACTAGACCCTGCTGAGCGAATGACTGCGCTGCGGCTGTACTGTAGCGCGGCGTGGGATCTGACCTTTGCTCTCGCTGGAGAATGCAGATGGCCAGGGCTTTCGAGCCGGGATGAGGAAGAGGAGGAAGCCGAGCAGCACCGACACCGTGGCATCAGTCCTGTAGCCCTTCCTGCGGGATACATGACATTTAGTCAATCTTTCTTTTCACGTGTGCATACGTTAGAGGATTTAGAAATGGAAATCAATTTTATTGACTGGGTAAGGGTTAAACACAAGAGGTTCATGTTCATGTATTAAAATAAAATAATCATTCTTTTTGACTGAGTTAACACAAGAGGTTCATGAACTCCTCAGCAAGTGACATCCAACTTGGATTCTTACAAAAAAAATATGTAATAGAGTTTGTTTTCTAACTTAGCTGACACTTTTGTCCCATACACACTTTGCTGAGGAATCAATAATCAATATAATAAAATAATACATGATTAATAAATAAATATAAAAAAAATTAATAAAAAATACATGGATAAACATTAACATTATTAAATAAAAATTTAAACAAAATATTTAAAATAAAATACATAACTATAAATATTTAGAAAAAAAAATACGAAGAAATGGTATTTCCATAAAGGAAGAAAATAATAAAATAGTGATGTAAATTATGATTTAATACATATCTTTAGGAAGTCTAGACTATATATTTTTTTTAAATTGCTGGTTATTAAATAGATAGATTGTCCCTGTGAGTAATTAGGGTGATTTTAAGGGAAGATTATTGTTATTAATATTTTGACTTTTAGTGGACACTTTTATCCACCAAAAAACTTGGAATCATAGAAATTAAAACAAAACAGTTAAACTTTTTTGAAAGTAATTTTCTTTTAAAAATTAGAAACAGTGTGGAATAACAATATACACAGTGGCATTACCATTTTACATTGTATATGGTTATTCCTATTTACATTTCAAAATTTATTTTTTTATTATCTGTGTTTTGTTCTGTCACTGTCATTCTGTGACACTGTGGAAGCTTCTGTCACGAAAAAAAAAATCCTCGTATGTGTAAACATACCTGGCAAAAAAAACTCATTCTGATTCTGATTCATTTGATGATTTTAATATGTTTTATTGATTTGATTTGATTTGATTTGAAAAATCTTTTTTTATTGGCAACAAGAGGGGTATGTATTCTCAACAGGCGTAGTCCGCGGGGACGAATCCGGTTCCCTGGTGCACCAAAGTCATCTAAGAATAAAGACAGATTGACCGTACTACTCAGGATAGCTCTAGTTAAGCAGTGACCCACGCGAGCGGAAAACATTTAATAGTCACACATCAAAATAAGTTATTATTGAAAACCACAAACTTCCACGTTTGAGAAATCAATCAGTCTAGAACAACAGCAGCAAGCAAGCTCGGTTCTCTTGTAAATGATGGGGCGAAGTGGTCTGTCGAGTAGTTCTGGTACATCCTAATCGAATGCGCTTCTCAGAGAGGGAGAGTGAACCCACCTCACACCCGTTTGTCTCCGGCCACGTGTCTTGCGTTTTCCTTGCTGGGTAGAGCAGCCAAGTTCTTCGAAACTGTGGGAGGAGACGCTTAACTAGCTTGAGTCAGCCACGTGCCTTTTTTCACAAATTCATTTCCAAATGTCTAACCTCTCTTTGATTTTTCCCTTGCCATCTCCGAAGCCGACCGGAAACAGAAAAGAAGAGGGACCCGTAGATAAGCAAGAGAGAAGTGCAGCAGACTCGGTGGAGCCTTCGAGTATGATCAGATTTTTACGATCGGCTAGACTGAAGTGTAACCACGTGCGCAGAGGTTGATCCGAAGTGTAGTGTAGTAGTTGATGACTCTTTTGCTTAATGGCGTAACGACTGCATGGGTAACCCGAACGCTCTTGAACAAAAGACATTTTATGCGAGCGCGTGAGGTGCTTCTGCTGCAAACACCAATACAAACTTGACACACTACTTTAACCAAGTTAAGTGTGTAATAGTACAGTGTTGTTTGTGCTGCGCCCCTTAAAATTTAAACCTTTAGGCAACTGAAATTGTGAAAGGTGGACTTGTATATAGTCAGGGTTTCCTTGGAACACTTGGATATGTTCAATAAGACAGATTTCAGAATATTTCAAATGTTACGTTTTTTGTTTGTTTGTTTTTGTTTTTTTGTTTTTTTTGTTCGTAGGGTTTATTTATAATTAAACGGATATGTAATATGTTCAGTAGCATTATAGATGAATTATAATTGATATTATATTTATATCAATTAGTCGTATCAATACCATCTAATGCAATATTCCTTTGTCTTTAATTGGAGAATGATTTCCAGTGAAAATGTGTATTAAAAACCCAACGTTTATACACTTTTTTTTAAAAAATACTCATAGTTCCTATTTGTATTTAAAATTAAATATACAAATAAAAATCTTTAATTGAGGACCACAGAATACCCATTTTACTCCCTAATCCCTATAGTTCCCATAACAGATTTCCGGACACTTTCATTTTAATTGTTTTTAGTAGTGTTTATGATTAAAACCATTGGTACACGAGATGTCCGTTTCTTATTATTTCCTAATTTATATGATGACTACCTACCTCTATGCATCTTCCTTTGTTTGTATGAAAAGAAATGGGTTTTCTTCGTTGGCAAAATTAGTTTGCCCCCAAAATACCAAAAAAAAAAAAAGTTTAAGTTTATAATAAAAATATTGTTAATGAAAAATCTTAAATATTAAATGAAGTCAAATAAAAATACGATCACATAAAGAGAAATATTAAATTTTAAAATAAATATATAAATAAAGAAATAAGATTTTAAAATATATTCATTCTTATTTCAAGGGAAAACAGTATGTTCAGCAAAAAACAAATTCCAATTGTAAGTTTTTTTTTATCTCAAGTGTTATTATAATTACAATCATTGTTTAAAGATTGTCAGTGATGATGATATTTGATTGAGTATATTATATTTATATTAATTCTACGACCTCCATCTAATGTATATTCCTGTCTAGGAGCCTGTTTTTGCCTAGAGCAAATTATTTAAAAAAAAAAATGCGATAATAATAGTAATATTTTGTTCTTAATCATTAATATAAACAAAAGATAAATATACATTTTAAAATATATTAATAGCTAAAACATAGATGAAAATAGTAAAAAAACAAATAAAAATATTTCACAAAATGAACTTGCTCCTCCTCTGACATCAGCAGTATTTTTAACCTGTCATATAAAGACCATTATTCACAATCATTCCCAATGAATAAAACAAAGTCCCATTCTATTTTTTTTTTTCGAGTTTATATGTAGTGGGAAAATATGTTTCACTCTGAAATATGTCACATTATGAAAGTAAAATGGGTTGTGAATGCTGTTGAATTTAAACAGGTTTTTAAATGAACCGGTTTATCAATTGTTCCTTCTATACTTCACCTATACCATGACACACATTATTCATTAAAATCTTCATAACTTGATCTTTATATAATTAAAACATGTTTTGTCACATGAAAGCTCAAGCGCCCTGCGTTCGGGGGTCAAATGTCTCATTTACTTCATTCCAGTGTGGAAGAAAAGGACAAGGTTCTGTTTACACAGCGTTCAAGAAAAGCCTCGAGAAGATACTGAGAGCCGGCTGATGTGGCGCAAGCTTTCTAGCTGACCCATTTTAAGCCAATTAGCGCTTTATATTGATTCAATGTCAGTGATAACAGCCCTTCCAGTGAGCACAGATTATAACAGCTGTGATAGTTCCTGACAATGCGATGGTTTGCCTGCTGAAAGAATGAATACAAACCCCACTGACCCACGGTTTTCACTGTAATTTACATCTTTACATCAGCAAAAACATTTCACAATATACAGTCACCTTTGCCCAAGAAATGCTGCACAAAGGAAAGGGTTCTTTTTCTCCGCTTAGCGTCAGGAAATGCGATTGAGCGGATTGAATCAGGTGCTTAAACAAATCCCAGCCTCTTTCTGAATGCGCCTTTTATCGGAGTGATAGCATACTTGTTGAATTGCTCGGCGAAGATGAGGTTGGTGGAGGTGCCAGTGATGGTGATGAGGCCGCCGATGGTGGCTGCGTCCGGGGCTGTCAGAGCTCGGCCCTTGCAGACTGTGGTCTTATTGGTGGGGGTCCTTGCGCTCCCTCGGATTTGGGCTTCTTTGGTGGCGCGGGGCTGCTCCTGGAGCTGTTTGGGCAAGTCCTGCTTTTTCGCCCTCCCGCCGCCCCTCTGCAGCGTGATTGTCAGCTAGTGAAGGTCTCACCTCTGGCAGGTATCCATTTGATTCTTTCCCCCTTCTGGCCCCCCGAACCCGGCCTTTACTGTCAGACCCTTCACCTTTCTAGCGTCTGCCCCCCACCCTTGTGTATGCCACCTCCGGCGGGCTGGCCTGGTCCGTACTGACCACGTCCGTATTTGTTCTTGGCGGCATAGGTTTACCGAGGCTGCTCTGCCATACTCTACCAATGCTGCTGTGGCATGTAAGAAGTCCTGCTGTGCCCATATAACATACTGGGAACTAACCCCATCGCATCCATGAATCACCTCGTAGCAGATTATCAGGTGGCGCTGGGAAGGGGGGGTTTTGCGCAAGCGGCCCGCCTCTCGCCCGCGCTCGTTTCTATTTGCCTGTGCGCCGCCGTCGTCATTGGCTGCCGATACCGGAGAGACCACTCAGCTGAGCAATGTGCTAATGCTGTCATTCGGTCCGATTGAGTTAGACTCTCGGCTCTGCGCCCTCTAGCGTTTCCTGCCCCGCCTCTGCCCTTTCCCCCCCACTGGCCTTCCGTGTGTTCCTTGCGCCCCCTCTTTTTCTGTTACTACCCTCCGCTGTCTTTCCTGGCCTCCTCCCCCGACTGGCTTGACCCTTTTTTCGCCATGTCCGTCCCCCCTTTCTTTCGCTCCCTAATCTGGACAAAGATCTTCTTTTGCGTGCCCTACCCCCCTGACACTTTTCCACAGCTCTACTCCAACTGATTGCCGCATCATGTCCTGTCTCTTTTTTGCCCCATCTCCCTCCATCTCTTTCCTGACAGTCAGCCGGTTCTCTGTGTGTTATTTTGTCCCTTCATCAACGTATAATTCCATACCTCCTTTAAACCATCATTCAAGGCCAGTGTACTTGTCGCTTACTGCGTCGGTCTAGTTTTGTGCCTATTTTCATCGATTTCTTTGTTTGTCTATTTCCTGGGAATTTTAGTTGTAGTGTTTTTCTTCCCATCTGTCACCCTCCCTTTTCTTCTTTTTTCTTTCAGTTTTCGTTTGCAGTTTTCGTTCATCCCCGTTCCCCCCCCTCCCGGACCTGGTTCTTTGTATTTTCTTTTATTTCAAGTAACGCAAGGGTTTTTATGGCGGAGGTTTAGTGCACTCTACTCCACATTATCCTGACTTTAAATGATACTAATACCTGTCGCATTCATTCTCCCATTTCTTTCCTTTTAAGGTTTTTTTTAAGCATAAACCCCCCTTTATTTCGTTTACTTTCTAATTTCTAACAGCCATAATTTTGCAGTGTCAATAAACTATTTTGTTTTACCTCATTCAGCATACAGACTTCATGTTTTTCACTGCAAAACAAAGAAAAACTTCAATGAATACGCTTGTTTAACAGATGTAGTTCAATACAGTTCAGACACATCGGCTCACTTGTGTTTGCGGTCCAGCAGCTCAAGGTGATTCTTGCTTGGTTCTTGGTTTTCCTCTTTGTCTGTGAAAGAACAGAAGAATTAGATCCAAAATACAGCTAATAATAAACATAATACATGCATGCAGACCTTCTCAGACTCACCGCTCTCCTCGTTCTGTGTATCTACAGTCACCGAGTCTTCGAGGGAGTCGGCGATGCCGGTGCAGATGAGCTGCTGCAGCACGGCTTCAGCGATGGGCATCACCATGGCCGTGGTGGACGTGTTGCTCAGCCACATAGAGAGAAAAACCGTGCAGCACATGAACCCCAAAACCAGCCTACGACACAAACGGAACACATGCAGGTCACAGAGTTCGTCTATAACTGTACATGCGTGCTAAACGTGCTGAATACATACATGCCAGGTTTGGCCCCGGCGATCATGACCATTCGCAGAGCGATGCGTTTATGCAGGTTCCACTTCTCAATGGAGGCGGCCAGACAGATGACCCCCATCAGTAGCAGCGTGGTGTCCTTAAAATACTCAGAGGCCACCTGCAAACACACACAGACATTTTAGCATATTTTCTGAACGTTAGGACAAAACGCTCCTAAAGTAATGTTTATGGAATGTTCTTATAACTTCAATAATATTTGATATACGTTCTCATAACATTGAGAGAAAACGTTCTGAGATCAATATTCTTGGATCGTTCTTATGATGTTATTTGCACTTTATGAACATTCTAAGAAACATATTTGTAACCTTTAAATAACGTTCTGATCCAATCTGGACATTTGAACATTCCCAGAATATTTAAAAACGTTCAAATGATGTTATATTTTGTGTAAAAAAAAAGGTATTAGAATGTTGTAAGAAACATTTTTGTAACCTTTAAAGAACATTCCAATCACAACAAGAAAACTGGACATTAGAAACATTTCAAAACAAAATATTTTTTTATAATCTAAATTTGTTACCTATGGCTCTTATCTGAACTTACAAACATACTTATAAGTACATTACCAGTATGACAGAAAATTCAGTGTTGTTTATAAGGACTCTATATAAGGAGCTTTTATTGCAATCCCCTCTGACTTATTTTCTGACCTCTGCCCACCATACGCAGTTAAAGCCTTTACTGTCGCTGATCTAAAGAACTGCAACAGCATTTCAACCCTGCAAAAACAATGGCATAAATTAAGCTTTTTTTATTCAGGGTTGGTAAGATTTTTTTATGTTTTTCAAGTCTCTTATGCTGCCCAAGGCTGCATTTATTTGATCAAAAAATACAGCAAAAATAGTAAATAATGTGACATATTACTAACATTTTAAATAACGGTTTCTATTTGAGTATATTTTAAACTGTAATTTATCCCTGTGATTCAAAGCTGAATTTTCGGCATCATTACTCAAGTTTTCAGTGTCACATGATCCTTCAGAAATCAGTCTAATATGCTGATTTGCTGCTCAAAAAACATTTATTGAAAGTATTAAATCATGTGTAAAAGGTATTTCATATATATATATAAAGTCCAACCCAAAATCCATGCAGTCAGCAAAAAAGATTGCATAAAAAGCGGAATATTTGCCCAACATGATTAAAGTACTTAAGATAACAGGTTGCTTTGTCAAGTTTGTCAATGGGATTTAGTCACATGATGCAGCATTTTCTTTTACATAATATCTTGGCAGTTTATTGTGGACGCGATAACAGGCTGCTGCAAATGAACGATCAGCAACTCATGCATGATGAAAGAAAAGCACGATGACAGTTTTCACTCTTAAAACATCACCTATAGAAGTCTCATAACCTGACAGAGAGGCTCAAATGCTCATGAATATAACCAAGTCAGACATCTACCCCAGAAAACAGGTCATATATTATATAAACCAGCTCTAGAAGCAATGCAAAGTGTTAAACATTTAACCTACAGTTTTCCAGTTCTTGTTGCACAAATCATTCTGTTGCATTCAATGAAAAGAGCACAGAGAGGCTTTCTTACCTCACTGGATTTGAGGACCCCAAACAGCGGGTACAGGAAGGCCGGGACGAGAGCAGCGGCTCCCAGCGGCACAGCTTCAGATACCCAATATACCGCTGTCACGATCAGGACATACGCACATGATGATTCCTACAGAGACAATCAATTCATCATTATGAACATTGTGTTTTATAATGTGATCTAAACACTGCTTTGATTTGTATGTGATGTTTATGATTTACCCCAGCATGCTTTTTGTACTATTTGTACTGTTTTGTACTATACATCCCAGAAATAGTTAACAAAGCCATTCTAAATTGAGTGTATTATAAACTGAGTGACTATATCAAATATCGCAAGATCTATTTTAAAGGAAATCACTAGTATTTATGCAGTTGATAAGTAATAAAATCCATTTAAATAAGATAAGATAAATAAGAGCTGATTACATTTACATATTTGAGAGAAGATTTGTGCTGGAGTAAATCAGTTCTTCAACAAAATTATGACTTTAATTATGAGCAAAACAGCAGGAAAGCATGTGCGTCAGTCCGCAAATCAGCAGAAAAATCCAAATCCAACTGCTCTGCCAAATATTTGGACCTGGACACACAACACTCCAGCAAGCAACAAATAATTAGTGTAATACAAATGTGATTTTAGCACATGTGAATCACTTTAAAGTCTGCATGCGGAGCTTAGGCTGACAGAACAAACATTTGTCAGGTGACTCATATTTCATAATCAGATTTTATAACAGGCTGAGCAAAGAAAAGTTAATACACACTCACACATTCCAGACATTATAAATACATCAGGCTAATGAGGAGGAGAAAGCCACTGATCTGTGGCCAGTTTGTGTTCATTGTTTATTTTTCAATTATTAAAGAATTTTCAGCACATATTAAATAAAATAAGCACCCATTTTAATTTGCTCTTTTAGTGTTATTTCATCATACACAGTAAACTCTTCATTGAGAAATTGCTAATAAATTGATTTAAAATCTAACTAATGAAATGAAATTTTGAAGCAGAAAGACTAAAATGGTATTTTCTTGTAAAATGAACTCCAACAAACGTATAATAATAAATCATTTTTACACTGTATTGCATTGTAACATTTGTTAATATTATTTAACAATATTAGTAAACATGAACGACCAATGAAAAATGCGTTTATAAATATTAGTTTACACTAATTCCAACATTTATTAATAATAATTATTCAAATCAAATGTTTTATCTGCTAATATTATTGAATAGACCTAACATGAAATAACAATGACCAGTTGTCTTTTGTATAAAATAATACTCTAAAAAAATCACTGTAAAAAATATTTTTTGCATAAAACAAAGATCATAGGAGCAGGTTTTACAAGAAAATATTATTTTAGATTTTCAAACTTTCTTGTTTAATTCAATGTGTTACTTGCCTTTTTTAGTAATTATGATATTTGTGCTTTAATTTACTAGCAATTTTAAGTGAAAATTGTTTCTACACCAACGTTTTGTTAGTGCATGTATGGTAATGCATTATTAATGCTGACCTTATTGTAAAGTGTTGCCATTTTATCAATCTCAAAACATCTAATGTGTGACATTAATAAAGTATTATTACGTAAGTTAGCAAGGGTATAATGATTCATGGCTTGTTCCCTATGGGACCTGAACCAGCAAACTTCTGTTTTTGGCCTTTTATGGCCTTTCTTCTGTCCCTCAGCGCTCCTGCCCAAGTTGATTATCCCTCAGCGTGCTCCTGTGTTCATAAACTCTGCCCATCACCTTTCTGCATTCTCATTACCGCCCAACTGTGCTGAATGACGTCAGTCTCCATTGGCACATTGTTTTTGTTCTGCTCTAATCTCATCATTGCTCAAGAAATCAGTCCATTCAGATCCAGCTGATTTCTGGTGGAAGGTCTGATGGGGCATTGATGATAAAAGAAACTGATGATTTCCTCTCATTAATCATGAACAGGGTAATCACAGGATTACGCATCAAGCAACTTTATTTGGAAACACACTGAAAATGACACGGTTCTGTTTCAACATCAACAGGAGCCTCTCCGTGGGACTCACACACGTCGCATTCATTACATAAATGCATTGTGTGAATAATTGCTTTCAATTGGCGGGTGAGATGAGATTAGTGAACTATTGTGAACTAACCCCTTTATTTCTGACTCTTGAGGAAAAGTGCTATCAGAGAGAGAGAGAGAGAGAGAGAGAGAGAGAGAGAGAGAATAAAACCTGTGCAAGGGAATCTAATTTCTTAAACATGGTTTGGACGGCAAAAAAAGCTGTCATGGCAGAAGATAATGCCATTTCCTGATCTATAGGCACTGTTTCCCCGTTTGCCTAGATTAACTTTACAGCCATTTAGATCAATTTGAATCACGTGTCTGATTACAATATAATGTCGCTTTGGATAAAAAACCCAAATGCATAATATCCATAAAAAAAAAAAAAAAATCTTTAATGTGTTACTTGCTATTTCTTTGTAATTATTTGTGAAATTTACTAGCAATTTCTTTCTTTCTTTTTTTTTGGTGAAGAATGTGGTACTTCAACATTAAAGCTTGATTTAGGTTAGGTTATTTATATTTATGTATAAGACAAAGTATATTTCTTAGATCCTGTCCCCATTTCCGGATTCATCATTTATTCTTTAATAACATTGTAATTAATTTAATTAATAATTTTAAGTTTTTTGTCATACAATAATTAATATGACATCATAAATTTGTACCTACTACTAAAAAAAATGTATAAATTATAGTATGTCACACCACAGGACACTGCAGAAAAAAATATATATGCTAAATGTATAAGTGTATTGTAAATGTGATTACTATTATTATTTTTAATAGAGAATTTTGAATAAATTAATACGTAAAATGAGCACTCATTTAAGTGATTTGGGGTTTTTTTTTGCACACCTGACTTCTTTTTAATGTGATATTACATCATACACTGAAAAAAGGTGTACGATTTACTTTAAAACAAATTGCTAGTAGATTTCACACACAAAAAAAGAAAACGAAACGGCACTATATTTAACAGAATGAATTTAATGTAGAAAATGCCTGAAATGTTAAAGCGGTAAAAAAAAAAATTAATGAAAGGTTAATGCTCATAATCTCATTTTCCGAAAGAATGAAATACACATGTATGAAAAATGAAATTCACTAAAACGATTTGCAAACAATTTTTGTAAGATTCAAGACGGCCTCTCTGCAGGCTTTGCTGATGTTGGACTGAATCTAAGCTCCCACTTGCTACACAAACAAACAACATCTGTAAAACCTGCCGGTGTTTCAAACAAGCAGTTCCCGTCAGAACAGCACACTGGAAGCATCACGGCACCGACGCGCGACATGCTCTGATAGCGCACCTGGAAAACCACCAATCAGGTGAGAGGTCGCGGCGGCTCCTCGAGTAACCCCGAAGACCCAGGAGACCGCAGTCAATTCATAATGATCAGAATGATCATATTTGAGACATTATATCATTTAAACTGTCTATCTTCCTCTAAAACAGCATTTTATTTGCGTCTACCCACATTTTCCATGTCACTGAAACTGTATATAAAGAATCCTTGCGGAATAAACTAATCAAAATCTACTTAAAACCACACAAAAAGTGAGAATGCTTAAATAAAATGCATTTTAAACGCACATACCCAAAAGTAACCAGCGCGTAAAAGCGCGCAGAGAACGAGCGCGTGTGATTGTGGAAGTGGCTGAGGATCTACTTACACTGCACGGGTGGATGAGAGGCAGAGGCAGCAGGGATAAAGGAATCATGACCACGAGAATGAGTTTCCGAGCCGTCCATATTTTTTTGATTAAGTCCATTCTGGCACCTTCCAGCCTCATGGGAGAACGCTTTGCTCAATTCAGCTCTCAGAAGTCCAGGGTTCTTCAAAGTTTTCTTCAAGACGTTTTCTATACTCCCCTTTCAGCTTTTTTATCAATTATAACTGCAGTTGTGAAGTACTACTTGTCGTTTCCCTTTTCGTGCGTTTCACGCGCTGTGCGTCTCAGAAAAGTTTGCATGGATTGAGAGCGCAACTTTTCTCTTTGGTTCCTGTTTGAATGTGCCTGCATGTGCCTGTAGTCCTTCTAGTCCATCCAGGAGTGATTGCAGACCCTCTTATACCCCTTTCAGGATGTATTGATGATAAGGACACCGATGGCTCTTTTGTGTCTCCACCTGTACATGTGTCTATCTCTGATTCGCCATGCTTTTTTTATTTTTTACGCCGTAAAATGGCACCAATTGCGAATACGCATGCATGAGCTGTCCTCTTAATGAACTTATTTTCCATGCGCGTTGTAAAAGCGTCTCCGAGGATGAAGATGAAATGTATGAGTACGGCGTAAAGGTCATTTGACTTTAATCTAACCATATCTCCTCCCAGTTTAAAGCCGGACCAATCCGAGGTGAATGAGTGGAGTTTATGAATGGATGTGGGGTCGCGGGGTCGCGATGCTCACGAGCCAAATTGAACCGTTTACATGCAGCAGCGTCGGTTTCTCTGAATAAACCCAACAGGGAGCAGAGAACATGCTGTTGAGACTGTCAGAAGAGAAACCTGCATTAACACGCGCACAAAAGCTCGCATTAAACCCATATGTCATGATCAGTACGCAGAACGTAGCGCACACTGCATGTAAGCAGGCTAGTGCATTACTGTATGCGGTTCCAAGTCAATACCCACTCGTGCTTTATTATGACTATAGTTTTCCAAATTTTAGCATAGTAGTACAATCAATAAAACTATGAAAAAATGTTACACATATCTTCAGCATCCTGACATGATTTTTAAACAGTACTGGGGTCCAGGTGTGTGCAGCTCCAACTGATCTATTAAAGTCAATCAATCAATCAATCAATCAATCTATAGGCAAATTTAAAGCATTCTGAAAATGCCTTACTATCAAAAGGTTTTAAAGACAATGTGAAATGTAAATTAGCTACGCGTGTCAACTGTCTTCTAGATATCAATATATTATTTAGTTTAATTATGTATTATTATATAATTTTAACAATTTATAATAACATTGGGAATTATATCTGATACTCAATATATATATAGTGGGTACGGAGAGTATTCAGACCCCCTTAAATTTTTCACTCTTTGTAATATTGCAGCCATATGCTGAAATAATTTAAGTTCATTGTTTTTCCTCATTAATGTACACACAACAACCCATATTGACAGAAAAACACAGAAATTGTTGACATTTTTGCAGATTTACTAAAAAAAGAAAAACTGAAATATCACATAGTCCTCAGTATAGGGAGACCTTTGCTCAGTATTTAGTAGAAGCACGCTTTTGATCTAATACAGTCATGAGTCTTTTTTGGGAAAGATGCAGCAAGTTTTTCACTCCTGGATTTGGGGATCTTCTGCCATTGCTCCTTGCAGATCCTCTCCATTTCTGTCAGGTTGGATGGTAAACGTTGGTGGACAGCCATTTTTTAGGTCTCTCCAGAGATGCTCAAATTGGGTTTAAGTCAGGGCTCTGGCTGGGACATTCAAGAACAGTCACAGAGTTGTTGTGAAGTCACTCCTTTGTTATTTTAGCTGTGTGATTAGGGTCATTGTCTTGTTGGAAGGTAAACCTTCGGGCGAGTCTGAGGTCCTGAGCACTCTGGTGTAGGTTTTCGTCCAGGATATCCCTGTATTGGCCGCATTCATCTTTCCCTCGATTGCAACCAGTCGTCCTGTCCCTGCAGCTGAAACACCCCCACAGCATGATGCTGCCACACCATGCTTCACTGTTGGGACTGTACTGGACAGGTGATGAGCAGTGCCTGGTTTTCTCCACACATACCGCTTAGAATTAGGCCAAAAAGTTCTATCTTGGTCTCAGCAGACCAGAGAATCTTATTTCTCACCATCTTAGAGTCCTTCAGGTGTTTTTTAGCAAACTTGCACTAAGGAGAGGCTTCCGTCAGGCCACTCTACCATAAAGCCCCGACTGGTGGAGAGCTGCAGTGATGATTGACTTTCTACAACTCTCTCCCATCTCCCGACTGCATCTCTGGAGCTCAGCCACAGTGATATTTGGGTTCTTCTTTACCTCTCTCCCCAAGGCTCGTCTCCCCGATAGCGAAGTTGGAACGGAACGGGGACAGCTCTAGGAAGGTTTCGTGTCCCAATACGTCTTCCATTCGGATTATGGCAGCCCATGGCTTCTTAGGACCTTTAAGTGCAGCAGAAATTTTTTTGAACCTTGGCCAAGATCTGTGCCTTGCCAATTCTGTTCTGAGCTCTTAGCAGTTCCTTTGACCTCATGATCTCCTTTGCTCTGACAGCATGTGAGCTGTAAGTCTTCTATAGAAAGGTGTGTGGGTTTTATATTCAAGTCCAATCAGATACAGAACACAGCGGACTCAAAGAAGGTGTGAACCTTCTCAAGGATTATCAGAAGAAATGGACAGCACCTGAGGTAAATATATGAGTGTCACAGCAAAGGATCTGAATACTTAAGACCATGTGATATTTCAGTTTTTCTTTTAATAAATCTGCAAAAATGTCAAAAAATTCTGTGTTTTTCTGTCAATATGGGTGTGCTGTGTGTACATTAATGAGGAAATAAAATTTACTTAAATGATTTTAGCAACTGGCTGCAATATAACAAACACCACTAGAAACATTAGGGTTGTGTCTGAATGTTTTCTTTCCGTACCCACTGATATATAATCCGTAAAGTGTGCACTTTAATAAATTCTATAAAATTTATTATTTATTACAAATATTTAATTACAGACAATAATAATTTATTAATTATTTTACATTTTAAATACAATGTATGTGTGTGTGTGTGTGTATGTGTGTGTGTGTGTATATATATAGATTTAAAATAATCACACTAATTATCGCTCCTCCTTAACATTAATATACCATAGGAAAAATATTAGTAAATTGTAATAAATAATAATTGTATTAATATTATTTTAATAGTAATACATGTATAATTATAATTGTATTATCGATTTGCATGGTATGATGTTATTAGAATAATTGTATTATAATATTTAAATAATTGATTTATATACGATTAATTATAATTAATACATTAAAATTATGCCTTAACATTTATTTTAAGTTACAACGTTCATTAGAAATATATAAACTCTGATAATAATTATACATTTTTCTTACCTTTTTTATATTATACTTAATAATCAGACAAATATCTACCAGTGTCTTCTGCCAGTTTTTAGTCTGTATCATTATTTATAAAGCACCAATTAAAATGTAATTAAATGAAATTAAACTGAATTACAACATCAGTCTTGACTCTTCAATCAGTCCAATACGTTTTAAACTGACCATAATGTGCATAACACGCCACCTAGTGGACAACAGAGCAATTACTGTAACTGAATTGGCATTTGTCAAGTATAATTAGTTTTAAAGACTGTACTGTGAAGGGCTGTCACAAGAAAATATCTGCAGCGTAATGCAGCCAACAAGGAATAAAACCTCTATTCGCCGCTTTTCTGTTGCATAATGTGCTCTAAGTCTTTGTAAATTCTTTCTGAGCGGCGAGAAAACTTAATCTGAGGAAATGCTGTACTAAACCAAAGCTTTGTTTGGTCACAATGGGGGACAGAGCTGTTTGTGTGCTTTTGTTTGATTGACTTCTATTCTCGAGTGTAATCACATTACATGTTCGGCATACGTCTACGCTTAAATCAATGGTCTGCTCTCCATACAGTCGACTACAAGGTTGCATAACCTAATCAATGTTGCCTAAGTTACCTGTAAAGCTCTTTAGGGTTTTAGCAGGGGATGAATGTCAGTAGCGCTTAAATCTTCAGTCAGGAGAGCCGCTGCTCTTGCATGAGGCTGTGAAAAGACCATGTTCTCCATGACACAATGCTGAAGATTAAGAGCTGTCCTCCTCTTGGACAGCGTTAAAAGGGTTTGATGGGGTGAGAGGAGCCATTAAGATCAGGTTTATATGGCATGATGTGGGCGAGGATCTCAAAGCATTACAGAGACTTAAAAGACAGGCCGAGGTGTTTGATTAATCATGCTGAAGAAGTCTAACATTGAGAGAGAAATCTCAGAAAGAGTGTGGGACATTAGGACTGTTTGCTCAAATGAAATGAGAGTCTGATTGTTTCCCTCTCAGCAGAGTCACGGCGAGAGAAAGAGGAGTCTGTCACCAACATCACTGCACAGAGACATCACTGTCAGCTCTCAACAGGATATTATGAGCTGCTGCGAGCGAGTGACATGTGCTGCACTAATAGTGCTTATAATCTTTAATATAATCAGTAACAAGAAGGAATGAATGAATAAAGTCGATGAACTGACACACTCTTATAAGACTCAGTGTCGAAATGTGGCTCAGAATGACCTGCATTCACAATCAATCAATCAAATGACTTGCACAGTTTTTTGTTATTTCATAGTTTAAAGTTTACTTTACTATTCTTTTTATAAAAACGTGGAAAATATTGATGTGTTAGGAAAAACATGATTCAACTGGAATTTTAGTTTGGAGGATTCAATTCACCACAATTATTTAGGACTAAAACTAACTAGTAAATATGCCACCACTTTAAAGCCACAGTCTTGTAATCACATGGGAGAGAGAGAGAGAGAGAGAGTGGAAGCAGAGCAGTGCATATGTTCATGAGGATGTGTGACTGCATAAACGACTGCAGCTCTGCCGTGTGTTGCATTACGCAAGTGGCTCATAATCAGCAGTGGAGCTGCAGCAGTGACAAGCAGCTTACGGAGGAGAAACACACAGCAGCGCTGCATGAGAGTCAGAGTAACTCCCTCCACCCCTCTCCCTCCCTCTCTCTCGTTCTGTCCCTGAGCAAACAGCCTGCGTTTGGCTGCTGAAGCACAGAAAAGTCTCTGGAGTCGCCAAGGACCAGCGGACATGAGCGACTGACATTCACACTTTCCATCTCATTTTTAACCCCAGACGTCGATGGCTTTGAAGGAGAGCCGTCTCACCTGGAGCTTCCTGCTGTGGTCTGTGACGTGGTGCTCGGCTCGGACTTTTACGCCACATGAAGGGTCTTCGGTCAGTCCCATATTTCATCGGATCACTCCACCTCTGAACAGCTCTGAGGCCCCTACGGACAATTACACAGGTGTGTATAACAACAATATTCGGTCATAATGATATAATAACTGCATATCCTCATATAGTGCTATGCAAAAATGATCAAATTATAGTGCATGTTTCTAAACGGCATGTTTTGCATAACTTTTTCATAAAGAGCGCACTCAACCTGCAGCATTTACAGTCCGCAAGCATACAAGTTTATTAAAACACATGCACTTATTGTGAAATTCACGTGTTGGCTTTAAAATGCAAAATCTTCTTAAGGGTTTACATACAAACAGAGCTTTCATAATGGCTCAGATAAAACCACCAGTGCGAATCAGATCAGCCTGAACTGCATATAACTCAGATTTTATTATGATTGGAGTTTATTATGATTGGTGAGCATATAAAATATGCAAGCCATGCATACTTTGAGCGTACTTTGCTAATAGTTTTTTGATGTTTCCTGACCTAAAGTCAATATGCATGACAGATTTGTGGATCTCTGACATTATCAAGCTAATACTTGAGTTTGATTGCAGTATAATGAATCTGTGAAGGAAAAGACAGCATCCACAGGTGTCAGTTACCTTGAGGTTTATTGCACAGGTGAAACAAAGGATGCTTTTTGCCACGTGGTAATGGCGGGCAGTGGGATAGTTGGCAGTTTGTCAGTTCCGTTACAGGGTTGCCAGCTTTGAAACTGAAATGGAGGGGGATTTATCGCCACCGTGGCCATGACAGAATTTGCCCTGCTTTCAGCTTTCAGTGCACAGCAAACCTGAAGGAATTTGAAGTGGATCTGTCCTGAATAAGAACATGCACGGGTCAGATTTCATCCTAAAATCAAAAGAAAGGAATAAGAAATGATATTCTGCTTAAAGAAATGGAGATATATTTGGTTTAAAGAAAAAGGTTAAGGACATTAAGATTTTTGCACTGTGGCATTTTTTCAAAAGAAAGAAAAACAAGAAAAAAAAAAGGTAAAAAAAAAATATTATCGTTTGATAACAATTAACCGCCAAAACTTCTTATGTCAATGACCAAAAACAGAGAAAAACAAGTAAAAAAGAATCAAATATTACCTAAAGTAACAAAAAAAAAAAAAATATATATAATATATATATAATTATTTAATTTGTCATTTTTATGCATGTTGTTTTTCTTGTACTAACTTAAATTAATTAGAAAATCGTACTACGTTATTTGTAATATGAATTATAGTCAAAGTATTGGCTCAGAAAATACGTGCACATGTTAAAAAATAATAATCTTATTACTAATAATATTATGTCAACTTGTATGTACTGTAAATTATTTATAAACCATGATAGTAATTCTTATGCCTTTAATTTATCTTATTTTAATTAAATATATAACAGTACTAATCATATTGTATTTTTAATTACCACATTACAGTATGGGAAGTAATAATCACGTTTAAAATAAAAAACTAATTTCCAAAAACCCCAAGCACGCGTTACAGTATCATAATGTTTTGGGGGAAAAATGTAATTGCATGGAATAAGCAGAGAAATCCAGAATGCAGTTCAATTATAGTTACATTTAGTTGAAATAGACTAAAATAATTAAAACTGAAGTAAATAAAAAATAATAAAAACTATATAAACATATTTTAAAACACAACAAAATCACTAAAACCTTAAACTAATACAATTAAAATGGAAACAATAAATCTAAAAATAAAATCTAATGCAAAATAAGAAAAACTACAATTGTTTTATAGAACAATTATAGTTTGTTCTATAAAACACATTATATAGATGCTTGTTTCACTCTATGTAACTCATTTACCTATAACACAAATACAGAGGCTTCCACGTCACTTCTTTAAAGGGATTACTTAACTGAGAGTGTTAAAGAGAGAAAGCCAGAGTACACAGGAATAGCTGGTAAGGTCAGCAGACGAGTTACAATAACACGTTAAAGATGCTGAAGTTACATGATCATGCATTGACAAACTGATCCACTCAGACTGTCCCGCTGGAGAACGTCTGTGGTTTTATGGCAGTGTAGCTTCAGGAGCGTGTGGTCAGGCTGCATCATCCCGGCCTCCTCAGCTACAGGGACTTTTGGGTAATCAATTTTTAATGCATGGCCCTATGCTTTATTTAATCGTGTTCTATTCTAAGAGAAGCTCTCTGGTGCGACCCTTGGGGAGTATGTGAGATGGGACGGAGTGGAGAAAAAGAAACTGAGAGTTGAGTTATTTATTTATTTTGCCATGGAGTCAGATTGTTTAGTGCTAGCAGCATTGCCATGCCAGTTAAGCCGGCTTAATGAGACCAGCACAGGACTGGAACTGGTGTGAACAATAAACACCATCCAGTGACCCTGCCAGCTTAATCACACTGACTCCAGCACAGTCAAAATGAGCTCCGTTTGACTGTATGTTGACAGTGGAGATGGACAGTGCAGTGATGAAAACTCAGTAGGAGAACACAGAACACGCTGAATCCTCGGTGGGAATGAAGAGAGACTGCAGGAGAGGTGGATTATGGGATAGAGCGCAGGAGAAAACACCCTGTGGGTACTTATGGAAAGAGAGAAGGGAAAATGCGGTCCAGCCCCCCCCAAGAAAAACCCCCCCAAAAAAAAAGCACGTGCAGCGCTTCACCCTTGAGGATAACTAAGTACTGTTAAATAAGTCCCAGGAGAACTTTCTTGCACACATACATTCACAGACACACTTAAAGCTGTCATTTTGATGGAAACCCTACGTGTTTGTATTTTTGATTACTGACATTTATTATTAATACATAGATATTTATTATTATTTTTATTTATTTATTACACTGAGTGGTTGCTAGGTGTCTTTTCATTTCTGCATTTATCATTCGCCTAGCAAAAATGACAAGTCCAAAAAATGTAGTCCAATCATGAAAAAGTGATAGCAACAAGCTGCATTCTATTCTATTCTATTCTATTCTATTCTATTCTGTTCTGTTCTGTTCTGTTCTGTTCTTTTCTGTTCTGTCTGCCTATTCTATTTATCCATCATGCAAAAGTAATAGCAACAAGCCTGCAGTCTATTCTATTCTTTCTATTCTATCTATTTCTATTTAGTCCAATCATGAAAAAGTAATAGCAACAAGCTGCATTCTATTCTATTCTGTTCTATTATATTCTGTGTTTGATTTAGTCCAATTATAAAAAAGTGATAGCAACAAATTTTATTCTATGAAAATGTGATAGTAACAAGTTGCAATCTATTCTATTTTATTCTATTCAGTCCAGTCATGAAAAAGTGATAGCAACAAGTTTCCTTTTATGAATAATTGATAGTAAGAAGTTGCATTCTGTTCTACTCCATTCTGTTATGTGTCTGATTTAGTCCAATCATGGCAAAAGTGGTATCAACAAGTTGAATTCTATTGTGTTTGATTTAGTCCAATCATGAACAAATGATAGCATCAACTGGCATTCTATTCTATTCTATTTAGTCCAATCGTGAAAAAGTAATAGCAACAAGCTGCATTCTATTCTATTCTGTTCTATTCTATTCTGTTTTTGATTTAGTCCAATTATAAAAAAGTGATAGCAACAAGTTCTATTCTATTCTGTTTGATTTAGTCCAATTATGAAAAAGTGATAGCAACAAATTTTATTCTATGAAAATGTGATAGTAACAAGTTGCAATCTATTCTATTCTATTCTATTCTATTTAGTCCAATCGTGAAAAAGTAATAGCAACAAGCTGCATTCTATTCTATTCTGTTCTATTCTATTCTGTGTTTGATTTAGTCCAATTATAAAAAAGTGATAGCAACTAATTTTATTCTATGAAAATTTGATAGTAACAAGTTGCAATCTATTCTATTTTATTCTATTCAGTCCAGTCATGAAAAAGTGATAGCAACAAGTTTCCTTTTATGAATAAGTAATAGTAAGAAGTTGCATTCTGTTCTACTCCATTCTGTTATGTGTCTGATTTAGTCCAATCATGGCAAAAGTGGTATCAACAAGTTGAATTCTATTCTATTCTATTCTATTCTATTCTATTCTATTGTGTTTGATTTAGTCCAATCATGAACAAATGATAGCATCAACTGGCATTCTATTCTATTCTATTCTCTGATTGATTTAAGTATATATTTAAAAGTGGCACATTTAAAAGTGGTTTCTAACCATCTGTGCTTTGTATTTGCAGGCCTGAGTTGCACGACGCTGCTTCCCCCTCGGCGAGGTTCTTTCTATGTAGAGAAGGGCACTGGGATGACTGTGGGCACGGTGTTGGTGTTCTGGTGCCTCGAGGGGTACCAGCTGGTGGGCAGCGAGGAGATTACCTGTGTCCTACGTAGCGACACCGCTCAGTGGAGCAACTACCCACCCGACTGTGAGGGTCTGTGTTCACTGCCATCATTTCTGTTTTAAGAGATAAAAACACCTAAGAAATGCACTCCTGCTAATTAAATCCCAGATTTTCAATGTGGACTATTGTGTAAATATGGTAGCCATTCCCAAACCAGAGGACCGCGGGCTGAGAGTGGCTGTACTGGCATCGGTAGTGAGCAGCATCATCATCCTCGCCATGTCCGTGTCCTTCATCATCTGCTGCCTGCAGGAGCGCATGAGCAAAGAGAGGGCAGAACGGACAGACGGACGGGGCAGGTATGCACATCTGGGGAGGAAGAGACAAGGGAGTTTAAAATAGGCAAAGAGGATGCTAATGATTTCTCTGAGTTTCCAGGACGAGAGACAAGTGCAAATCATCCTGGAGGAATGAGTGCTGGCTGGAGAGAGATGAAGGAGACTGGGAAGCTTTTCATCCACCTAAAATTTACAGTCTTTCCCAGCACCTTGACCCCCATCTGACCCCTGAGAGCCCGGTCTATATGGGGGGACTGGCTAGTTATGATAACCATGGGTATCAGAGGTGAGAAACTGTGCAGTTTTAATTTTGCTTGATTGTGTTTACGTGTGAAATTAATCGATTAAATCACACAAAAATAAAAATTCTGGCACTATTTAAGAGGAAATTAAGTTTTCTATTTTATCCTCTTTTAATCTGACTCTCTCTGAATTCTGAATTCTGAATTTGTAATTATGTTTTTTTTTTGCTTCCGCCACAAAATAAAAAATTAAAAAGGTAATTTTTATCTCACAATTCTGACTTTTTTCTTGCAATTGAAGCAAGTTGTCCGCAATTCTACTTTCTATTTTATCTTTAAATATAAATACTATATACAATTCTGAGTTTAAATCTTACAATTCAGCATTTATATCTAGCAATTCTGCATTTTTCACAATTCTGCATTTGTATCTCACAATTCTGCATTTATATCTTACAATTCTGCTTTATTTATATCTCGCAATTCTGAGTTTATATCTCACAGTTCTGTATTTATACCTTGCAGTTTACAATCTTCCATAGTAAACAGTAGTGCAATATTTTTGTGGAAACTGTTATGCATTTTCTTTTCAGGATTCTTTGCTGAATGTTCAAAAAAACAGCATTTATTTGAAATAGAAATCTTTTGTAATATTACTAATGTCTTTACTGTCAATTTTGATCAATTTAATGTACCCATGCTCAATAAAAACATAAATTTCTTTTTAAAAAATGCTATGTTTGTTTTGCAGAAGTCAGGAAAACCTCCTGAAAGCTCCTCTTCCTGGTCTTTACCGTACAGAAAGTCAGATGTACCCGCATGTGGTCCTGCAGAGGGTTCCCACACCTACAGTGCCGACTGCACCCAGCGCGCCCGTCTACCTCCGCCTCTCCACCCCTCCGCCCGCAGAAAGCCCCGGCGAACAGTCTGCTCTGCCGCCGTACCCCAGCGCCACTCCACAGCGTCTGTGGCCATAGAAACACACTTTTATTCAGAACTTTTACAACTGTCGTCATGGTGACAGATTACGACCCCTACATGCAAACGGCTCCTGGGGTTCAGAAAACCAAGAGAAATGATGGACTCAAGTTAGAGCCACCTAGATCACTACACACCGCTAGATCTAGATGTTGGACCATGTGTGGGTCCAAATGTAGTTACATTTAGTATGTTGCATATGTAAGGACATTTCTGAATGACTCTAAGGAGGCCCGTTGTGTAGTTTCTTGGAGAGGAAAGTTACATCAGGAGAGGTGAGGACTCCATCCTGGTACTGTGATCCACTCCAGGTTTTATTATTGTCAGTTAGTACTTTTTATTTTTGTGTTAAAGGTTCTGACTTGCACTCATAAAATGAAAAAATGCAACCGTGTCATGTCACATTAGAGCATCGGTTTAATATTTCTATGTTTTTTGTATTATAGAAGTGTAGGAGAACTACACTGACGTCCAGATTATGGACAGACATTGGGATCTCATAAACCTATGATACTTCAAACTTGATTTTGTTTATAACAAATAAAAAGATTCAAATAAATGTACATGTGTATTTTTTATTGCCCACAATGTCTCACCATATCATACACACACACAATTATTTGGGGGGAAAAAATGTGTATATATGGTTTCACAGATAAGTCCTATTCACATGAAAATGTTTAATCTTAGGATCTGACTTTCTGGATCCAGTCAAACTGACCTACTTGAGTTTGAGCTTTCTAATTAGCTGACCTAATCAGTTGAGCTTTGGCATGTTCACAGTGTTTTATCTGTCTATTGCAGCATATGTAAGAAACAACGCTGTGAAGGAAAACAGAGGATGATGAAAACAAGATGATGGATTGGCAGCAGTAAATTTAGCGGTGACTGAACGACTGGGTTTTACAGATGCTTTGTTGCAATGAACAGTAGATTGCCTTTTATTATTTACAGTGCATTATATATATTTATGTAATAAAATTGTTCTGTTTAAAATGACTATTGTTAGGCTATAGACTCCATATGAGGGCAGTGGTGTTTTTACACATTAAATTATGCATGAGAATGCCGTAATGATGAGAGGCATAATGTCTAACAGTTTAGTTAACAGCCCCCAGATTAACTAGCACTACTTCAATAAGAAATGGAAGCATCTTCTCAAGTAAACCGACTCGTCTTTACGTCCACAAGGTGGCGCGATGGTCCCGCGATCATTTCAGCATGCATTTCACTCATAAAACACACATCTCTTACACAAACTCGGTCCTGGAGGGCCGGTGTCCTGCAGAGTTTAGCTCCAACCCCAATTAAACACACCTGAACCAGCTAATCAAGCTCTTAACTAGGCATAGAAAGAAACTTACCAGCAGGTGTGTTGAGGCAAGTTGGAGTTAAACTCTGCAGGACACCGGCCCTCCAGGACCGAGTTTGGGCGCCCCTGCACTAAACCAATCTTTCCTCCTCAAATGAAAATGAAATAATACACATTATATTTTTCTACATTATTATACAATATATATTAGGGCTAAAAGGAACAGATCAACCAAAAATATATATATTCTTGTCTGATTTACTCACCCGCATATCTTTCCAAACCTGTATGATTTCCCCCCTGAAACACAAAAGCAGACGTTTAGCAGAATGCTCTTTTTAATGAAAGTGGAAGGTCACTCCACTTTCCAAAAAAAAAAAAATCCAAACACCAAAATAAATGACTCCACTTTCGCGTTATATTACATGTCAATTATAACTCCTTTTGTCCATTTCATCAGCTATAAGCAGTGTTGGGGGTAACTCATTACAAGCAACGCGAGCTACGTAATCGGATTACTTTTTTCTAGTAACTAGTAAAGTATCGCATTACTTTTTAATTTACAAGAGAATATCGGAGTTACTTTTTCAAACAAGTAACGCAAGTTACTTTTTTTGTTTCAATGTATTGATTGACGGCTCTCCTGTCCCCATGTTGAGAGAAATCAAGATTTACTGTCGTTCGAATAATATGAATATGCATTAATTCCCTCTCACTCACAAAAAACACAGATTCAGTATTCCTCCGAATGAATAAAAATAATGCAACTCAGAATATCCTCCTGATAACCAGAATAAAAAGCTTTGTGAATTCAGTATTTTTTTCATGTCATTACATTGTTTAGAGCATAAGAAAAAATATGGTAAAATAACATTTTTGAAAAATTATATTTTATTTATATGTTATGCTATGTCTTCTGTAGAGGACACCAGGACTCAGTTTTTCTAAAAAAAAATTTTTTTTTAAATCACCAGTCAATTTTTAGGTTTCAGGATTTTTTTAATACCTAACTTTGTTTAAGGATGGTTCTCAACTATGTTATAAAATATATAACAAAATACTTTGATATACCAATTTGCTTAATGCAATATGTGTGTAAAAATTCCATAAACTGGTTTTCCCATTAAGCACGATGTTATCTATACACTGTATCTAATTTGCATATTAAAGTGCTGTTGGGACAGCATGTTGAAAAAAGAAGTGTAATAATGGGAGTTGTAATTGGCCAGATTTTCGTAATAATATCTAATATTTCATAAGAATATTGATATATAATTTGTTAATTTGTCTCCCAAAATGTATAATAAACATGCTTTCAGTCCTGGTGTTCTCTACAGTGGACATGTATGAAATGATGTCCTGTTTCATAACAAGAAGTCATATTTTGATTTGAAACCCCATAACATTTTCCTGAGATGTTGATTTCTGACAAACAATTTGAAAATCAATCAGATTTAAATTGTAATTACAAAATATTATCATATTTCCATAAGGATGTACAATTTTATCACTAAATTAATGTCAGCCAATATGACGCAAACCTGCAATAATTAAATGTTAAACAACACAAATATCCTTTATGTATTTAATCCCATTCTATTAACCAATGTCTTTGCTTCTGACCTTCGATGACCCCGTTCAACCGTACTAATAAGACAAACACTTGTGTCTTTGTTTATTGCTGAAGTGTGTTGAAATGTCTTCTTCTTCATTCTACTGTACGGACGTAAATATACTTTCCCTTCAGCCTGAGGCGCATTCATTTCACTTTTGGTGTGAAAAAGCTTTTATATTTGCCAAAAATAGAACTTTTTTTTTTTAAACAAACAAGCAAGCCCTGTCCAGATTTAAAAAGTAACGCAAAAGTAACGTAACGCATTACTTTCCATAAAAAGTAACTACGTACCGCAATTAGTTACTTTTTTTATGGAGTAACGCAATATTGTAATGCATTACTTTTAAAAGTAACTTTCCCCAACACTGGCTATAACGTTTAATATTCATTTGTTTTTTACGTTTATAGCATATCGTTTGTTATTGTTGCATGCTGTATACCTCTCATAACAAAGAGCCAAGCCATGCTGCACTATTTATAAGGGCGCCTGCGCATGCGCAACGAGAGCGCCGCTCCTCTCCAACTGACATGAGTTAAATACGCACAGAGAGCGAGAATAGAATACACCTTGCAGCCGAGCGACTCAGCAGGGAATCAGTGAATGTAGAAATGACTGCTGCGTGGTGTTTAATATGACAGCACGCGCGGGATATGGGAAGAAGTAGGGTGTGTGTGGTGTTGAAGGTGACATTCTCATGGCCAGAACCAGCGCGGACGGGCTGCTCCGTCAGAACAACAGCAAACTGGACTCTTTCCTCAAAAGAAACGCCAGTCGGGATGTGTACGAGCGGATCCGGGTCTACGAGCCGTGTGTGGTGGTCTCGGGGTCGGTGAAGAAGGTTTTCATGCATGTGATCCTGAGTGATGAGCGCGTGTATCTGAGCGAGTATCAGCCGCGCGCGCTGCGTGAGGCGCTCAGCTTCAGACACATCAAGAGCATCGAGCTGGTGAGAGAGAGAGAGAGACACAGAGAAACACACACCTGAATGTTGCCATTTCATCTGCTGAGAGAGAGTACTTTATTATCACGTGCACAAGTATAAGTGAGTACAATTGATTAACCCAACTAACAAGAACGTTTTGCGAACGTTCCCGTTAAGTTATGAAAAGGTTATTTCTGAATGTTCTCTTAACGTTCAGTTTTTTGAAAGTTCTTGGTTGGAGAAAACTTTATGGTAACATTCCATTTGATCATTTTGCAAACTAAAATCTTTCAGAGAAACGTTCCGTGAATGATGTATAAATTATGGTTTTTGTCCTAACATTTTGAAAGCGTTATTAAAAAAAAAAATCAGGAAACTGAACAAATGTTCTATTAACGTTGAGAGAACCTGTCCAGAAAATTAACCAAAGTTGCGAGAACGTTCCCTGTTCGCTGGGAATGCATTTACTGAAACAACACAAGAGAACAATATAGTAATCACAATATAGTAAAATAACAGTACAATGCAGTTCAATATGCACATGAACAGAAACAACATATAAACATATTTTGCATATTTGCTCAATAAAAAAATGAATTTGGGATATTTTGCTGACTTTGCATAAATTCTTTTTTGCAAAATGAATTGTCATAATTTAACTTGGCCATACTCTTCTGAACAGGATTCATGCACTCCTGGAAATAACACGGAATGTGATAACTAGATCTAGGAAAGTCATGGAAATGAAATGAAACATGATAAATGAAATAAAAAATGTATATTTGTGTATAGTTACAGTATGCTCATTTCTAAAATTGTCTTATTATAATGTTTTTTTTGTGAGAAATACTCTTTGTGAGAGCGATCTCCTTCTTCAGTCATCACAAATGATTGGAAAAGTCATGAAAAATCATAGTTATGAATCATCCAAAAATGCAGATGCAGACTTCACACACTTATTTTTGTATCTTTATTCATTTTCTCATCCCCTCACTGAATTGCTTGAATAATAATGTAAGTAAATTAACTAATAATCATGTGTTATTTATTTACTGATCATTTTTAAATCATACATACATCACTCGCCGCTGAGGCAATGTGTTCTAAATGTCAAATAAAGCAGGACTGTCTGCTGAGACAATGCTAATTATAGTGAGGACGTTTGCTTATCCTGTCATGTTAAACTGCTTGAAGAAGGTGTGTTTGGTAAGCTCATGTTCGTACAGCTCAAAGCATGAGTCATGGAACGGTTCAGCACTGAAAGACTGGAAAAGACAGACGGATGAAGCATTTAGCCTAAATGTCACAATAGCAGAATTACCAAGAAAACGCAGTTTATCTGTTATTGACATAGGTGCAAATGCATTTTCCTCAGAAATACACCACGCATATTCTATATAAATATGAATGATTCTGATTGATGATCAGACGTTATTAAACGGTCATTCATCCCCACATCAAGCGGCTTACACTGATGTTATTAGGTCAATGTTAGACTGTGAGCATACAGATCTCTGTCTTTCCTCACAGATCAATGATTTGCCTGATTTCCTCAGCGGACAGGATCGTGAACGCTCACTGCATATCCGCGTTGTTCATACCACAAAGAATCCTGGGAAAAAGAGCTCAAGACCCAAAGGATCCGGTCAGAATAAGCCATCATTTCCAGGACGCAACTCGAGTGCCCGTCATTCGCTGGAGGGTAAAAAAGCTATTTAATTCAATCACAAGTTCACAAGCTGTTCTTGACTAGTATTAGAGGGCCAGAACTGAGTGCATTTTCCCCTGGACTGTGTGATGTAAAGCAGGTATGTGTGTTAATCCATGAGCTCTTCCAGCTGTGGGGATGAAGCAGCAGTACTGACACCCGTCTAACCCACATTGACATGCATGTGTGTTCATCTTCACACTTCTGTAGATTTAGTGAACGGCAGTGTAGGAAATATATCTATATAAATTGCAGTTATGGACTGAAAAAAAAATGAATGTGACCATGCTGTTTTAAAATGAAGGTTAGATTGAAACACCATTATGATTTTTTTAAGTAGATTTAGATTTCCTGAGCAACACCAAGGTCTTGGGTTCGACTCCCACAAAAAGCAACAACGGATAACATGTACATGTGCAGAATAAAAGCATCCACCAAATGCATAAATGTCAACCTAGATAATTTCATGAAGATTTCAGTTTATCATCTCAAATAAACCTGAACTTGTGTTTTATGATCCTGCAGGCATGAGTCCCGAGTCCTGGAGAATCTCTCCCACATCAATGAGGTAAAGCCCTCTCAGTGTTAACGGCCTCACGTTCACCCAACACAACCGCTGTGAGCCATTCAAAGTGCTTTATCTCCACCTCGCAGCTTTTTACTGCCTCTGACTCCACAATGCTCAGAACGAACAGACTCGGTTTTGAAGACTCGTTTGCTTAGCAACTCAAGCTATTAAACAAAGCAGTGCGATAATAAATGCAGAGATATTCTGAATCCCACAGCTCTGTATCTCACGGGACGAGTGTGTGTTGTGCTTCGTAGCTTAGAAACTAAATTGATTAAGTTCTTGTCTGTGTTATAAGATATCAATAACGATGGTGGGCGATACATAATATATTCAAAGGTCATCAAGCTGAATTGTTTAACATGCATTGGCATCATAAAAAATGTGTCTTGGAGTTTTATCCAGTGACATGCAAAAGAAAGTCAACTTTTAGTGACTTTTTATATTTTATTGCACTAGTTTAGAGTGGTAAGAAATTAAGAAGAAAATGATATAAAATGTAAAATATGTTATGCTTTTTCATTTAGTTTGCATTTATTTGATGAAAATCCTATTTTCAGTAACTTTATAATTGTCATTTGCAAAAAGCATGTTGCTCTCTGAAATGCTGCAACGCGAGCGTCTCAAGAAGAAATGAGGAGCGGAGAGAGGTCGTGTTACATATGCATGTTTAATGAACGCAGATAAAAGAAAGACGGATCTTGTAAACTGGAAACCACTCGCAGTTTATTAAGCGTTGTGTATGTGGTTTCATGCTGATTACTATATCATTTTTGCTGTTTTTGTGCTAATAACACTTCAGTCACTTGTATTCATTAGTGTTATTTTAATATTATCAGGGTTATTATAATTTACTTAAAATTAAAACCATAAAAACCCTTGTCACTTCTAAAATAAATTCAATTTTAACTGAAAAATAAAATGTAAAACAATATGTATATTTAAGCTTTTTATTTTATTTTCAACATTTCTCATTTTCAAGTTGACGTACAACGATAACTAAAACCAAGACTGAAATAATAATTAATAAAAAACTATATGGACGTGTTAAAAAACAAAAACGAACAAAAATGTCAAAAAACGCGAAATTAACTCAAATTAAAATGAAAACAGAAAATCAAAAGATAAAAAAAGGAACTCAAAATATTAATAAAAACTGTAACATTTAATTAATTTGAGTTTTTCTTTTGTCATTTTGATCAGTTTTAGTTTGATTTCTGTTTGAGTTTTGTACTGTTTCCATTTAGTTTAAGTTTTATAATATCTAGTATTTACATGTTATTGTATTAGTTATAGTTTTAGTTAACGATAACAACACTGATATTCATAACGAAAGCTGGAAAATTTGAATGCTGAAAACCACTTGGTTTCCAAAACTGAGATCAGCTGCAAACACGATGTGCTGTCATGTGTTTTACACCGTTGACAGTCATGACTTTACTGCGGTGAGCAGAGGAGGAGGATTGGCGTCATTCACACTGTTGCCAGGGCACGAGATGAGACGGAAACCTCGAGCAATAAATGTCCAATTAAAAGACCCTGTTTGGCTCAGCAAAACACGGCAGCTTGACGTTCTGAACGACATGTGTTTGTGCTGGAGCTGCCAGCCATCAGACGTCTCTGAGACTGTTCTGAGAACAGTGTGAACCAGAGATTTCTCTCAGTAGCTCTGTAATGTTTATAGAGGAGCAGTGAGTCGAAGCCGACCCGAGGGAGGCCATTAGTTCACGTTTAGCACATATTTGTGAGCACTTGCCATTGAGGAGTAAACCACATGGGAAGTGCTTTAAACGTTATTTAAAGCCAGCTTTTCCACAGTTTAACTATCAGTTGAAGGCTTTGTTGAATTGGTGGTGTGCAGTTGTACAGACACGGTCTGTGAGCATTTTTCAGACATCAGTATGAGAACGGAAAGTAGGTCAGTGCACCTAAAAAAAAGTTTGTGGGCATTTCCGCTGGGGAAATTGTGAGAAGGTTGAGGCCTATGGAAAGATTTTCTCGTTATCCTGCATCCTATTAGAGGAGATTGAAAAGGGAGGTTGATGATGGCACGTGAACGACCTTGTCTGACTGGCATCCGAACAGTGAAGTTCTGTGCCGCTGAACATGTCGCTCATCAGCGCCTCCTCATGGAAATGTTCTGTCAGTGCAACTAGAGTGCAGCGTTGCAACAAGTTGCTTTTATGCTTTATCAAAGGCTCTATTTAATTATACAGTTCAGAGGAGCTCTTTGAAGACACCTATTTACATTATAAACAAATCTGTCTTAGATCAGTTTATTAGAAAGTTAACCCCTTAAGTATTTTTGTGAAGATCGTGACCAGGAAAAATTATTTTCTACAGTAGATTTAAACCTTGTTGAGAGTTTGAGGCCTTGAACACATGTGAGGCCATCTTAATCTTAAAATTTAAACCTCAAATTAAACTTAAACACATTTTTATCATTTATTTTATTGTATTATTTTAATGCAATATATTATAGTTAATGTATTATAGGTTTTATTAATATTTTAATTCGTTTTTTCATGCCTTCCATTTTCATTTTAGTGAAAGTTTTAGTAATTTTGTTGTGTTTTTGTTATTTTTAATAGTTTTATATGTCTATTTTTTAGTTTTAGTATTCTTTTAGCACATAAAATTAAACTAAATAAAAATGAGTAATGTTTTCCTCCTTTGTCAACTAGAGTTTAAAATGAAAATTAATATTAATAGGTTAAAAACTATTTTAATTTGATTTCAATTACGGTTATTTTATTTCCAAGAACCAATGTTTTTAATGATTTCTGTTACTATAATTAACCTGCTTGCCATGTCATAAATATTAATACCATTAGTTCATTTAAATAGTAATGATTATTATTTGAAAGCTCTTAATGTAATATTAATGCTTAAAAACGGTTTTCAAACGTTTTTCCCTGCGTTTTATTCTAATAAAATATTATTAATAAATAAACTATAATAATAATAATAATAAGTTTTTTTCTTTGCTGGCTTTTTAAGACATTTTAAACGGATATTTCACTCCAAAATGATAATTCTGTCCCATCAATTACTCACCACACCTTTATGATTTTTTTTTCTCTGCTGACCATAAAGACTATATTTTGACGAAGGTGAACACATAGTCCCCATGTTCTGGTCCCATTGACTTCCATAGCATTTTTTTTCCATACTATGGAAGTCAATGTCTACCGTCAACTGTTTGGTTACAAACATTCTCAAAATATCTTCTTTTGTGTTTAGCAGAAGAAAGAAACTCATACAGTTTGGAACAACATGAGGGTGACTAAATGATTAAAGAAATGTAGTTAGGGCTGCACGTTTGCGCATGCGATATTTTTAACGCGCATCTTGTCAGTAAAGCTGGTTCTGTAATCAGTGGTAAATCTCCATCACGTGCGTGCTGTCACATTGAGCAGCATTAACTACACAAAGCCGTTGTTCACTGACGAGCTGCGCAAAAAATCGCGCAAATATGAACGTGGTTATGCGCAGCTCGTCAGTGAACAACGGCTCTGTGTAGTTAATGCTGCTCAATGTGAAAGCACGCACGTGATGGAGATTTACCGCTGATTACAGAACCGGCTTTACTGATAAGATGTGCGTTAAATATCGCATGCGATATATCGTGCAGCCCTAATGTCATTTTTGGGTGAACTATCCCTTTAAGATGTTAATCACCTTGACATGTTTGACTTGCTGTAAAATACATATATATGTTTGTCTGTAATAGTGATGGTGGTCTGGAGGAAGAAGATGGCAGCGTCATTCCGGAGAGACGTTCAGCCTCCTGTCCGAACCCGGATGATTTGGCTCTGGCTGTGTTTAATACGTCTCCCGTTCACTCCTCCAGCTCCAGTGACCAGCGAGAGAGTCCCAGCGCTTCAGTCCCGACAGCACTGATGAGGAGAACAACAACAGAGGAGAAAGAGGAAGAGTTACACCTTTATGCGGTATCTCCATCATCCCGAATATACCTTCACCTGCAGAGCTCCTGGAGCAGCTGCATTATAGTATGTGTTCGTGGTCGTAGTCGGTTTCTACTCGCTTTGTGTTTAATGGTCAACATTCTTTTGTATGGCAGTCGTGGCCTAATGGTTAGAGAGTCGGACTCCTAACTCAAAGGTTGGGGGTCAAAAACAAAAAAAAAAAGAGTCTCGTACTGGCAGGGATTGTAGGTGGGGGGAGTGAATGTACAGCTCTCTTCCACCTTCAATACCACGACTGAGGTGCCCTTGAGCAAGTGCCGCACCGAACCCCCAACTGCTCCCCGGGTGCCGCAGCATAAATGGCTGCCCACTGCTCCGGGGGTGTGTTCACGGTGTGTGTGTGTGTTCACGGTGTGTGTGTGCACTTATGGGTTAAATGCAGAGCACTAATTCCAAGTATGGGTCACCATACTTGGCCACATGTCATGTCACGTCACTCACTCAATAAAATACTTTTACTGTTTAGTGATAATGTTCTGCTAAAATAAGACTTACAGATAAAAAAAAACACATTTTTGTCACAATAAGGACATATAAATGATTATAAGCTTTGTTTTTTTATCTATTTAAGTTTTAACATATAAAACATTATTATTAACAATATATTATTATTTTTAAATGTTAATATTTTTAAAACAAAATGATTCCCATTTTTTAAATGAATAAAATATTATTCAGTAATATAAAGAAATAAATAAAAAGAATTATTCTCTTAAACTTTTGTTTGAATCTTATATCACTTTGGGTTTGCAGATATATCATTAATTTATTATTATTAAATATTTGATATTAATAATTAAAAACAAAACTGCTTCCCTAATTGTTTTAAATAAAAATATATTATATTGTTCATCAATACAATATAAAATCAATTCGAATGCCGTATATTGCAGTCTTTTGATTTTTTTCGTCTCCTTTTTATACACCTAATTTTGCCCTACTAAAAATATCTTTAATGGTATAAAGGTTGAAATAAATCGCAACTGTGTTGAAAAGCGCAAAAGTACATGCTTAAAGTCATTTTTGACGGTTTTACAATCAAAAGCCATTTTTGAGGGCCGAGTAATTTAAATGTTTTAATAAACATATAACTGTACATTTTCACTTTAAAACCCTCTAATGTTTTTTTATTATTTATTATGTACTTTATTTTATTTTTTTGTAGCGATCAACTTTGATGCTGGACCCAGTGTACAGGAAGAGATGTGGCGTATCCTCTTCTTCTCCTCAGAAACAGAAATATCACAGAATCAGGTACTGCATCTTTCTGTCTGAACGGCTTGTGTTTATCTGTGTGGGCAGTGTAAAATGCACAGGCTATGAAAGCGTCTGTGGATGTGTTTCCAGCTGGGAACGGACGTGCCACTTGTTCAGCCAGTTGAGCGGAGAGCTGCTGCAGGAAGACGTTGGCCTGGAGAGTCTGTATTTACTCCTGCAGGAGCTGCACACAGCCACGAACCGCAACCCCACCATCAAAAAACTCTTCTGGAGGGTAACATGCAGCTGTGGAACATGCACTCTTCATCCAAAAATGAACATTTCCCTCTCAAAATCATTTTTATTTGCTCCTCAGTCACCGGACCTCTATCCTTTCCTGGTGAAAACGCTGGCTGAAAGCTTTCAGAGCGGCCAGGAAGCAGTTCATACAGCCGACAGACTTCTGTAAGCCTGCAAATCATGCACATATAACTTATGCAAGACCTAAACATTCTCACAACTTTCACTAATGTTTTTTAAAAGTTATAGAAATGTTAGGACAAAACGTTCGTAACGTAATGTTTATGCAATGTTCAGCATTGAGAGAAAACATTTTGAGATCAACGTTTTCGGAACGTTCCTATGATGTTTTTTGAATTTGATGATTATTCAAACATTTTTGTAACGTTTAAATAACGTTCTAATCAGGACAAACTGGAGATTTCAATGTTTTTAGAATATTAAAAGTAAACATTCTACTAAATTTTATTTTTACCCAAAAATATAACATTATTTGAACTTTTAAGATCACGATGAGTAATGGACATTTTATCATTCTTAGAATATTATAAATAAATGTTTAAATAATGATATATTTTGGGTGAAAATAAAGTTGGATCGTTGTGAGAAATGTTTTTGTAACCTTTAAATGACATTATAATCAACAAGAAAACCAGACATTTTCACGTTTTAGAATAATACAAATAAAAGTTCAAATATAAGTACAGTAACAATGCCCCTTAGCTTCATAATGTTCTCAGGTTGACATTTTACTACTTCAAACCCATCCCCGAGCACATTTTCATGATCATTGCTGAAGGCTTTCTGTAATATGTGCAAAGATATCGCTCTGTCCTGCAGGCTTTGCACTTTGGTGGTTCAGATATTAAGCCTGATGTTCAGGGAAACAGAGATGGAAGCGACGAGGCTCAGCATGCTGACGGCCAAACAGTGAGTGATTCTTCCTCCAGTAATAATACCACTGCACTCATTACAGCTTATTTCAATGAGAAATGCCTGCTGTTTGACACAGGGGAGCTCTCACAGAGAACATGCTGCTCGCTTTAGTGCGTGATCCAGATCTCCAGCTGCCAGACTCTACTAATGGCTCCAGATCTTCAGTTAATAAGGTATTAAATATATTCCTTAATGGAAAAATTATTTTTTTTGTTATCATACACTCACCCTCGCTTCCCAGGTGTAAGGAAAAGATAAGTTATTTTTTTATTTTATTTTTCCATTCATGTCTTGTTTATGATCAATTAATTTGTGCTAATTAAATGTAATTTATGATGATGAAGTGTATTTGTGCATCGCAGCTGCAGCGTCTGCAAGCAGACTATTTGGATGCGGCTTCTGCGCTGCTGTTTGAGATGGTTGTGCTCTGTCAGGAGGTGAGTAGCATTTTCTCACGCATTTATGTATGTGTGTATATACAGTGGTGTGAAAAGGTTTTTGCCCCCTTCCTGTTTTTTTATTTTTTTTTTTGCATCTTTGTCACACTTTAATGTTTCAGATCAAACAAATTTAAATATCAGTCAAAGATAACAAGTAAACACAACATGCAGTTTTTTAAATGATGATTTCATTTATTAGGGGAAAAAAGCGGTCCAAACATGCCTGTCCCTACGTGAAAAAGTAATTGCCCCCTAAATCTAATAACTGGTTGTGCCACGCTTTGGCAACAAGTGCAGTCAAGTGTTTGCGATAACTGGCATTGAGTCTTTCACATCACTGTGGAGGAGTTTTGGCCCACTCTTCTTTGCAGAATTGTTTTAATTCAGCCACATTGAAGGGTTTTCGAGCATGAATGCACTGTTTAAGCATCTCAATCGGATTTAAGTCTGGACTTTGACTTGGCCACTCCAAAACCTTAGTTTTGTTTTTCTTGAGCCATTCAGAGTTGGACTTGCTGTTGTGTTTGGGATCATTGTCCTGCTGCATAACCCAAGTGCGCTTGAGCTTGAGGTCACAAGCTGATGGCTGGACATTCTCCTTCAGGATTTTATGATAGAGAGCAGAATTCATGGTTCTGTCAATTATGGCAAGTCGTCCAGGTCCTGAAGCTGCAAAGCAGCCCCAGACCATCACACTACCACCAGCATGTTTGACTGTTGGTATGATGTTCTTTTTATGAAATACTGAAAATAATGAAATAACAATTTGTGGATAATGGCTCTGACCATGGTTCGCTGGAGTCCCAAAGCCTTAGAAATGGTTTTATAATCCTTTCCAGACTGATACATGTCAACTGTTTTGTTTCTCATTTGTTCTTGAATTTCTTTAGATTGCATGATGTGTTGCTCTTTAAGCATGATTCTCTTTTTCAGACAGGTTCTATTTAAGTGATTTATTGATTCAACAGGTCTGGCAGTAATCAGCCTGGGTGTGGCTAGTGAAATTTAACTCAGCTTTCTAATAAAATAATGTGGTTAATTGTAGTTCTTTCATGATTTAACAGGAGGGTGCAATTAATTTTTCACGTAGGGCCACGTAGGTTTGGACAGCTTTTTTTCCCTTAATAAATGAAATCATAATTAAAATAAAATGCATTTTGTATTTACTTGCATCATCTTTGTGTAATATTAAAATTTGTTTGATGATTTTAATCTTTTAAGTGTGACAAATATGCAAAAAATTTAAAAAACTGGAAGGGGGCAAAAACCTTTTCACACCACTATATATATATGTATGTATACACCCCACACACCTGTTGGCATATTTGGGTTTAAAAATGGTGACTTTCGTAGGCATAATGGTTTTAAAGGCACAGGCATAATATTGTACAAACTGTATTTTCTATCCCCTATAAAATAACTGTTTTCTATTTAATATATTTTAAAATGTAATTTATTCCTGTGACGCAAAGCTGAATTTTCAGAATCATTGTGCAGTCTTCGATGTCACGTGATACTTCAGAAATCATAATATACTGATTTAGTTTTTAAAGAAAAATTAAGCATTATTATTATCAATGTCGAAAAGTAATTTTTGCTGCTTAATATTTTTTGCAGAAACCGTGATATACTACCATTCAAAAATTTGGGATAATAAGTTGTCGGACTAATATGTAAATAAAAATAAAAAATTAAACAAAGAGACATTAAATTGATCAAAAATGAAAGTAAAGACATTTATAGAGTATTGGCAAAATATTTATTTTTCAAATAAATGTTGTTCTTTTGAACCGTCTATTCATCAAAAAACATTAAGTGCAGTTTCCACAAAAAAATGTTACCAGAAAAAAACAATGATAATAATAAGAACCATTATTAATAATTGAGCACCAATATTAACTGAGCAGCAAATCAGCATATTAGACTGATTTCTGAAGGATCATGTGACACTGAAGACTGGAGTAATGATGCTGAAATTCGCTTTGAGTCAAGACTAAATTAGCATTGTAGAATTCTTCAAATAGAAAACAGTTATTTTAAACTGTACTAATATTTCACAATATTAGAGCTTTTACTGGATTTATGATCAAATAAATGCAGCGTTGGTGAGCAGAATAGACTTATATTTAAAAAATCACAATTATTATTAATCATAATTATACTTTTGACAAGTAGTGTATTATTTATGCATATGCATGTATAACACTGATCAGCTTTACGTGTCTCATTTGTGGTTCAAAGGCTAGTTGCACATCTGTTCTGGGACATTTCCTTACCATCGGCTGGGTGTTTCGATTGCTTAAACCACATCCATTCTTAGTAAGTATATACCCATTTCATTTTCAGGCATATTTGCATGAATCCACATGATTAGATTCCACATCAGAACGAATGTTTGGACGTATGTCCTGCTCGCTCTTTCGCAGCTCCCGTTTGTGGGCTATCAGGCCCAGCAGGTGGTTCTGCTTCTCTCAGGTCCCCAGGATCCGCTGAGCCCGTCTCAGGCGGTTCTTCTGTACCAGCGCTGCCGTGTTTTGTTAGCCTGTCTGCAGCACAGCACCTGTTTGAGCAAATATATCAGGACGGGATTCAAGGAGGAGTTCAGGTTCCTCATGAGGTTCAAATAATTGCAAGGCTAAGGCAGAGCTGTCATATTTTTGATTATAATATCCTCTGTTTTTTATAGGTACTATGTGAAGACGTCAGGGCTGAAGGACAAACTGCCCCATCACTACCCCATCAGTCAGCCTGCCCAGCGCCTTCTTTCCCAGCTCCTCAATCTCGTTCTCCAGAAACCTTGAGCTCTGGCTTTTTTTCTTTCTGTTCCTCTGGCATCGAATTTCTTGTTTCTGCAGACAGACGTGGGAATGTGCCTTTGGATGAATATGCTGCACTTTCAGATGCTTGTGTTGTGTCTTACTGTGTGTTGAACAGAGACTGCGGGATTTTACTCTGTTTAGCATATAGCCTTTGTCTACACTCAGGATTATTATCACTGTAATATGCGTTACATGTCAAACATCACAGAACAGATTATATATTGAACTATTTATTAAATATGAATATGCATTAAATAGCCTGATATCAAATTGCACTTTTCAGTAAACAAATTCAGGTTTGGCAGGTCACTCTTATATGAGACTGGTCACAGTATTATGATATGAATACATTTACTGTAGCTTAAGCCACTGGTACAGATGCACTTGCTTATTTTGGTTGTTTTTTTTGTTTGGATGCACTTTTTCTCTATAAGACTGTACTGATTTTCAGGAACTCTATGTACCTCAAGGCCTCAAATTAAACATAACAAATATTTTAAATAAACATTTGTGTGTCTGTGAGATTTTTATAAACCTAATTGTTGAATGGGTGTTTTTGCATATGCAATAAAAAAAACTGCAAGTGTATATAAATGCAGCATTTGCAGTGCACACACACACACACACACACATATAAATTGACACAATTACAGCATGTAATTGACAATGAAAATATTAAGTGATATTTACCCTGTTTTTGTTTGTGTCACGGTGAGTTTCTGATGCAAAAGCACTTTAGGTGATCAAAAATAAAAATGCAATAAAACTTAAAGGGGTCATAAATGTGTTGGCAGTGTGTGTACACAACCACCCTATAGCCTAATGATAAAAATCCAATTCTATGTTCGCGCGAATCATTCATGATCCAGCCTCATCAGAAGAAGTGAGTATAATGTTTTGTAACGAATCTTTGCAAATCGCCTTTCCTAATAATGTGGCTAAAGTAAACAGTCTCTCTGAGAGCAGCTCGGAAGAAAGGGGCGTGGCCAGCAGAGCTCATTAACATTTCAAGGAAAATGCTACAAAAACTGATCTGAAAAGAGCTGTTTTTGACAGGGTAAACAGACCTTTCATTAGACCTTAAAGAATCATATCAAGTTGTGGAAAATGGGCATCCTATGACCCCTTTATAATAGACAACTATGACTTACAAAGAAAGCCCTAGACCTTTAATTGTATTTATTTATTTGATTTTGTATATCTATTTTATACACCTGACCCTGCTGTCAAAATGCAAGGAGTTAATTTACTTGCCAAGTCCAATCCAACAAACTATGAATTGATATAAATTATTTTAACACAACACATTTTGTGGTTTATCTTTATTTACCTTATTGTTTAGATCATAATCATTTCAAATATGTAATAATTAATATTTTTTTTTTATGGATTTTCATTTTTTTATTGAAAATTTGGGGCAATTAAACTGTTCATTTTTAATGTGACATTCATAAACAGATATGTGTGACCTTCATATAGCAAAGAGTCTATACACGCAATATAAACAACTTTTTTTTATAATTCCCACAGCTGAAGGCACGTGCTGTATGTATAACTGAACAAAATCGCGATTTTCTGATTATGACAGGAGTAACGTTACAGAACGGGAACGGACGCTCGGTCGCTTTTGTTGCTACTGGGGAATGTTTTCCAAAGCGCACCGGAAACAGCGTGGGGTTGTTGAGCGTCAAGATCTTCTGAACTTGTAAGTCGAAGTTAATCTTTGCATTTGTCTTCTAAATAAACTGCGAAGACCATATCGATTATAAATCGTCGCTGTAACGCGCTGAATCACTATCACACGCGTCTTCTAAACGTGATTAGTTGATGTAACGTTAAGTGAATGGCGGGAGATTAACGTGTTTCCTCATTGGATTTGCTGTGAGTAGTTACAGAACAAATCTTAAATAACTAATTATTCAATATGACACTTTAATGAACTATACATGAACGTGAGATAATAACATTGCATCAAAAAGTTAATTTTGAGATGTTAACATGTTTTAACTACATCTTGGCAGTCTTTATATGTTAGATGGTTAAGAATAAAGCACATAGTCTATTTTTCAACTTTTACTTTATTGTAATTCTTTTCATATTTATTTATTATTTTAGTCATTTAGCAGACGCTTTTATCCAAAGCGACTTACAAATGAGGACAACAGAAGCAATCAATTGTAGTATTAAATCAACTAAAAACAGATCCAAGACTATAAAAAATATATATATCATGCTTATATTACTCTGATAAGGTCATTTTCTTTTATAGTGTGAAGGACCTGTCAGCAAACGTCTTCCTCATCATCCTCAGAGTAGAGAAGATGCTGAGAAATGCCTCCGCACAGGTAACCAAACAACATGCAGAAGTGTTGCATGAGTTATTATAGGCTGACTGTTTTTATTCCGTCCTCACAGATACTTAAACAGTTCGTCCGACACAGGACTACAGATGCAAGTCTGATCTTGGAGAGATGTGAGTGTCTGTCAGTCGTTGTATGCACTGGCTTTTGTGTGACATGTTTGATGATGTCCTTCATCATCTTCACAGCTATTAACCGGGTGCAGCTTCTTGGGCGAGTGGGACAGGACCCCGTCATGAGGCAGGTGGAGGGCAGAAACCCTGTCACCATCTTCTCCATGGCAACAAACGAGATGTGGCGGTCCGGGGAGGGAGAACCAACAAATACAGGTGAGAACAATCTGTGTACTACTCCCATCATATTTTTGCAATGGAGAAGCGCCCATTTAAATTTGATTGGACTTTTTTTTTCATGTTTCTTTAATTTTTTTTATGTTTTGTTTTTTATATAAATAATTTTATTTGCTTTATGTATTATTAATAATATTTCCTTATTGTTTTTTAATTTTTATATATAAATTTATTTGATTTTATTATTATTTAGTATGCGTATATATTACATTTTGTAATGCTTTATATATATATTTTATTTTTTTATTTTTGTGGTATCAGAAAAATTGGGGGGGGTTTTAGGCTTATCCTTGTGAGGGTGTAAAAATAGATATTTTTTTGTTTTACGTGGCTAAATAGTATTATGTAATTACTAATGTTTTTTTGTGGGTACTTCTGTTTTTTATAATTTGTTTTCTGCATACATTAAATAAAAATAACATTAAAAAAGTATCTGTGTTCTCCTTGGACATATGATACATGATTAAAAAATAAGTTGTTAAACGAAGAGATAATGTTAAAGTATGTGGGTGACAAACTAATTCTAGATTTTCCAATATGCTTTTACAGAAATTAAAATTGTTAAGTTTTTTTTTGTTGCAAATATTTGGTCCAAAAAAAAAAAAATTCTGAAAAATTATAACTTAATAACTATGAAATGTGTTTTTTATTTTTTATTTTTGCAGGAGATGTCAGCCAGAAAACAACATGGCACAGAATTTCAGTATTCAAACCAGGCCTCAGAGACGTGGCGTATCAGTATGTAAAGAAAGGGTATGTTCCATATTATATTTTGGAGCCATTTATAGATATATAAAAAAAACATACTGCTGTTAACCTAGAATCAACCCTATTTTCAGGTCTCGGATTCTTGTGGAAGGAAAGCTTGACTATGGAGAATACATGGATAAAAACAACGTCCGGCGACAGGCAACAACTATCATCGCCGGTCAGACTTCACCACAGACTATACATGTCTTAACTGCTTATGTTTTGCTTTTGCTTTAATAGTTCAAATTTACCAAGTATCATTTGTCTCTTTCCACAGATAATATTGTGTTTTTAAGTGAAAATCTGCGAGACCAGTAATGAAGATGCCTTCCCAGACTTTAGGAACCAAAAGAAGATATTTGATATAGTGTTACTCTGCTGACTGACATTAAACTCTGTGTATCATTGTGTCTGGCCTTCACTGTCACACATAAGAAGTCATGTTGTTTGTGTGATTGTCATGCTGTCTTTCCCTGACAGAAAGCTCTTTGACATGTAAACACGTTTCCAGAGCCATGCACTGGATCAGACTCTATGTATAAGCAGAAATGCGAAATATCCCCTTTTTTTTAGACTTCAAAGCATCATATTTGAAGTTATGTCTAACCAAATCACTTCCAGTTTGTTGTAATGTCATACTAATGTTCATGAATAAATGTAATAGTTTGTCAGTAAAGGATTTGTTGTGAATGTTACTTAAAATGTACAAGATTTGTAAAACACCTGGTTTCAGAAACTTGTCTAGAGTTAGCTTTTGAAACCGAGAGAACAGTTTCATTTCTTCCTTTTGTTTTTCACTAGTTTCCATTTGTTTGTGCGCGTTTTACACCAGTTGCATTTTTTAATCAGTTTTTCTTAGCCTCCAGAATATGCACTTTTAAATGAGAGTAAGCTCACTTTTTCATGGTATTTAGCCACAGCTAAAATCTATTGACAGAAACATGAGTTAAGGCGGTGCAGAGTTTGGTACTCTTGGCTTTGCACGGTTTGTTAAGCGATAATGCGGAGTCACCTTTAATTGGAGCAATTTCACGTCAATCATACAATAGCGATCTCCTATTGGTCAGACGTGCTGTCAGTCTTCCGTCAGCTTTAAACGTAACAGCTAATCTGATTGGTCGCCGCACGGATTCCAGGGGCGGGGCATATGATCGAGAAGCTTAGCATTTTAAGGCACATTTTATGCGTAGTGTTTACAAACACCATAGCAAAATATAAACTCCTTGAAAAGCGCATATGATCATATTTGCTTGGAAACGTCTGAAACGTTTCCTGAAAGTATCACAGTCCACAGACAGTCCTTTGTAAACAGATTTCGCAACTCCCATCATTTCTCCGCCCCCGAATTCCTGCTCGCCTGAGAGAGAAGAGAGAAGGGGCGACATTTCTCAAGGAAGCTGAGAGGAAAGTTCCGACAACACTGGCGACAGACGCGCAACATATACCCAACTTTGCGCGGACAGTACAACATTCACTCCGAATAGCGGTCCGACGAGTTATTTGACGGATACGCTGACAAATAGTCGTTTGTGGAGCCTTTGAAGCGACGCTGCGCGTGACGCTTTACTACAGACGCAGATCGAGCAATGGAAATAATGGATAGCGGGGACACGTTTTTACAATGGGACAAAAATCTCAGCGAACTGTCCGAAGCCGGGGATAGCGACATTTTATACAGCACTGTAAGTAGGAATCTTCTTATAATGCTGTGGCACCATTGCCATCTGAACTTAAACCGGCATAGCATGTTTTGATGTGTTGCAACTAGTGTCAGATCATCCAGCATGCATTTAAATGCCTCTAAACGTAACCATCACCTACATTTAGATATAAAAAGCTTTTATTTGACTTGGTCGTGCACAGAGACACACTGTCAGATTACTAGGGTTCCACTTGGCTCCAAGGGATAAAGTTCAGATGGTGCAGTCATCCAGTGATTGTATCATGCTTATGCAGTGCCACACAAAGCAATGCAGATAAGTTTAGCCCATTTGGATAAAGTCAGAATATAGTGAAGAGCTGTTGCAGGTTATGTAATAATAGGTTTGTGTTCCAACTTCTGCTCAAAGGGACCTCTACTTGCTGACTAATTAGGGGGTTCACTGTTGGGTAGTTGGTGCATTACCCGTGTACTTTTTTGTACAACCGAGACTTTTGGTTAAAATGTACGTGAATGCATAAGGGAAAGTGTATTTTTGGTCTCATGTTTGTAACCGTTTTTTTCCTTATGCTTAATGCCAAATTTACACCGCAAAGGCGGCACGGACGCGCTTCTGAAGTGGCATTTAGGTGTCTTTACACACAGACTGTTTAATGCTGCTCAGAGGTGGAATGAATGCGTTTACACAGATACAGATATAGCTCTATGCTTTGATACTGAATGCTGTTTAAAATGCAGTATTGCAAGTCACACCGCAGAACTTGTCTCCTAAATGTATGATCCTCATAGATGAACGGCACATCGAGTGAAGTTCATTCCAGATGTGTGGTACATTATGAGTGGTTTCTAAGCTGAGATCCCAATTAAATTACCAGACACGGTACGTAACGCCTTTCCAGACAGCATCAAAGCCAGCGTTGGAGGTGCAGCAGTTTGGTGTGTCTGGGATTCATAACCCGACAGTATCAGGGCGGTAATGTACACTTCCAGGAGAACTATATATGCATTGTGAAGGTTGTGAATGGTTCATATTCTCCTTCACCTTTAGAGCAGAATGGGGTCTTTGTTTAAGGGCCCCATCGGCCCCCTCTGAACACACACGCTCCCCCACCTCATGGGTCTGTATGTGCCGGTTCTCCTCACTTTTACTTTCACTCCCCAGGGTTTGTTGACATGGAATTCCACACAACAATGCAAACTGTTCTCAGTTGGAGAGAATATAGCTTGCTTTGTGGGTTCAGCCTGTTGCATATGCATGTTGCATCTAGACTGTTTTCCTTCTGCATTATGATTCAGCTACATTGCCATTGCATGCCGGTTGACTTTCAAAATGGAGTTTGTGTTCCAAATTTAAGGCATTCCAGGTGAATAAGGGTCCAATTTAACCAGTAGAGATCTTCATATTTCCCCAGTTGACTGTTTACATTAAGAAATGCAAACTTTTTTTGTATTGCAAGTTTTCAGAAATGTTGTTTCAAAATGCAAATGGGGCATTATTATCTAATAAAACATGCATACATTTCCAGAACAAAAATCTGAAGATTGGATAAAGACAGGTTTAAAATGACTTTTGTTGATGTTAAAGTTTTTTTTTGTTTTTTTGTTTTTTTATGTTTAAAATCAGGCAAATTAAGTATGAACTAACCCTCTGAATATAAATGGGAATAAAACTGTAAAGTTTATGTATGTAAGTGCTACTGAAGTGGATATTTCTGGATTATAATTAATATCTACAGATGCAAATTGCATATACAGATAAATTGCATCAAAATAAAGTGTATTTTGTTTGTTTTCTTTCAACTAGTCTGAAACAACACGTTATAAAAAGCCAAACAGTGCAAAATATCAATGAAAAAAACTTTTTTTCCTGTGGTGTCTTGACTTAATGCATATCTGGAAAAAACAATCTTATTTAAGAAATGCAAACATGCCCTTTTTATGACTTAATAGGCCTAATAATTGTCTTCCGTAACCGATATTTGCGATTATGTGTTCATTCATAGTCAAATTTCTATTGGGAAGAACTTGTGTAGAGGGTGTGTGTTCATACCTTCCTGTATAACAGGCTTTTTTTGCCACTTACTCTTTAACTAAAGTGTCAGCTGTCGTATTTCGGGTGATTTAAACCAGTAAAAATAACCCAAGGCTCATTCCCTGCTTTAGGACGGGGGTTAAGGAGATGCTGAGGGGAGCAGTTGGGCCGTCATGCTCAGCATTTCTTAGTGCTGATAATCACACTGACACGATTAGCCTGCACAGCACATTATCTCATGCAGACCGGGGCCTTGTGGCAACCAGATGTACTCTCCTGACCCGTTGCGGAAACCAGAGTAAATATGAGGAAAAGCATGCGCTTCTGCACTTACCTCTACATTAGTACTTCAGTCATAAGCCTTCAGACTAGTAGTGCATTGCTTGCATATCTTCTGTATCAGCTGATCTCGTTAGTCCCAGCTGATGGTTTGATGTTATGATCATCTGATAACACATTCAGGTCAATGACAGGATCCTTGTTTAGGGAAGCAGAGATTCATAGAAACAACATGCATAGAAATCAATCAGCCTGATCTATTGCTGCTCAAAAACGACCAGCATACAAAAAATGTCTCATTATGTTATGTTATTACCAAATATTGGATTTAATGTTTTTATCAACTTGTCTTCTCTCAGTTAGCACAGGTTTTGTTTCTTTTTTCGAACTGATTGATTTTAGGCCTCATTGAGTTTTTAAGTGAACATTGCCAAAATTAGGTACATAAGCAAAGGATCAATGAGGCCTATCAGTTCAAATACAAAACCTGTGCTAATTGAAAGAAAAACCAGAAGATTGAATCTGAAATTTGGTGATAATATAGCATAATGAGATCTTGGTCATTTTTGACCCAGAACACCAAATTGGATAAAGGATTTCCAGCACAGAACAAGGGTTAAAGCATCAAGAAATTATATTTTAAAAGCTCTTTTCTGTTAGCTGTGGTACCATTGTCTGCATTAAAGCTAGATGGTGCAAATCTGTCAACAGTGGTTTTCCTGAGAACTAGGTTGGGTGATATGTCAGTTTATATTGTACCACATTAGAAATGTGTCAGCTGTTAGAGAGTTTGTTATACCGGTTGCACTGCAGAACATCTTTATATTATTTACACATGACAGCCATACAGAAACATAGATTAATGTGAGAATAATTCTTGCCCCAAAACAAACGTATTATTAAGGGGTGTAATGTGACGCAGAGTTTAGTTGTTTATTGTAATGGCAAATTTGCTGCGTTAATATACAACTGATGTGTGTTGACAAGTTGGCGTATATATCAAATCGCCTTCAAATGTATCTCATCAAATCATCAATTTTAGACATTTTTGCTAGTTTTAATCTTTTAATAACTGTTTTTTTACATTTATGTCAGACTTATCTTTTTGTTATGCATTAAATTAAGTTGTAAAGTGTTTCAATGATTATGTAACATATTAACAAGCTAAATTCCTTCATGAATAACATTATGATAAACTGCTAAGATTTAAAATGACTCATACATGTTTGCATTTTTAAAGGAAGTGTGTGTGTATATATATATATATAAATACATCATTATTCTACAATACTGTTTATTAAACAACACGTCCACAATTAAAACAACTCACAGCTGAAACAGACACTCTAAAGAAACTCAAAGGAAACAAACAAAACTGACAAACAAAAGCATAAAATTTGTGATGTCAAATAAAACTGTAACTGAAATAAACATTGAATAAAACTATCAAAAAATTTATTTCGTAGTTTGTATTTTAATTTTTAGTTTAAATTGATGTGCTAACATTCTTAATATCCTGAAAATAAATACAAAATTTGATTTTTAATTAAAGAATATATATTCTAATATATATTAAATTGTATAAAAATAATTTTAAACACCGTTTTTCATTCTTGAAATAGAAATAAATGTACCCAAATGCATAGGTCCTATAATATAAAACTAAAAATACTTATTTCAGCCACATTTTTCATTTTGAGTATTATACAAAAACAAAACCTAAAAAAAAAACCTTCTCCTTACAAAAAAAACTAAACAAAATTACGACAACTAACTTTAAAATGAACATGGAAAATATAAAATAAAAACTGTTTCAAAATAGTAATAAAAATGATACTAAAATAACGTTTTAAATTATGATATAAATTACAGTTTTTATAAAAAATACTAAAATAGCAAATAGCAAAAAAAAAAAAGTTTACATATAGATGATTTGTGTGATGATTCATATCAGGTCAGTTTATCGACAGCATCCTGGTCCTTAAAATGTGGGGGGTCAGTGCACAGCGTGTCAGGATGGACTGATCTTGTGTTCCTGAGCTCTCTGACATTTTGCTATCATTGGTCACTCAGGAATCACGTGGTATTCTGATGACTCAAGCTTTAGCGGAGAGCTCTTATGGGACGGGAGGGGGCGAGTCTGTTGGCAGGTGGTTGGTAAACCCTCTGTGCTCAGTGTGTTTGGCATGAGCGGCCCGTCTTATCCACTCTGCTCTCTGTGGGATGGGTGGACACAGACTCGGCCTGTTCTCCGAGAGGGCAGGGCTTTCATACGTCGTTCTTGCAGGCTGCATCATTCTGCGACACACATTCTTGCTCTCTTGCTCTGAATAGATGGTTTGTATGAGCTGCAACTTGAGCCTGAACCTTCGCTGAGCGCACACACATTCATTACTCATTACCGGGTCTCATTTTCTTCATCATGATCTTGTGGTTTCACTCGGCCTTGTCTGGCCAGTCATTCTAAGTGCCCATAGGAGGCTGATCTTCCTTTGAGTCAAACATGTATTTTTGGCGGTGTTGTAAGTTGTAATGGAGGAGCTGCGATGCAGGTTATTAGCTTCGAGAGTAGTTTTTTTTTTCTGTGGCAACAAAGCATGATTTGTAGTGAGCTGTGAGGTGGGCTTTGTAGCCAGGTCCCCCACCATTATGATATTATATATATATTCTCTATATATACTCAAATAATCAAAATATATTATAATATCATATAATTATGTATTTTGTTTTACTTTTAAAATCTTAAATACAAAACTATATTACTTAAATTTATTTTTAAAGTGATAATTAAAAAATAATTAAGTAATAAAAAAAAACAATGAATTACACCTGTTACAAGAACGAAATCTTTACGACTTTTTAACTGTAAGTGTGCTTACAATATGTTGTGTACTTATTTTAAAAGTATTGCAATTCATGTGCCGCATTGTTATTTAAACACATGTTTAATACAGTTTTAATACATTTACATTTAATAAATAAACCATGTAAAATTGGTTTTGGAAAATCCAGTAAATTAAATACTTTACAAATAAAAAGTGCATCTTCTCCATTTTAATTTTCTTTCTAGATTTTAATGTGATACGATACAACCCAAAACAATCAGCTATGTGTCTGCAAAAAGTGCACAAAACGGCTTCAAAATCGAAATTACCAGATTCTCAATTGGCTCAGGGTTTTCTGCTGTTTGTCAGCGCTGTTTCATTTGGCTTTAAACTAGTTTAAATCACAGAGTCATTTGTGTTTTTCTCTGAATTCAAGCTTTTCACACTGGATGTTTTATCGCCCAGCCCTAGTTTTGCCCATTAATTTCTGTGCAAATGGATAGCATGTTATAGCGGTGTACATGGCTCTTGTGTATTGGACATGCAGGGTGTCTTTCACTCCATGCAGTCAGAGTTTTCCTGTTCCTCCCCTGACAGAGCAAACAGATTGGTGATCAAGTGTTTCCAATCAATCCAGATTTGATTTATCTGTTATCTGCTGTCACTGCATGTTTACATCCAGCGTCCTTTAAGGTCACTATTGGCCAGATGTTGATTCCAGTGGAGCCGTTTCCTGGAGCTCCAGAATCCCCAAACACTCACTGCAGTTTCAGCACATCACTGTCGGCGGGGGGAAGGGAGGACGGGACGGCCCCGAAGCTGCAGGATGTGTTCAGTCATGTTGTGAATTTGCAGCACAGTTGCAATTAAAGGGATAGTTCACCCAAAAATGATCATTTGATGTTAATTTACTCACCCTTAGGTCATCCCAGATGTAGATGAGTTTGTTTCTTCAGTACAAAAGTAAAGAAGATTTTTAGCTGAAGCTGTGATTCTTGGTGAGTCATAAAATGCCACGGTTGTCACTTTGAGAGTCAAAAAATCATATACAGGCAACACGAAATTAATACTTGTGGCTCCTGACAATATATTGAGGTCTTATTAAAGTGAAATCAGAGCAAACAGTCGCTCACGAATCGCTCTTTTGAACCAGTTTAGTGCTGCTTTGTTCTCAAACACGTGTAGCCACATTTTATGACTCACCAAGGACCACAGTTTCAGCTAAAAATCTTCTTTCATCTACATGTTGGATGGCCTGAGGGTCAGTAAATTAACAGCAAATGTTAATTTTGAGTGAACTATCCCTTAAAGGCCACTTTCACTGAACTAAGCTGAAGATGACACGCACATTATGCTCATCAGTTGCACACAAGCAACTTATAAGAACCAGGCCAATTCAGAACGCTTGGAAAGTGACTCATGGAAAAAGTGAAGGACTTGTGGTGGGATTTATCTTGGCACAAATAAGATCTGCGAAGTGAACTTTAGGATAAGGATACACATCGTTTCCCAAACCGCTTTTGTCCCTTGTTCTCTTTCCAGATTGCCACTTAACCACTAAATGGGACACAGTTAATTTGATTTCCTTTTTCAGATTAGTTCTTTGTTCTTTCCAAATCTTCTCACAGCATTTCATGGAATTTCACTCTAGCTTGTTGATTATTTATGATCTGATAATTATTACTTTACCCTACTTATTGATGTAATTATTGGAAGGTGAGCTGTTTTTTTCTTTTAAACTCTAAACAAATGTCTTGTAGGGCAGGTTAACTCTGTATTTGGGTAATTCAGACAAACAGCTTAATGTCACTCAGCTTTGGCTCCTGTCCTGGAATACCTCTACTTAATCATGAGACGTTTCTTGTACAACACCATTAGAACGAAGAGATTCGTCAACCCTGCTGGAATTTCTGAGTGTTGTTGAGGACAAACATTCTGGCTTGCCTCAAGTCTTGAGCTCTCCAGTCCGAAGTAAATCGATTTTTAGTGGCTAATATCAGTGTGTCAGATCCAGTGGTGTGTACAGGACAAGGTCCAGCCTCAGCAGCGCTGATCTTTGTCTCCTGCGGGTTCGTCTTTCCTCACATCTGTTTTGCTGCTTAAATGGTTGCGTCATCTGTGTCCATGTTTGGCTTATAAACTTCCTCTTCCTGCACAAACATTCACGACCCCCTTGAGAGGATAAAAAAAGCCTCTACGGCTCCAACAACTATTCAGATTCTCCAGCTGGGCAAAAACTCAGAAAGAGTCAAATTGCAGTACTCTGCCCCCAATGAAACCACATGTACCATACACCCATCCAAACTACAGACAAAGAAGACTTCACTCCCAGAATCCACCCAGCTGGATGCAGGCACTCATATTGATGGAATAGAGAGTGTCTTACTTAATCAGCATGCTACCATACTACTCATACTACGTCATTAGCATGCTCTATGTGTATAGTGCATAAAATTTATCATCAAATATTAAACGGAAGGATTTTTTTATGTAGTGATAATTTTTGAGAATTATTGAAAGACCTTTTTTAATATATATGGAATAGAGAGTGTCTTATTCAGCATACTGCTCATACATACATCATTAGTATGCATGTGTATAGTGCACAAAATTGTGGGATTTTTATAAAATATTAAACGGAAGGATTTTTTAAAGTAGTAGATTAAGTATAATTGTTGGCATTTTCGAGAAAACGTTATTTTATATATTTATATATATATATATTATATTATATATATATTAGTATAATATTCATATTTTTATGCAATTAATTTGCCTGCAGTACTATATGTCTGATACTTTTTATAGTATTTGAATCATTATTTTTAATGTATTATTATTTATGCATTTTTACGGTAATATTACAATAAACATTTAAATCTATATTTTTAAAATATATACATTTAAAATAACAAAATATAATTTATAAAAGGGTGGCATATATATTATCGATCTTTACATATACAATTGTAAAATAAAATGCATTTAAAAAGAATCTAAAATATTTGCCAAGAAACACTGTATTTTAATATATTTTTTAAATATTATTTTAATTTTAAAAATAAATTAAATAGTCTTTAATGCTGATATGGTGTTTTCTTAAGGCATGGAAAGTGTCCCAGAATCAATAATGACCATCATTTTTTTTAGTTTTACTTTCCTAAGTAAGACAACCTAATTTCCGAGATGATAACTGATGGTATTTAAGTGAAATAGACTGTGCAGTATGCAGTGCACTTCTATTCCATTGCAGTAAAGGAACTGATCCCAGACCAGGTACTTGGAAGTGATTATTTCTGTCCTCGAACCGTAGGAAACCTCACGTCTGTCCTCCTCAGAGTGAAACGCTCTCTGCTATTCCTCTCAGAGAGAGCAGTCGACACCCAGCAATTTCCAGCAATCATCATAATCATCTCATCACACGCTCAAGAGTGTCAGATGTAATTGCATATCAGCAATGACTGATGCAGGAACGACATAATAATACAGTGACTTTGTACGGCCATAACCATATGTGAATTCATACAGAAATGAATGGTGCGAATGCATCTAGAAGACGACACTTGAGGGCTTCACCCACTCCTGACCTGATTTGAACTGCTGTGATTTTCAGTCACTTCTTCATGCTACATGAAGCGTTCACCTTAAATGGCCTTGGAAATGCTTGCCGTTTTTATGCTATGGTTTGGGGCCGAAGACGACATTCCAGAAAAGTAGTTCTTTGCCAGATATGAAGTTCAAGCGAGTTCGGAAGAGAACTGTTTATGCGAACACACTTACTGTGTTTTTGGTGGAAGGCAGGCTCTGTAGGAACATCTGCGACCTGTGTGCATTTCTCTCCAGACGTTTTCTCACCATGGTGGGTGCAGACAGATCTGCTGTTGAGTAACAAAAGTGGAAAATGTAGGGCACAAGGCATTCCAGAGCGACTTTGTCACTTGCAATCTCAAATGGTTTCTATCTCTTTGTTGCTTTGTGTATTGGTTTAGCTGTTTTCTTGTCTTTCTCTCTGTTTTTTGACTTGGTGAGTCTGTAATTGATCTCATACGCTGGCTTCTCTCCATTTTCATCCCAGACTCCACCTCTTTCCCTCCTGGTTTGCTCAGTTTACCCTTGTTTAACTCATTTTTCTGGCATCTCTGCTGGCGGCTCTTTTTCAAAACCTTGTGTGCTGCAATAGATGGCATTTGTAGGCAGCTTTCTGTTGGTCAACGTGACCAGTTTGAGCCCGTTGCCAAATCCGTGTGAATTCGTTTTGAAACAACTAAATTTCGCCAGTGAAAATTCACCGAACAACAGTAAATGTGACCGTATCTTAAAGCAACATTGTGTATTTAGTGGAGAATGCAGTCCCACAATACGTTGCAAAAGAGAGAAACGGGGTTTCTGTAGGTTTTCAAAGTTCTTAAATTAGTCTTATTTTGCCCTTCTACAAATTGAGGCCTTAAAATGTCTTAGATCAGTGCAGAATACGGCATTACATGTTGCAAGAACTGCAAAGAATAAGTATCTTCCTCAGAAATGTTGTCTTTTTTTCCTGTTTATCTAAACATCCTTAAATCAAGATAAATTTAATAATGTAATAAGTGTGATAATGTACAGTCAACTAGTCATTATTGAAAAATAAACCCATTTAGGATGATTCAAGAGCATCCTTGTTAATGATAATGAGTCTTGAGCTTAACATGTTGAATTCAGAACATTCCTTTGAAAAGCACCTGAGGAGAAAAGCTGAGAAGGAAACCTTTTAAGTGAAGAAATGAATGTCTGGAAGCGTCTCAGCCTGTCCAAACCTGCGGCTTCTTAAGAAGGGCTGGGGGGGCTGGAGCGCACCCATAGGAATGCCAAGGAGAAGGGAGGCAGCTGTCTGTCAATCAAACCTTCTCACTGGAATGGTAACGAGCCGTCTGATTGGATGAGAGGAAGCGTGATGCGCTCTGATTGGTGGAGAGGGTTGCCCTGGCACTTGCTATCATGTTTAGTCTGTCCCTCCAGGCTATGAGATCTGATCTTCAGAGAAATGTGCTGATGTTTTAGTCTGCAATTAAGGCCTGTTTAACAAGCTGCGGTTTAATGAGCACTTCATTTTAGCTCTACAGTCACAGCTTGATCCTAGTTCTTTCTTAAACCTCTCAACCAAAGGTAAAACACTGATTCAGCCATTTTTTTGTGTTATTGCACTGTAAGTAAAGATTATGATTAATATCGGAGTGCATTACTGAGTACAGTAAATAACATACAGTCTCCTGATCATTATTGTAAACAAGGATACTCTTGAATAATCATGATTGGGTTTATTTTTCATTAATGACCAGCTGAGTGTGCATTATCACACTTATTACATTTGTACTTACCCCCAAAAAATAAGAACATGGACATGAAATATTGAATTCAATAAAAATATTTACATTGATGATACAATTTGATTTAATTTATACAATTTATTAGTTTAATAATTTAAATATATATTTTTTTATTTAAGAAAAAATTAAGACATGTGGGGGAATCAATATGATTGTAGTTTAAAATTTAAATATTGTTGTTAGTTTTAAATATTTTAAAGTCAAAAATATAAAACAGTTTTAAATGTAATTAAAAACTGTAGATTAAATCAATTTTAATAATGGTAATTAATTATTCAGTAATATATAATTCAAAATAATGCAGTTATTTAAATAAGTTAATTCCATAATTATAATTTCAATTAAATCAAAAGTTAATTTACTACTGTAAGTAATTTAATAATTATATAATCAGTTGTAATGCAATAATATTGAAACAATTGTTTTAGCTATTTGAGAAAAAAACGTATTACATTTGATACCCCCCCCCCCCAAAACCATGGTTTTAGTTGTAACATATTTAAATAACAAAATTAATTTAAATTAATTATAAAAATAAAACGAATTAAAAACAAGATTTAAGATTAATACAATTAAATTTAAACAAAAATTTAACAAATTTAATAATTCATTTAAATATTTGTTTTTATTTGAAAAGAAAAAAAATTATTACATGTATACTTACCAAAAAAAGCAGAAAAAGGACATTCAATATACATTAAATAAAATTAATTGTAATAGTTTAAACTTGGCGTTTTATGGTCCAAAATGAAGGTCTCTTTAACTAGCTGTGTTTTAATGAACACTTCATTTTAACTCTGAAATCACACCTTACCCTAAATTCGTGTTCTTCCTGTGCAGCACTTCACCGAGCTGCTGGATGATCTGTCCCAAGAGACTTTGCTGGGGCAGTTGATAAGCGACCCGTTCCTGTCCGGCCGTGGCGATGCTATGGACACAGAGGAGGATCTGACCCCTGCGTCTCCAGTGCCGCCGCACATTCAAGCCGAACACAGTTACTCGCTGTGTGGAGACTCGCGCCCACAGTCGCCCCTCTCCCATCTGCCCGGAGAGCCCGGCAGCGACGCCGGTAAGACTCGACCAGAAATGCTTTCCAATTTGATAATAGAAGTCAAAATAAAAGTCTAAATTAAATGCAATTTCATGTGTATTATTAGGTGATACAGACAATGATGAGTGGCCCATGGAGCAGGAAGATAAAGGGCTGAAGATGGAGCCTCTGCTGTGTGACATGTCACCCGTCCTGCTGCCCACCCTGACCCTCACTCTGACCCCCGAGGGTCCCGCCTCTGAGCCTGTGACTGACGGCTCACTGACCCTCCCTCAGGCCCCACAGGTTAAAGCGCTCAGCGTGAGCATGTGATGGCAGCCATACAGTCAGTGGGCTTTTATTGAAGTGCTGATTTCTGCTCCTTTCTGCAGGTGAAGGAGGACAGTGAGAGTCTCAGCCCTCAGATTAAACTGGAGCCACACGAGGTGGATCAGTTCTTAAACCTCTCACCCAAAGGTAAATCACTGTCTCAGACATTTTTGCATCATTGCACAAAAATGTAAATATCGAAATGCATTAATGATTACAGTAGATAGCATACAGTCACCTGGTCATTATCAAAAACAGTTAAATGTAAATAAATAATAATTAAGATGTAAATATTTAAATATTTTATTTTAAATAGTAAGTTATTTGAGAAGAAAAAAAGAGGTAAATGCATAAAATAAATAAATAATAAATAAATTTGATCAATTTAAATATATAAATAAATTTTAGTCATTCGTAATCATTTAATTTTAATGATTTTTTTAAGTACACATGTAATAAGTCTTTTTCTTATCAAATAAATACATTATTTAACTGATTAAAGTACTGTTTAAATTAAAATATTTCTACTGCCTCAACTGAGGTGCTCTTGCTTTCGTTTCGTTCCCTCTAGCACTCCCGTACAGAACCAGCCCTGGATACATTTAAACGCAACGAGTATTACATACATGTGTTTAGGTGCTAAAAATGATCAAGATCATACAAATATCTAAGCCAAAGGTTTTCATAAAGCAAGTATTACAAGTATTTGCTGTAATTTGACCAATCACAATCAATCTGTAATGTTTTTCATCAGGCCTGGAGTCTCTGCAGATGCCGCCCACTCCTCCCAGCTCTCACGGCAGCGACTCGGAGGGCAGTCAGAGTCCCGTTCACCCCTGTGCTCCTGCCAGTCCCACACAGACCCCCGTTGTCCTCAAGGTGGCGCCAAGAGCCCCGTCTTCCCTCTCCAACTCTCCTCTGCTGACGGCGCCCCATGTGAGTACAAAGACACCTTGTTCATTAACAGGACGTGTTGTATCTTATTAAAGAAGATGGTCAAGTGACCTCCTCTTGTGTGATCTGCCAGAAACTGCAGGGCTCCGGTCCTCTCCTGCTGACGGAGGAGGAGAAGCGCACGCTCATCGCTGAAGGATATCCGGTGCCCACCAAGCTGCCCCTGTCCAAAGCTGAGGAGAAAGCACTGAAGAAGATTCGCAGAAAGATCAAGAACAAGGTCAGTGTCGGACCTCAGCCTCGTAGAACTGTAAAAAGATGCACGCTTCAAATCGGAGTACTAAAATGAATGTCAAATGCACAGATAATAATTTTCTCTCTATCAGATTTCAGCACAAGAGAGCCGCAGGAAAAAGAAAGAGTACATGGATGCTTTAGAGAAGAAGTAAGTCTGATAAATATTCAGCAGATTTAAGTAACATATAAGTACAAATAAACGTTTTCGGCTCAAGTTCTTAAGAGATGTCGCAAATCTATTTATATATGTAGATTAAAATATATATATTTTAAATATATAATTTAGCTTTTTCACTCAGAAATAAGTTCCATTATGTATTGCAAATCCAGTTTCATGTTGAAGAATGTTTTAAAGAGGTTTTCGGTAGTGCTTGAAACCCTGGAGATAAAACTGCACGTGACATATTGCAATATCCTCTCCCTCCACAGGGTAGAGACATGCTCCAGCGAGAACAATGAGTTGCGCAGGAAAGTTGAAACGCTGGAGTGCACCAACAAGTAAGACCCTCAAACCTTTCCATGATCATTAAATCATTAGCTTATATTCTGATCTCACACTTTCTGTTGCCGGTTGAATTTCCGGTCATTAATGATACATGCTATGCAAACGGCTGCATATTGAATGTGTAAATGTGTGTGTGTGTGTGTGTGTGGATTGTGTGTGTGTCAGGTCTCTGCTGAAGCAGCTGCACTCGCTGCAGGTGTCGGTGACAGGAAAGGTCCCGCGGTCCTGCCGGGTGACGGGCACCCAGACCTCCACATGCCTCATGGTGAGCACTTCCTGCTCATCTGCTCGTGTGTGTGTTTATGACAGAACGAGCGGGAGGAAGACCAATGCAAACACTAACAGAAGCACTGCTATATTTAGATGCTGTATCTGTGTTGGTTTTGTTCTGTGCAGGTGGTGGTTCTGTGTTTTTCGGTGTTCTTGGGGAGTTTCTACCAAGGCCTGAGTCCCTGTTCCTCCATCACTAAAACAGACCTGAGCAGAGAGGTCTCCATACAGGACTCGTACACCACCACAGGTATGCATTAACGGTACTGAAAATATACTGAGACACAAAAATACTCTTATCACTTACATGACAATTTGTTTATAGGTTTACAATCGATTCATAATACGGCCCTATCATATAAAGAGGGGAATATTTTTATTAGTGATTTTAATATCTAAAAAAAAAAAGATCCAATATATGATATATCTAATTAGTGTGTAAGCATGAATTATCAAACATAGTATATGTATGTGTGTGTGGTGTGTGTGTAACTATTTATTTTAAAAACCAATAAATATCCAATAATTGTGTATATATGATCACTTCCAACATTTTGATAATTTATAATAGATTTATTATAATTACATAAAATAGTAGAATTAATATTTATTTAATATTATCTATTCTGAGTTATAGGTGTGTATATATGTATGTTGTGTATGTGTATGTAGTATATATATAGGATATATATTATAATTACATACATATTTGAAATATTTCATTTAATCTAAGATACATAGCTATGATTTTATATCTAAATAATTTAATAATATAGATATAATATGGTGACTATGTATAATAAGAATTTATAGATTAATTCAAAGATACTGTCATAAATAAGAGAAATGTTATGACCTATTTATACTTATTTGCTTCTAAGCTATTATATATGGGTATACTATATATATATATATATATGTAGGTGTGATGTATGTATGTTATATTCATAATATAATTAATTATATTAAATTATCTATTTAAATAAATATTCATCTTTAAACATGTGCCATTTGTTTGTATATGTCAGATTTTTTTGTGTGTGTATAATATAAGTAAATAATTATTAGTTTTACCTGTACAATTTTTTACAGGTATTATATTAGTTACATATATATTCCAGTTATTGATTTAGTAAATGTTCCTGTCGTATATGATATACTAATCTATTACACATATTCAACAGTCTGGCCTCATCTGTTTGTGTTAGTTTGCCTCCAGGCTCAATATTAAAGTTGTGTCATCAGTCATCAGTTGTGTGAGGCTATGTATTTGTTGACTAAAGTATGGATTTAGTATTAATGCAGAAGTACTAGAGCTGCTGTCGTACGGAACGTTTTCATATCGATCCAGCCCTAATACACACACACCCCGCTCGTGTCTGTTGCAGTCTCTGCTGTAATTAGCTCATTATTCTCTGTCTCTCTTGTTGACTAATGAATGGTGGAATGGCTGGTTTTGGATCCATATTAGTGTTCTGCGCCCCACTCTTGAGCTGCTGAGAGTCATTATCAGCGCTGGAGTGGGCCAGTAATTATCATGCCTTTAAAAGCAGAGCGATTGGTTAATCATCGCTGATCTCTGATCTGCCCGCAACACGTTTCTCCCACGCGCGTCATTCAGTTAATGCACCGCTTTAACAAAACACTACTGTACTAATAAAAGAGCTGCTCTCTTTGGATTTCAGCAGTACAGTAGGCCCTGTTTACACCTGATATTAATATCCATATCAGGTGATACAGTCACAAATGCTCAGCAGAGGCATCTGTTTTTAACGGCAATGAAAAAATAACTAAAAGCTGCCAATGTAATGTTTGTTCATTTCCAAAACCTGTTTGCCTTTCAGGTTAATTATAATAAGTATAAATGTTATTAAAAGTATAAAATTGTTATGAAAAAATAATGAAGAAATAAAATGAATAAATTAATTATAAAATAAATACAATTTGTTAAAAAATAAGATTTTTTTTTATGATTTCTTTTTGATTTTTTAAACACAACACAAAATAAATCACAACAAAAACAAAGGAACGAAGCCTGTCAACTTGCTATAATATTGCATATATACAGGTGTATAATATATATGTAATAAATTATTACAAATCACACTATATATACGAATATATGTTATGTGTATATATATATAGAGAGGAGAGGAATAAATAAAATATATTAAATAACATTTCTATTTTAAAGAACTTATTAGTGGACCCTGGGTTACCCTGTGTCTAACTTCACCATTGGCATCTGGTAAATGAAAAAAGCAATCAGGAAAAAGACTTCAGTGTTGAGGTTTGACTCATTTCCACAGTGAAGTCACGGAACTGTGTCCATTCGGAGCACGGGGGTGTGGACGCGCCTCATCGTTGGCGGGCGGGGAATATCCTGACTGGGCATCAGGCGAGTAAGGGTGGCTTGGCGTTTAGAACAACAGCACAAACAAGTAGAAGGCGGCAGCTCGTGAAGAGGCCACAGCCCACACTTATACAACCCAATGAAAACACGAGCGCCCGAAGGCCATTCTCATAGACCTGCACTCACACAGGTAATGCCCTTCCTTCTGTGGCTGCCTTCGGTTCGATGATTTGATGACACGTGGATGTTGAACATTCGGTTTTGTTTCCGCAGGTCAGATAAGTGGTCAAACGAGACGATTAAAGTCATAGAGACGTCCTGAGATCCTTCCTTCTCTCCCCTGCAGCGGCGGTGGCGATAGGCTTCATATTATAGTGATGGTTTTACGGAGATGACCTTTTTTTTTTTGTTTTTTAATAAACACAAAAAACTCCAAAATGTATTTTTATTCCATTCCAGCAGTATATCAAATTTTGATACTCATGTACACTATTTTCTTTTTTTATATGCTTTCGATTTGTTTTAATATTCTTTCTTTTATTATTTTTATTTTTTTTTGCCTATTTGCCCCGTGCTACTGAGAATATGTGTTGTAATATATTAAATTTGCATCTGTTTTCATATTCGCATGACGATGATAATGGCATCACGTAGCATGCCAATCAAAATGCCTTTTCCAAAGATTCATAAAAATAGTGCAAAGATTCAGACTGTATTCAAATTATAGGCTAATCGCTCTGTTTACAGTTTGAAGATGGCAAATTTCCAAAGCATTTGTCTGAATATGTAAATATTTGCAGTATGCTTTATTGTAAGTGTGTTGGGAGATTGATGTGATTGATATTGATGGAGATGTTTGTCGTTGAGGGTGATAAAAGCAGGACAATATGGACTTGACATGAAAAGGACGGATTCTCTCCTTCCCTGAAGTCCCTCATATGACGTTACCCTCTTTATTAAGGACAGATGGCCCTTTTTGTCCTCATCTGGCCACCATCCAACCCCCGTCTGTGCTCTTCTGGGAGTAAAAGACGCTCGCTGACAAGTCTAGCGTTCTCTTGCTCTGATATGAACGACTGTGACGACCTGAGTCCCGAGCGATATGCATTCAGGCGTGCTGTGGACTCGCTTGCACTGCGTCCCTGTAGAATGGATCTGTTATTTATTATTTTTAGTATGCCTGCCATCCTTTTATCCTGGACTCAAGAGCATTTTGAAGGAGATGGATTTGTCCTGACTCGATGCATTCAGATGCAAACGTTTGTCACGCAACATCTGTGTCGGAAATGATGTGTATTTCTTATGTATTTGGCATAGCGTCTTAATTACATTACACTTTCACTGCATCACAATTCAATTTCAGGCTCTTAAAACGATCTTCCTGAAATCACTCTGCCTTGTTTTTGTCCTCTTTTCTGCAAGCAAATAAATATTTTCCTTAGTAAAAGCATTATAAATCATGCGTCTGAGCCGTCATTTTGCTCTTTAATGCATGTTAGCTTTCTCTATGTTAAAGTATTAAATTAGCCGGATTAAGTTGTCTTGCTAGGATGTTGAGTGATGTTTTTATGTCATCAAATGACTACTCTAGTTGCTTGACTATTAATTATTTTCATTACGACTGGATCTGCATTATAATTTTCCTGTCTCTCAAGGTTTTATGCAAAAGAAAGGTGTTTCTTCACATCAGAGAGCTCAGATGATGCACTTCAGACCTTAAATCACATTAGCCAAATTGTGTTAGAAGAAAAATGCATATAGCCTCTAGACTCTCATGACTTCTTGGAAAAATTATGTTAACCCTTGTATAAATGTGCTGTTGGGGACATATGGAGGTGATTCTTCAATTATGGCAATATTTCTAGGATATTTTTGGTAAATGCATTTGTTCTTGATTCGATGTGCCATTTTTAATTATTTGCCAAATTTTTTTTATAATCTTTTTTCAATTGCGTTGTAATGTGTATTTTTTTTACATGAAAGAATTGACCAGAACTGGAAACATGAGCAGATTTTTACATCCTAACCTGAAAGCTTTACTGAACATGTTTTAATTAAGAAGCAATAGATTTTTTTGTAAAGTGAAAGTACATTTTTTGCTCACCAAAATATTTCTCTATCAAGTGAAAAATACCATTATCAATATCAAAATGCACATTAAGTGCATATCATCATTTTTATTATTAATTTATTTAAAAATGACAGATGAAAGCTCATGGCCATGGGGGGAAAATAACAGATTAAATATTTTTGATTATATATATATATATATATATATTAGAATAAATTAGAATGAACATAATCATTACACAATTGAGGACAATAGAACCAGGGAGAACAAATAAATAAATAAAAAACGATTTCTTTCCTGAAACCATAAAGAAAGGAGCTGAAATATCAAATGTATGATTTAATGTGATCATAATATATTAACATTAACATCCAGTGCTTTTCTGTCAAATCAGATACTGGGGGTGTGGCCAAATAATAATAATATTATAATAGCAGCTTTTCTGTTGTAACAAAAGTTAGGGGGCGTGGCCAACATGGTAATATTAATAAACCCTACATTCTCTGGTTATAATATCGTATAATAATGAAAAATACAAGCTGTCATAAATCTAAAGGATCTAGGTTTATTATTTTAAAAAATGTTTTATTTATTCATTTATTTTTTCGCTGTGTCTCAGGAGGTTCCTGGCCGAACAAAGGGTTTGTAATCGCAATCAGGGCCGGTTTAAACGCTCGCGTAAACACGGCTTGTCCTGTCCTGCGTCGCGTCGCGTTGCGTCGCGTCTCGCTCGCGCTCTCTCAGCGGAGACTCTTCCGTCACGGTCACGGTGGACACGTCAGAGACCACCACACATTTACTCGAGAGAGCGTCCGCTCGGAGACCCTCTGCCCTACTTTTGTTGCCCGATGCTGCTGCGCGTGGAGGATGAGGAGGCAAATCCCGGAATGTCCTCGCGGATGGATGCAGCTGTTGTTGTAGTTCCGCTGGATAGTTCCGTGAGTGAATCGTGAATCAATAGATAGATAGATATTATTCATCCCATGAGGGACACCGAAGGACAGCTTTGGAAGGACTTTTAAAGCACCGGAGGAGAGAAGGGGGTCCACTCAGTGCCGACCGGAGCGTGATGGACCCCCTGGCCAACATACGCGCGTCTCAGGCGGAGCGCAGCAGCAGAGGAGCCGCCGGTGGGGGATCAGCGGACGAGCAGAGACGCGGCTGCGGGAGAGACGCGGCGCTGGGCGGCAGCGACGGTCTGAGCAGCTTCGCCGACATGGAAGACTCGCTGGAGGAGAAACTCAAAGGTCTGGCGTTCAGGAAACAGATCTCGTACAGGTAAATATGCGGTTTAATTCAAACCTGCGCGTTCGTGTACATCACTGCGTATTTCTCCACCATATGGAGCGGTGGAACATGTCTCATGGTTTGTTTGTGTGCTTTACTGAACAATGCAAACCAACACCCACCCACCTAAATAATAATATACTCAATAATAATAATAATAATAGACATCTTGCTAGGATGTCCCTGTGAAAGGAGATTTCGTTTATTATCATGAGAACAGCAATGGCATTATAGGCTAGTGTTGGTGAATGAATTGCTTCATGTGAAAATCGTTTCATATGCATGATATCTTTATATACTCTGTTTTCCTCTTTCACTTAAAAACCCTTGGGCAATCAGACAGGCACTTGTATTGAATTGCTTAATTGGCATTTGAATATAACACGAATAGAGTGATGCATAGCTGTATCGTAATGAATTAGACTTCATCTGTGGTAGAGAGACCTATTTCCACATGTAAGGGTCATAAACCACATGCTTTGACATATTAAACGTCATTTCGGCACTACAGAATGGTTTTCAATTTCAGAATAATCTCTGGTGCGTCTGTATCAACTAAAGCCATCTTACTTGCATTGATAAGTTTGCTTGTGCTATGGTGCTCCTCATGTTTTATCTACCTTAAAACTGTCCTAGAGCTGTTGAAAACATCTAAATCTTGCTTTTTTGGGGGGATGCATTGATCATGTCATTCATTCCAGATCAATGTAAGGATCGAGCCGTATTGACAACACTAGTTTCATGCTGAAACAATGGTTTCATGTGGTCACTTGAGGAAACTTGCCTGTTCCTCTCTTCTCAGAGACCCCTAATTTGACCTCCCCTTCCTCCGTTTTCCACCTGTCCATGGAGGAGGGTCACTACCACCCTTACTGCTCCTTCAGAGTCTTAAGGTCAATCCTCCTCTGAGCAGATCAATCCTCGGCTCACAATTAAGGCCAGTCTCTGAAGAAATGATCAAAGGTGTCCTCTCTTTCATAGGAGCGATCTATATCCATCTCCAATTCAGATAAGACGTCAATAAGTCCCATGAAACCCAACCACACCATCAGTAAAACAAACAAACACAAGCCAGCAGGGCCTAAAATGCGAAGCATCTTAGATTAAAAAAGTGTCTTGTTCGGCTTTTTTAAGCAAAGCGTCTAAAAATGGAAACTTTGAATTTGCCAAAGACAAAAACAGGAACACTGTTCCAAAATCTAGTGAGCTGCCTTGGGGTTTACTGTCTGCATAGGCAGCATCCTAACTGTAATGACACCTCATAAATGATTGATTCAGAGCGCTCTATATAGACTGTAAGAAGCATTCCTCAAATGAAATGCACAGGATTTCCATGATACTCAAATACACAAAAATATATGCAGCCACCTACAAATATTTGGTAAAATAACATATATATAAAACTCAACTCACAATTGATTTCCATGATACTCAAATACACATTAAAAAAAAATATATAGCACCCATAAATGTTGTGTAAAATAGTATATATTTTTATTTTATATATTTGAATTTAATGCTTTGTTTTTGTTTTTTTATAATTAGCAATAGCGTTCCTCCATTAAAAGCAAAGGAACTGAACTTTCATTTGTAGGTCATGTGATTTAAATCGATTTACACGTACTCCAATGCACAAAAAATATATACTTCCGTAATGTTGTGTACTATAATCTATCTTTTATTTTAGATGTTTTTTGTAATATAATTATTTTAAGCATATTTATCATTTCTCTTACTTCATCAGTCATCTGTTTCACTGAGCTTGTTGCAAAACATAATTCTGTGCCAAAAACGTTGTCTTATATTTACGCAGCTCAATCAGCATAATAATCATGCTGCTATCTTTTGGAACAGGCTTTGCAACAGAAGCATATCTGCATAGGATTTGGAACAGAGCCACATTATTCTTCTACATACTCTCCTGAAATATAGGAATAGCACTCATATCAGTTTTTTTGCAATCTAGTGAATCATGTTCGGCTTATAAAGAGGCTCTTGTGTCCTCTCTCTCTCTCTCTCTCTCTCCAGGACGCTCTAGGAGTGCAGCAGCAGACAGTGAAACATAAAAAAGAACTCATGCATTTTTAAGTGTCCCCGTCCAGCCTCGATTGGGGGGGGGGGGGGGGGTAGATGTATACATGCTTGACACATTTTCACTCCACCAGGCTGCTGAAAAGTGAAACATGCATATTTATTGCGGTCTGCTCAGTATCACAGAGTCGGCCTGCAAAAAACTTGTTGCCATGTTTGCCGAGCTTCTGCAAATGGTGAACGGCTACTTCATTAATTTACCATTCTAAATAGATTGACCAATCATGATCATGTGTGGCAAGAATTAATTTACATCTGAAATGTAATGAAAAATTGTATTAATTGAGGAAAATAATGTGTTTTGATTGGATTTGAACTACTGATTTATATGGCAGGTGGATAGAAACGGGGAAAAAAAATCACATTTTGAAGAATTTTTTTCTCATAGTAACGTGCAAGACTAGGAATGTGTAAATAGGGTCAGTTTGTTCATGCATTTTGAATCCAGAACATTCAGTCAGCACATCGAGGAAGCATATTACCAGGAAGTGATGCGTTGTGCCACCAGTGATGCTGCAGAATAGATGGGAATGGGTTTAATATTTGATCACATAGAAGTGTTGTGCTTTATCAGTGAAACTTTAATAAGTGCCCTGGTGCATTTAGTCATCTGTCAAGTTGTGCCAGTCCTCCTCCTGTTTGCTTCGTGCGTTTGGCTGAAGACTGTAGACGCTTTGCCCAATTAGGACGTACCCTTCACAGTCAGTTTAGCGTGCTGTTATTATTATTATTTTTTATAATTCTCATTTCTAGCTGAATCAGAGTGTGAAATGGCCGCCACACCTACTGTAAACATTGATGCGCAAGAAAAAATGCGTGGTCTGTAGTCGTTCCATCAGTGACTAAATGTGCACAAACCTTTTCTGGACCCGCAGTTGTCCTTTTGTAAGTCCAGCTGATGTGTTTAATCACACTGTATGCATAGGTGCATAAAAGAGGGCTTGTCTTGTCTCATTTCCTGCTAAATGCAAAACCCAGGAGCACTCAGTAGATCCTGATGGCTGACGCGAATAAGAATTTTACATAAATGGTCATAATCTCTCCTGAAGATGGCTGTGCGCAAACCGGGTGGCTTAACGCCGATAAAGCCAGTCTTTTTGCTTTTTTTCCGCTGCGGCCGGGGTTTGTATTACAGTCTGAGGATTGGGCTTTTGAAGCTTTTCCTTATTCGGTATGTGAGTGTAAGAGGCTTTTCCTCGGCTGTACTGTTCGGTGAAGCTTCCGGTTGATCTGTGCCTCATCAGGGGTCAAAGCAAAAACTTAGTCCCAGGCTTTTGTTTTGTAGTAGGCCCGAACTGCATTTCCACTGATTTAAGAGCCAAATGATGACTTAAAGGACTTTTAATGCCCACAAATAAACATGTTTACAAGTCTTAGTTCTTAGTTTGAGAATGTTGTATGCTGTTTCTTCCATTCATTTTCCTACAAGTTGTCCGTCTGTGCTGTCTCCTGTTGTTCCTCTACGTGACTCAGTCATTCTGGCAGAGAAGCACCTGCAGACAACCAACACACTGGAGGTGTGAGAGACTTCATCTCCCCCTCTGTCTCTTCATTCGTCTTCGCCCACTTCAGCAGGGAGTTAACACTATCTCACCACTCTAATTCTCTCTGACACTGATGGCTCAAACAGGCTCGCTGGTCTTTTATAAAACATGCTACGGCAGCTGCCGTCAATGTGTTTTGGTGGAGCATCAAACGAGAGAATGTAATGTGGTTTTAACTGTCGTAGGCGTGATTTTGCCGTATGGACAGGCTTTGGTTTGTTGCATCACTTACCCATCGTGTTAATAATTGTGTCTCTTTTAATGCACTCGCAACTCATTTAACAAACTTTTGAGCGTATATAGGACAAGTGTTCTAACCTAACAAGATGTTATTGGTTATATTGTTAATATTTTTACATCAGATGCAACATTGATAATCAAAATTGTTATTGCATATAGATGCAACAAATAATGTTGCATTTAGATGCAAAGAAAAATTGTATTGCGTTTAGATGCCAAAAATGTTATTGCATTTAGATGTGCAAAGTAACATTTTATTGCTTTGAATCAAATTAATTGTGTGCAATATCATAAGGGATATTTGTTAAGAATGTATATATGGTTTGTGTTAATTTCCTGTTGTCTTTGCTGTCCAGAATGTGCTCTTGAACATAGATGAAGGACAAAAATGCAAGTGGACAAAGGTCTGTAATTTCTGTCGCCATTCGAGCTGTAGTGTTTTTGTTAAATCATTCTTGGTTTGATTGCACAAAAATAGCAGAGAAATCATGATTTATATATATTCTAAGACCAGAAATCTAATGTGGTTTTGCCCATTTGTGTTGATTTTAGGGAAAACTCCAGAACTCTGCATATGTAAACATGGTGAATGTGTTAAATGGAGTAGAGAGGACATGGTGTCTCTGTACACAGGCTCCTGCATATATACAGGCTGTACTGGGATTACTGGGTGGCTTTTTTAGCCGATGATGTGACAGGACTGAGTTTTATTCATGATCTGAATCCTGACACGGAGTAATTTAACTGATTGCTGGAGCAGTAAAATTGGTGTGTTAATCCTACCTGCTGAACTGTAGTGCAGTTCTGCCTTTAATAGAAGCAATAAATGAAAAGATGCAGAAGAGATCTGAAGTGTATCATTTATTTCTCAGGCTGGATAAGGTTGTACACATGTGCAGCTCATTTGCATTCGCTCTGCACACATTATCTTTTCAGCACAATTCTCCCTTTCTGTCTCTCTCCTGGTCTCTTTCTCTGTGTAATGCGCTCACTAATTACTATAGCTCGCCTCTATCGCTCTCCAGCTGTGGTCTGGGAGGTTGTGTGTGTGTGTGTGTGCGTGTGTGTGTGGATGGGTTCAGCCCGTTATACCCTGATAGCACAGGGTTAAAGCAGCCCAGCCCTCATTTAGCAAATGATTCATTCAATTAGGCAGCCAGGACTTCAGGTGGAAAAGAAAAACCTGGAGGCCCCTCACGTCCCCGAAGCCCTCCAAGAGGCGGTACGTAGGAAATCCGTCCCACTTTTACCACACTAATGGAGGATTCAGGGTCCTGACACACATTAGTGTTGCATTCAGACTGCTCTTTTCAACACAACACAACATTTACCTGATCATTACCAGGAGAGCCATCTGCCAGCATTACTCTGTGTTCAGAGGCTTTTTGGGACGTGCAGGGATTGAATGGCGTATTTGAGAGGCACAGGTCACGGATAACAACTACATATTGTACTAAAGAAAACTTGGTGAGCTGCAGGTCATGGATGGGTTTATTTGACATGAATGATAGATGATTATTTACATTTCATGTGGTTTAGGATGTCGAGGGTTAATTTTCAGTTCAAAATGTGGTTACGGACATTAGTCCACCCACAACTGACTAGTCCACTGAGTTTTTCTAGGTTATCTAGATTTTTTTTCTTGTTTTTATAGGTTTAACACTAGTTCTAGGTTTAGCATTAGTGCTTTATTTATTGTGCAATGCTTTAGCAATGCAATGCTTTAATTTAATTCAAATTCAACCCGCCCATTCTTTAAAGTTAAATTCAGCCCACATCAACATTGTTTTTATTTATTTATTTATTTTTCCTCAGGTCCTGAATGTGTTTTTGACAGTGGTAATAGATGTTTATTTACGTTTCATGTGGTTTAGGATGTCAAGCGTTAATTTTCAATTCAAAACCTGTGGTTTTGGATGTCAGTCATAGAGTAGAGATGAGTCAGAAGAGTTGATTAATTGTCCACAAATGACTAGTGGACTGAGTTTTTCTAGATTGTCTAGATTTTTTTTATACAGTAGTTTTAGCATTAGCTGTTAGACAGTTTGCAGAATACAAAACCATTTCTGAAAAGTTGCATATTTGAATTCTATATTTAAATTCAAAGTTTAAATACACATTACACTTTTTCTGACTTTTTTCTTTGACCAGTTGTTTGTTTGTTTTGCACTTTAGGATTTTAGGGTGTCAAGTAAAAAACAAAAAACAAAATATTATTATTTATTATAGCTTGCCTGTCTCTCTCCAGGTCTCAATTAAGCAACCTGGACCTCAATATTTCAATATTTATGTTATAGTTATATAATTAAGTATTTAAATTCAAAATTTAAATCCAACCCCCTTTTTTTATTATTATTTAAATTCAGATATTTTTTTTGGGACCGTGTTGTAATGTGTGTGTGTGTGTGTGTGTGTGTGTCTTGCATTTTTAGGATTTTAGGGTGTCGAGTTAAAAGGTTTTTCCCCCATAAAAAAAAACCTAGCGCTTTATATAGTCAGCTTTAAGAGTTTAATTTTAGATTAACTAGCACTAAACCTCATATAAACAAAGCAAGCTGCGGTTGATCATTTTACCTGTTAATCTGCATTCACTTCCTTACTAATCTGCGAAGTAGATCAGACTTTGGTCTGATAATCAAAAGTCTGAGCTCAAGACACCTGTAGGGATTGTCATTTGAAAATGACAGTAATTAAACCCGGTCTTCTGGAGATGTTAGTATAAAGTAGACTTTTGGGACTCCTATTCTGGCCCGAGCAGTTTCTACACACTCGTGTAGGTGTGTGGTCCGCCGGAGTCCATCTCAGAGTTTTGCTCTTGATGGCAGGGCTATTTTCAGCAGATGGATGGGTCAGATAGGGGAGAGATACGTGCTTCCGATGCCACCCCCGCACCCTGCACCAAACACAGGTTAATTATGAAGGTTACAGCAGCCAGAGGAGGAGAACAGATAGAAGAAAGAGGTTTATATACAGGCAGGAGTGGGATCCATCACTCCCACATACTCTCCCAATGATGCTCTTAATCTCACACACACACTCACACAAAAGCATCACAGTCACAGTTATATGTAATTACACAGTCCGATCCCACACGCTCCCACTCGCGGAGCCCCTGAGCGCGCACGATACCGGATTGTCACGTTAGTGTATATCTATAACTTTAGAGAACATTGCATGCAGTGCAGAGCATTCAAACACCTCCTCCAGCAAAAAAATATATGTGCATTATGTATTAGGACTGGGTAATATATATTATATTTACAATGACAAATTTTTTTTTAGCTATATCACTCAGCCATACTATATGTGATGTTGTTGTTACTAAACTCTGAGGGGACGACCTGACTTGGTTTCCTGTGATTGTTGTTGGCCAAAAGACTGTGTGTGTGTGTGTGTGTGTGTGTGTCAGGTCACAGACAGTCAAGGGAAGGGCACAGAAACTGCAGGGGGTCTGGACCTCTCCCTCAAACACCGGGAAATGTGTCATAGCTGTTTCGGTTGCACCGCAAAGCAATTGAAATAACAAATTTTACATGCAAGAGCAAACTATGCACATAACACAGTATTATTGTGTCTGCATTGAATGCCAGCATCAGAGGAGAAATCACTGTTATTTACAGCGTTAATAAAGAGCTGCCATCCATATGGTTTCCCCGGAAGGATTTACTTTGATGTAAGATGCTATGCTTTAAAAGATAATGAAACCATTTATCAGCAGAAGCTGTTTGTGTTTAAGACTAGCATCGCTAATGCTATTGTTCACATATGATTTTAACAAACTTCTAACCATAAGAATTAGACATTTGGTACACTGTTCGTGCTACAGACATGAATGATATCTCAGGTTGTGCCGTTTATTGAGTGTTCTGTGACTTTTATAACGGATCATACTTGTAAAATAGCCTGGCGGATGATAATCGAGCAAAAATGTCCCATAGACTTGCATTGAAAGAGGGAACCAAGCCAATATCTAGAGAACAGACTTGTGGGTGAGCTGGTATGACTGTCCCAGTAAGCAACCACCCTAGCAACCGCATAGCAACAAGATAAAAGCCATTTAAAACATCATAGAAATGTGACAAAAGGTGACATGGCATAGTAACTGCATAGAAATGACATAAAAACACTCAAAATACTATGCAACTGCATAGCAATGTGTAATATAATCTGCATAGCAATATCACCCAGAACACCCTAGCAACTGCATAGCAACAATATAAAAGCTAAAAACAACTCCAAACACTATAGCAACAGCATATAAACACGTCATAGCAACAGCGTAGCCATGCTACTGAAAATGCCCTAGCAACCACCCAGAACACCCAAATAATGCCCGAGCAACCACCTAGAACATCTTAGCAGCAACAGCAACTTGGTACCAGAACACTCAGACACCATAGTATAGTCAATGTCATCAAGTTTTGCACAATCAAGCACCACTTAATATTTTCTTCAGAAAATGTAAACAATCTAGTTCACTTTTATATCTTCAGTCAATTGAGTGACTGAATTGCTTCAGTTCTTTTTAAGAAATCACATTTTTCTTTTGCCGTCTTGAGTCTTTCAGTGAGCTGGAGGAATGTAAAATGTGTGGTGTTGCTACGCATGAGGATCTTTAACAGGAGAAAGTGTCAGAACGCAGGAGAGACTGAAATGAATAGAGCGATAGGCGATTACCTAGGAGCACTTGGATCCGCGTGAACGGCACTCGCCAAAGCCAGACCGCCCACGGACCCTGCACCCGCTGCACTGAAAAAATCACTCTCTTAATCAGTATTTTTGTCTTGTTTTCCTGTAGAAATATCCAAACATTCTTAAAAATACTTGAGAAGCAAAATTGTATAAGATAATCAGACGAGAGGAGAAAAGACGAGGGGGAGGGAGATGAATGTAGGATGGAGGGGGGGGGGGGATTTCTTTGCTCCGCTCTGTGGTGAAAGGCGAGGTGCATGTGCACCACAGCAGCTGGCTGCGGAGACGATGAAGTTTGACCCTGACGAGAAGGAAAAGGAGAAGGGTACGGATAGAAAGGGAAGGAGAGAGAAAGAAAAGACAAAGATAAAGTGAGAGTTAAGGAGGAAGGTGAGAGGCTGAAGACCTGAGAAGATGTTGAGAAAGATAAAGAGAGACTGAAGAGGATTGTTCTTTAAAAACATGTCCTATATATTTATACCCTTTAGAAGAGGAAGGAAAGAGGGAACGAGAGAAGGATTGAGGAACAGATTGTCACATCGCCATGAGGAAAGGACACAAACACTCTACTGTCCCTCATGTGTTCCTCTCTCAGGCAGGCTAGGCAGAGCAGAGACAGGACGGACAGAACGACATGTGAGGGATGACAGTCATCACTGGACTGTGGAGGGAAAGTGTGTTTCGCAGTGTGAGGCTGGGTGGTGATGGATATAAATATCTGAGCACTGTTGTTTGGGGAGTTCAAGCGGGAAAAGCCCAGGCTTCCTGTCTGACCACTAAACCAGCAGGACAGGAGTTCTGTTGCACACTTATAAGTTCACAGTAAGTGCATGTTGAGCATTTATTGAAACGCTATAAATGAATATGGTACTACACAATGAATGCATTACCAAACTAATGCATTTAAAGATTTAAAATGCTAGAAAGCTACTCCTTCCATGAGTGGCACTGGCACACTATTTTTTTTTTTTTTTTTTTTTTTTTTTTTTTTTTTTTTTTTTTTTTTTTTTTTTTTTTTTTTTTTTTTTTTTTTTTTTTTTTTTTTTTTTTTTTTTTTTTTTTTTTTTTTTTTTTTTTTTTTTTTTTTTTTTTGTTTTTTTTTTTTTTTTTTTTTTTTTTTTTTTTTTTTTTTTTTTTTTTTTTTTTTTCACCATACATGCACAGATACACACACCTTCTGATAGTGAACAGTTAGTCTGGATTTGTATCATGCATATATGCTGTTATCAGAGTTAATTTAGCTGAAATAAAATCTGTCCGTGAATCAGGCTTGCTGAGCTCTTCCATCATTAGCTCCACCACAGATGTTATCTGGGTTTTCAAGAGCAAAGGCGACATCCCGAGAAGGATAGCAGTAAAGTTTGTTCTGTATGTGTGAAAATGGCATGTGAAGTGGGCAGATTCCAGTGCCATCCGATTGTACTATGATTACAGTGTCAGTGAAGAGCCACCATGAATGTTATTCAAAAACGATATATATATAAATATATATATATATATATCTATAAATATATATATATATATGAGTATGTATGTATGTTGACAAGAGTTTATTTTCTCACTTTTGGTCCACCGAGCCAAATGTGTCCATAGTGTGTCCAAACACCCATATATAACTGGATCTGCCCACGGATATGTCCACCTACCTCTTACTTCCATTTCTTCCCCATGATCCGGTCACAAGTGTGATGTATGTGCTGAGTTTGCGTATGTATGTGTGTGTTTGTGTGTAGTTTTCCTGCCATTGTCAGTGGGTGTGTGTCAGGCTGCAGTGACAGAGCTCAAGGGCAAATGAGAGAAATGTGTCTCCGTCCGGCACACACATGAACACATAGTCACAACAACAACAACATCACGGACACACACATACAAAAAGGGAACCTGAGGTAATTCTGCCCCGATACGTATAAACTGAGTGACTAATACTCTGACTACATTTATTCAGGAAACATTAGCGTAAGTGCAATGGTTTAGAAACGGCATCCTTGCTTCGGGACAGGGTAAACGGCCAAAGCATTCAAAGTAGCTTGCAGGGTCTTGGATCAAAAACGTTTGGGAAAATCTGGATTAGTAGATGCTTTTGTTTAAAGCGACTAGCAGCGCACTGTTTCAAGGACAAAATCCTCAAGAGCACAATGGCGATAATTTGTTTCTTGTTGGGCTCAATCTGCAACCTTCTGGTTACTATTTTCCACTTGGTGGGACTCCTGTGTGCTGTAGCCAGAGGGTTGCTGGTTTGAACCCACCAAGAAACAAGTTAGCCACAAAAACATTAGGAATCCATCTGGGAATATGTAATGTATGTCCAAAATCTGTCACATGAGAAGACTTGTGAGACACCTGCTTACTGTAATTCGATAAACGGATAACAAGACGTGTGCTAAAAATGAAGTGCTGTTAATGTGTTGTGTGATGTTCTTATCTAGAATGCTCTGTATTGCCTCTTGATACACTCTGGTGTTGTTCTGTTCTTCACGTTGTTATCGGGACGCTGCTGGCTTCAGATAAAAGCACAAAGATTGAATTAGTGCTAATCACTGATCTGCCTGAGATTCCTCTCAGACTTGGGGTCTCGCGGGAGCTCTGCGTATGCGTTGATTTTGTTACTTTTTACCTTGAGCACATCTTTCTCTCGCTTGTGTTTTTTCACCCCCCCAGTGCTGAGCCTTAGATCTTAATCTCTGGAGTGAGAGGGAGGCATGAGAAAAAGGTCCATGTCAAGGACTTTCTACTCTGATGAGAATGAGGAGAAGAAGAAGGGTTGTGCTGTGGAGCGCCAGTAGCCTTGAGGAAGTCAGTAATGGTAAGGCTCAGAGAAGCTGTCCTTCAAGTGCATGTTCGCCAGGGGCCCACGGGCAGGAAGAATCACAGCGAGCACACTGACCCAGTTAGAGAGCTACATGGAGGGATTGAGCGAAGCAGAAGTAGAGAGAAAAAAGAAAGAAAGAAAAAAAAGTGAGAGTGACAAGATCAGAGACTCTTCCTGCCAGAACATTCCAACAGATTGTGTCCAGATCATTCATTGTCTTCACATTACTTGGTTGACATCACTTGTGTCAAGACATAGAAGGATCATTCCCTTTCAGCCTCATTTTCACTCTTTCATAATCACTAGTTAAATCAAGAAAGAACTTGCTGGCGTACGTCACCTGCCAGGCACTAACTGAAGAACACCGATCCACGAATATTTGAATTTACATAATCAGACTACTCACAAAAAGCTTTGCATCATCAGAGTGTGAGGTCATCGAATGAAGTCACATCCTCTAGAGTCACTATATTGCGACTCAATCAGTCTGGGCAGAGAAGAGAGCCAGTCAACTACTCTGCTAGACTGACATATCCCTGGATAAAGTGTCCCTTTGTAACAGGTTGCCCATATATTGTCTTGCAGAAGGTCAACTTGTGTTACATAATGGACCTTAAAATAGCTTCAAGTGCTAGACGTGGGGCTGACCTTGTGGTTTGGTTCTCTGGGGGTAACGATGGCAATGATGATTGTGAGAGATTCTTGTCTCTGGTGACAGGAAAGGATCTGACACCTATACACGCCTCCGGGTTCTCAGGTATCCTCCATCAGGTCTCAGCTATCTGACGACTGATGATCTCAGCGCTACACGGGCAGCAGGAGGTTGCTCGATTGGGTGTGTTAGGCATGCTCTGGCTCTAGCAGGCAGCCATGTGTAACAGTGATGTCAGCCTACCATGCAGTGGTGGAAGTGAGCCGTCTGCTTGCCCAACTTTGGATGCTGCTGGAGAAGAGTTAGGAAGCACCCCGAAAGTTAGGAAAGGAGGATACAGGCTGAGAAGGAGAAATGGAAGGATGATCAGGGCCCAGAAGACAGTAGAGGAAAAGCGAGTATGCGGGAAAGGGCGGAAGCGGAAGGTGACCTGGTACCACAGGCTTCTCGGCTACAGGTTAGTGACAGTTTTGTGGTCTCTTTGCAATCTAGTTTGACCAGGTGTTGCTGCATGTCTTTTAAGCAGCCGAACTCCAAGCAGAACTTCACTCTTTTACTTTTCTTACTGAGATCGAGAGTGGGCGGCGCAGAGAGATGATATCATAACTGTGTAGGTGGGTTGACACCTGACTTAAAGCGTGGATGGAGTTTTCATCCCGCACACAACTACAAAACGTAATTGGGAGCGGGGACAGAGATTATGATGCTGACAGCAAGATTTAAGACTTAAATACACCAACGGTGGCGTGTGTTGGACTGTTGCCATGACTACACAGGAGATATGATATTACCGCAGGCTGTTGTGGGAGGGAGATTGAACACGCATCCCCAGCATTCGCACATGTAAACCTTCTGTCCATCCCTTCATGTCTGCTACTTGGATAAACAGGAACTCGCACGGCAAATTAATACTGGCCGATGATACATGTCACAAACATGCACATCATCCTTCTGCAATCTCTCAATGAAGCCAGACCTCTGTCAAAGCTGGTTTTAGTAGAACTAATTCCATTATAGCAGTCTCGCTGATTGCTCTTCCTGTCTGTTTCCCCCGGCTCTGGATGGCGCGTGGCATATCCTTTATCTCAAATCGTGTTCCATTCTGCCTGCACTCAGTTGATTACTTTCTAGTGAAATGTTCTGCTGTCTGCGAAATCACACAGTGTTTACCCAGGACTGATTATACACACTAATGTATGGTGTCCTTAAACAGTGGACATCGTTGATTGATTTGCTTAATGCCATGGAATAATATTAAACAGAAATGCGTTACTCATTTATCTGACTGCAATGGGAAAGAAGACATGGAGGTCTCAACCCTTTCCGCTGTCTCTATATCAGCCTGTGGATTTGACACTAATGATTTAGTATTCAGGAAGTTTTCTAACGAAAGCTTTCTTTCTCAGCTCCTCATGTTGCATGTTTCCTTCACAGCATTTTGTCAAGAATGGCCTTTTTCCGATGCATGTGTCATCAAATTTGTTTTACTTAAGTGTCAACTTTGTTTGAAGAGAAGGTCATTGTTGAGATCTATTATGAAGCCCTAGAGACGATGTTAGATCATTTTTCTCTTAAATCTTGTTTCATCTTCATTTTAGCACATTGGTGTCTACACTCTAAAAAATGCTGGGTTAAATACAACCCAGCACTGGGTAAAATATGGACAAACCCAGCAATTGGGTTGTTTTCAACCAACAGTTGGGTTCAATGTTTAACCCAACCTTCTGTGCAGTAATCCAACTGCTGGGTCAAAACAACCCAATCGCTGAGTTTGTCCATATTTTACCCAGCGGTGGGTTGTATTTAACCCAGCATTTTTTAGAGTGTAGAAGCAGTTTGAGATGTTAAAGAGAACCTGGTTTAGATTTTTCTTGCCTACGCATGTATGACACATTGTTTATGTATTTGTTGTCATGTTCCTGGCCTTTCCAACGCACATGTCATCCACCAGTGGCTCTATTTTTAGCTCGGAGGGTAAAGGTGCATGATCCCGTGGCCCCGCCTCTCTTTACAAAAGAGCTCGTAACTGGACTCTCGCTCGTGTTCTTTCTGAACGGGATAAATTTAGACGAGGATTTGAAACTTTCAGCATGGTGTCAGGTGTACGGCCCACCATTTCCTCATCCGTTGTTCTTTTCACCCCCTGCCTCAGTTGCTTGTGTCGTGAGTGTATAAAATTATACACCCAGCATTGGGTCACTTTCAACCTTCGCTTCAAAAGAGACGACCATATGGCGCTGTGTGTTTACTATGTTAAATACTGAGCTCTTTGGAGGAAGATCAGGTGGCAGCAGTTTTTGAGGAAGGAGCTTGGAGATTCAGCAAGTTCAGTTACACACTTTAATATGCACAACTTGCAAATAACACAGCTGGAGATATGAAACCTGCATGCTACATGTTCACTTTGATATATCAGTAGCAAATGCAGGTGTTAATGTACTTGAGAAATGTTTTGGCTGTAGTGTGCTCTGTGTTTGTACAGACAGTGTGGGTATTTATTTATTTTTTGTTCTTTGTATTGTGTGAATATAAGTTTGTGTAGATCTAACTGTGATACTGGCATGAGATGATGGCTAAATCTATGGAAGAATGACAGACAGAGGAAGTGATCACACTATACAGAATCATGCAAGTCCCTTGCTGTGACACAAGCACACATACACACATTGTGTCTAAGAACATTCTTTGCTTATTTCATACCATATGAGGCAGAAGCTCTCTTTGCATGCAGGGAATTATGGGAACTTCCTGGCCAAGCAGACTGGTTAACAGATTGGTCTGGATCATTTTGATACTGGCACAAGGTAGACGGCCGTCTCCTGTTGTGTGTGTTTTTAGTGTGTCCCCGCTTTAGCTCCACGGTGACTAGTCCTTTTATGTGCAGCAGCAAGGAGCTTTAGCCCAGATGTCAAAACCTTCATTTCAGCAAGGTCTCATTATTTTCTCTTGAATGCGTTTACTCTTGGGCTGAAGCTATTTGTGGTCATTCTGTTCCGCAGGAAAGCCATCTCACGGTCGGGCCTCCAGCATTTGGGTCCTGCCCACAGTCCCTTCCCTGCCCTGAGCAATGGACCAGCCAAGGAGCTTCGCAGCACAGTGGACTGGAGCGTAAGTGTTCCTCGTCTGTCTTTCACTCCGATTGTCTGTCCAACTGTGTCTTATCAGCTTTCCCATAGAAAAAGATTACTGTGGCAGTGCTGTGATGGTATATGGTACTTCAATATAGACATGAATCTTTTTGATTTGAACTATTAAGTAACCACCTAGCGACCACCTAAAACACCCTAACGACCACCTAATAGCCATCCAGAACCAGTGTTATTTTAGTATTATTTATATACTATGATAGTATATTTATATAGTATTATTAATATTTTAACTTGACTTGCAGCTTTCATTTTAATTTTAGTTAAAACATTTTTGTTTTGTTGTGCTGTCATTTTTATAAGTTGATTGTTTCTTTTTAAATGTTTCTGTTTAGCTTTAATTTAGTTTTATTTGAGTTTTATTTTGTCATTTTAGCATAGTGTTTTATTTCAGTTAGTTGCTTTACATTTTCTTTCTTACATTTTTCAACATAACTTAATTCAGTTTTAAATTAGCTTTTATTGTTATATTTTAATTTCAGTTTAAGTTTTGTTTTGAGCTTTTGTCATTATTATTTTTTTAAATGCTTCTATTTAGCTTTAATATATTATTTCTGTATAGTTTTAGTATTTTAGTACTTCGGCGTAAGTTTTATTTATTTCAGTTAGTTGTTTTTCATGTAATATTTATATTTTATATTATTTCAGCTTTATTCTGGCAACGTTATGATAGCAATGCAGTAAATAATGGTGATGAGTTAACCACAGTTGCACTAGTTTACAATGTTTCATCAATTTTTATATAGTGTGAGTTTTGTGTATAATATGAGACATTCCCAGACTAAAGTGCTAATGTTAGTGTTGAGAATAAGGTTGTGCATTATTAGTTTTGCACATATCAGCACATTCAGACTGGTGGGCGCAGTTAGTCGTGGGTGGATCCCGCAAAGACAGTTGGCCTGGCAATAGAGAGACTCGTTAATCCAGGTGCTGTGTGTACAGATGGAGACTGCTGAGGGGGCGGAGCCCAGCGGGACACTTCCTGTGCGTCTTTGCTGGCCTTTCCTTCCCCGCTAGTTCCCGATGTGACCAGCGCAGCCATCAAACATTAATACGCCTTCCTAAAGCTGCTAAGTGTGTGCGCGAGTCAGTGCTAATTGAAGCCTCACACAACAGTGTTGTTGCCATATGAACTAAGTGTTTGTGTGATTTGAGTGTGCGTTACATGCTCCTATACATTGGTTATGTCAAGTTTTATAAAGTACAGATCGATTCAAAGCAGCTTCACAGTAATAAAACAAGAAAGTAACAGTATTAATATTGCAACATTTTTCAAGAAGGAAATGAATACCGTTGCATTATTGAAGGATTTTGAAATATGAATAATACTGTTCTTTGTATTCTAAAAAAAGCTGCTTTGAATCGATCTGTAGTGTATAAGCCTTGACTTATGTCATTATTCAATTCTGTTGAGTTCAATTTAGTTCAGTAATGAGTACATGTTGAAAAGTTCATGAAGTGAACTCAGATTTTTTTGAAGTTGCAAGTAAAACAAATACTGTTGGAGTAAATTTTACAAGAAAATGTCTCTTTCTACTTTAAAATTTTATGTTTAATTCTGTTTCTTTGTAATGAACTGTGAAATTTACTTGCAATTTCGGAATGAAAATTCAACATACATTTTTTTTTCAGACTATAAAGCATTTCTACAGAAAATAGTGTCTTTATTTAACTAAAGTCAATTTAGTGTTGATTCAGTTTAGTTTAATAATGATTTGCTACATGCTAATCAGTTAGCATAAGGGGATTTTTTTTCATTCTAGAGAGAATTTGATCAATACTTTTGATTTTGTTTTCCTGACAGCGTAAAATTGACTTTTAAATGAGCATAGATACTAATTTTGTGAGCATTTATGAGTATTAACATATAGACATTAGCTTCAAAGGTAGCAGACATGGACTGTCTCGTTTTTAGATTGTGTTCTCACATTTGTCTGCTGCATATGTCATTGACACTCAGAAAAGTAACCATTAGAGTCCAAAGTAAGAAAGAAATTGCATTCATTTATGCCTCACAAGGAATAACAGTAAGTTTTATAATGGTTGCTTTTCTGAAATGATACGAATGTGACCTCCAGAGAGAACAGCCTTCCAAATGAGACGTAAACATGGATTAAAAGCCACAAAACATTTGATTTGATCTCCTTATGCGCAGGAGAATGCAGTGAACGGTGACCACCTGTGGCTGGAGACGAATTGCTCCGGCGATCTCTGCTACCTGGGCGAAGAGACGTGCGTGGTCAAGATTGCAGTGAGTATAATGTGGTTAAACAGGTTCAAACGGACGAGAGAAGTCTGTATTTGCATGGCGAGCTGAAGGCAGAGACGAGTGTCATTAGAGTGTTTTAGCAGTGATATTTTCTTTCATGAGATAATGTGAGGCTGGTGTGTATTGAAAGGAAGAGGCAGCTATTAGTCTGAGAATGTACAGCAGGTAAAAGGATTTTGTTAGGCTTTTGTGAAAGCGCGGCGCCATGCTCTGATGTTTTCAAGAGCCGTGGCAACTCTATTATTGCCACTTCAAGGAGTTGGCAAAATCATTCCTTGCCTCAGAGGAAGCTTTTTACCGCTGAAGATGAGAGCATATTTCTCTTACAATTGAATTATAAGATGGATCGTAGATGTGTGCTCTTGCTCTATGACAAATTTCTGTGTGTTTGTGCTGTTCGGTTCTCTTTAAGAAGTCGGCTCCCCGGAGGAAGTGTGCAGCCTGTAAGATCGTGGTCCACACGGCGTGTATCGAGGAGCTGGACAAGGTGAGCGGAGGCAGAAATATCTGTTTAATTCTCATGCACGTCATCAATATGCCCTCAACAGATGAACGCTGACGTTTGTCTCTTCAAATAGACATCAGGAGGATGATGAAATAGGATGAGATGGTATAATCTAGGTATTGCGGTTATGGTTTTTAGGATCAGGAGTTGTGGGTTCCTGCTGTTGCGGTATTCAAATATAGTTATCAGTGCAATTGGGTGAATAGATGTGAAAGAATATCAAGGTAACGGTATATATCACAATATATAGTGTCTTGCTGGACATTTTATGAATGTTTTACTATGTTGTAATGTCTGTTTTTTTGATAGTTTATGTATATTAGTTAATTAGAGATTGTTTTTAATTAAAAAAAATGAACCTATAATTAATATATTTATATATAGATATAGGAGAGAGATAGATAGATTAGATATACATTGCATATATTTCTATATTATTATATCACATTTTATATACATTTTAATGTATGTAACATGAATACACACTATTAATATAATATAATGTTATATAATATAAAAGTTTGTTCTATTTCTCAGTGCAGTTGCATGAAAGAATATCAAGAACTGTATATCACAGTATATATTGTCATGCTGAAATTTAAAAAAAAAACTAGGCTAGGAGGCTAACGGGGCTCTGTAGTGTAGCTATCCGACGATAAGTGCTAAACAATACTCTGCCCCGTTAGCCTCCTAGCCTAGTTTTGCCTTGCCTTGTCTGTTTTCTCCGGTTTTGATCTTCGCCTGTTTTCCTGGATTTCTCCCTTAGTCTTGCCCCATCTGATTCTGTCTGCCAATCGTCGACCCACGCTAGCCCTAGGATTATTCTTGTGTCTTGCCCGCCATATACCTGTTTGCCACTGTTTCGACCCTGCCTGTGTTTCTGGCCTCCTCTGCTTTAAATAAAGCTTTGCTTATGGATCCGCACGTCTCACGTCTTGTCAGCCCCGTTACAATAATATAATGAGCTACAGCAATAATAGCTCCTCATTTTATTATAATTCTACTTTCATTGTCTCCTCACAGATCAACTTCCACTGCAAACCCACCTTCAGAGAGAGCGGCTCTCGTTGCCTTCGAGATGTGAGTCCACCTCATCGCCACACAACTTTAAATCATATTTCACACTGAAGTTTTACACGTATACTTATTGTACTCCATGTGCTATGGCAGAATGAACCCTTGTTGGCACGTTTACATGTGACCCGTTGTGTCTGTTTGCGACAGCAGAACGTTTTGAGACATCACTGGGTCCATCGCCGGCGACAAGAGGGGAAGTGTCGTCAGTGCGGAAAAGTATGTCACGCCTTCAAGGTTTATTGAAGGAGTCATATGCAAAAGTCTTGTACGTTCATGCTAACTTTCACTTTCATTGTAGAGTTTCCCGCAGAAGTTCTTCCACAGCAAGGAGATTGTGGCCATCAGCTGCTCCTGGTGCAAGCAGGCAGTGAGTGGCACGTCTCACAAAATCTTGCTGGTTTATGTAATGCAGAATTGTTCCATCTCTTTCTCTGTTTATTTTTCTGTCCCATCAGTTCCATAACAAGGTCACGTGCTTCATGCTACATCAGATCGAGGAGCCCTGCTCGCTAGGAGCTCACGCCGGGGTCATCGTACCCCCTTCCTGGATCATCAAAGTCAGGAAACCGCAGGTACGCTCACCTCAGATGGTTTGAGGGTGAAACTTTTTTTTATCAGCACGTAAGAGAAGACTGAGCCTGAGGTTTATGTAATGTCCTGCAGGAGATGCTCATGCAAGGTGACACTAGACTGTGTTTTAAAGCTGGGGCTGTATGATCTTGTCTTCTGCACTCAGTTATGCTGATCAGCTTCGGCTTAAATACACTTTGATGCTGCCAGATTTGATATCAGTTACAGTGTGTTTCATAAAAGTCATCTACATATTTTATATGGAGCTTCTTTCATTGTTTTATGCACTGCAAAAATGATTTCTGACTCAGATTTTTGTTCTGTTTTATATATATATATTATATATATATAATATATATATATTATTAAAATATATATATAATATATAATAAATAAATAAATAATCAAAATTAAGTAAGCTGATGCTGGGGGGACTTCAAATGGCAAGCAATATCGTATTTTCTTATCAACTTCGCAACTATTTTTCTTATTGTAAGCAAAAATTGTACTTCTTTTGATAATGTTGTTCAGAAAGCAAGACTGAATATCTTGTGCAATTTGGCTTCTAAAGTAAAGGTGTCTTGATTAAGAATGTGTAGATTGTTTGTACTGGAATACTATGGAAGATTGTTTCCACCTCGGGATGAAAGAATAAAGGAATAAAGATAACTGTACATTTTTCCCAATTCTGATTTTTCTCAGAATTGCAAGAAGAAAAGTCAGAATGGCTAAATATAAATTCAGAATTGCGAGATATAAACTTAAAATTGCAAGAGAGAAAAAGTCAAAATTATGAGATAGTTGCACCTTTTTTATTATACCTTTTTAAAAAAAAAAAAGAATTGCAAGATATAAAATCTAAATTCTGAGAAATTGCCAAATTATCGAAATTGCTGTAAGCTCATACAGTATTTCAGAGAGGTAAACTTGAAATTGCAACAAAAAAGTCATCATTTAAAATTTTTATCTGGCAATTTTCAATTTAAAAAAAAAAAATTTTTAAATGAAAAAAGTTGCAATTCTGAGAAAAAGAGTCAGAATTGCTTCCGTATGAAAACAAGACAAAAGTTAAAAAAAAACTTTTTTGCAGTGTACACTTTTAACATCACAGTTTATCTGTTGCCTTAAAAGCCAGAATTGATTTCAAAAACTGACCCATCACATCAACAGTCATAGCAGATATTTAGACCACACCCACTGATGACACGCTCAGCTATGATTGGTGGATTTATGCATTGATGGGGCAGGTTTTTGTGATAAGGCATTTTACTGCCGCTTTCAATTCAGGAGTTGTTGAAAGGGAAGTTGCTTGTATTCAAAGTGTTTTTGGAATAGTTTAACCAAGGAAAATCTTGTAATTATTTTGTAATTATCTTCATGTCATTCTGAACCACTATGACTTTTTATTCTGCAAAATAAAGATGTTTTTGCACTGCTCTTTTCCTTACAATGGGAATGAGTTAAGAAGCAGAGGAAGATTTTAAAGAAATAAATTCTATTTTTGGTCTTTTCCTCATTGTATGACTTCAGAAGACTTGGAATGCCGTGAACAAGTCCTGTTAACTTTTAAGATGTTTTATGGATCCTTTTTGGAGTTGGACAGCTGTCAGTCTTTGCTTTTGTTAGTAGAAAAGAAAGTGTCTTCATCAACAGGTTCAGAGCAACATGAGGGTGGATAAGTGATTAAAAAGTTTTTTAATTTAAAAACGAACACTTCTGTCAGTATTGGGCAAACTTTAATTTAACATAGTCCTGCTGGAGTTAGTTTTGTTATGTTTTGGCTTAGTTGGCGTCTCTCTCCTGTGTCCCAGAGCTCATTTAAAAACTCCATTCGAAGGAAAAAACGGACGTCGTTCAAAAGAAGAGCCAGCAAAAAGGGGATGGATGTGAGTAGATCTGATTCCTGTCCTGTCCCTCCTTTCAAATGATGCTATAGTGTTTTCTGAGGGCTTTCTCTTCCCTTAACTCCTGCTCATGATCATCTGTCCCCACAGCTTACTGCAGTGATGTGTATTTGTGTGCAAATGTGCATTTATCGAAGTATAATGAAGTGATTTTTGCAGGAATCAAAATGGCGTCCGTTCATGCTGAAGCCGCTGCCCTCACCGCTGATGAAGCCAGTGCTGGTGTTTGTCAACCCCAAGAGTGGAGGAAACCAGGTGATGCTCTGAATAAAGAGACTAATGGAGGAATAATGTACAGTCATTCTAGAACAACAATCTCTGAAAGGGCCATAATGACCGAACAGCTCTACATTAAACGGCTTAATATGCAACTACTTAGCATGAATATTTAATTAAAACATAAATGGATGCATTACATAAACAATTTCAGACGAAATCAATATTTCATGTCCATTTATTTTATTGTGTGGGAAGAGAGATCTGTGACTATCAGTCTGTTGGCCTGTCTGTGGTTCTGTCTACCATCTGTTGTTCTGTCTGTGTCTATCCATCCATCCATCCATCTACGTATCTATTTATCTGTCTGTCTGTCTGTCTGTCTGTTGTTCTGTCTAACATTATGTCTATCTGCTATTCTATCTAACATTCTGTCTGTCGGTCAGTCTATCTACCACTCTGTCATTCTGTCTTGTCATTTTGTCACTCTGTCTGACATTCTGCCTGTCTGTTGTTCTCTGTCGTCTATTATATCACTCTGTCTTTGTTTTAATGCTGTTGTTCTATCTGTCTGTCGTCTATTACTCTGTCTGTCATTCTGTCTGTCTGTCTGTCTATCTATCTATCTATCTGTCTGTCTGTCTGTCTATCTGTCTGTCGTTCTGTCTGTCATTCTATCTATCACTGTCATTCTGTTTATCATGCTGTCATTCTGTCTGTCTGTCTGTATTTCTATCTGTCTGTCTGTCTGTCGTTCTGTCTATCATACTGTCTGTCGTTCTGTATATCTGTCTGTCTGTCGTCGTCTGTTTCTGTCTAACATTATGTCTATCTGCTATTCTATCTAACATTCTGTCTGTCGGTCAGTCTATCTACCACTCTGTCGTTCTGTCTTGTCATTTTGTCACTCTGTCTGACATTCTGCCTGTCTGTCGTTCTATCTGTCACTCTATCACTCTGTCTAATGTTCTGTCTGTCTGTTGTTCTCTGTCTGTCGTTCTATCTATCACTCTGTCATTCTGTTTATCATGCTGTTGTTCTATCGTGGCCTAATGGTTAGAGATTCAGACTCGTAACCCAAAGTTTGCGGGTTCGAGTCTCGTACCAGCAGGGATTATAAGTGGGGGGAGTGAATGTACAGCGCTCACTCACACCTTCAATACCACGACTGAGATGCCCAAGGCACCAAACCACCAACTGCTCCCCGGGCGCCGCAGCAAAAAAAATGGCTGCCCACTGCTCCGGGTGTGTGTTCACGGTGTGTGTGTGTTCACTGCTGTGTGTGTGCACTTTGGATGGGATAAATGCAGAGCACTAATTCCGAGTATGGGTCACCATACTTGGCCTCATGTCACGTCACTTTCACTCATGTCACGTCACTTTATCTGTCTGTCGTCTGTCACTCTGTCTGTCTATCTGTCTGTCTGTCTGTCTGTCTGTCTTTCGTTCTCTCTGTCATTCTATCTATGACTGTCATTCTGTTTATCATGCTGTCATTCTGTCTGTCTGTCTGTATTTCTATCTATCTATCTGTCTGTCTGTCTGTCTGTCTGTCGTTCTGTCTATCATACTGTCTGTCGTTCTGTCTGTCTATCTATCTATCTATCTATATCTATCTATCTATCTATCTATCGGTCGCTCTGTCTGTCTGTCTATCTATCTAATATCCATCTATCTATCGCTCTATCTATCTATCTATCTATCTATCTATCTATCTGTCTATCGTTCTGTCTGTCTATCATTCTGTCGGTATGTCGTTCTGTCGGTCTATCGTTCTGTCTATCTATCATTCTATCTATCTATCATTCTCTCTGACTGTCCTTCTGTCCATTTGTCTGTCTGATCTTCTGTCTGTGGTTCTCAGGGGACGAAGCTGCTGCAGATGTTCATGTGGATCCTGAACCCTCGGCAGGTGTTTGATTTGTCTCAGGGAGGGCCCAGAGAAGCGTGAGTCTCTCGATTTCAGCACTCTCTTTCATTACATTTCAGATCATCTCTCCCTCCCTTAATGCACTTTAACCCACCATTTCTTTGTCCTGACCACATTAATTATGTACTCGTTGGATCTCAGCAGTGCTGTGTTCTGTGAGGGAGTTCAGTCTTCTAGAAGCTTCTCTCCTCGCTGCCCACCGCCTCAGTTCGCCTCAGTAATTGAGCCGTGAGGCAGCAAAGCACAGGCGATGGGCTCTACTGCTGACAGAGAGAGAGAGTATTAAGATGGGAGGGCAGACACAGCTGGGCGGCTTGAGGGCTTTTCTTCAGAGCTGTCTGACAGAGCTGTGATTAAACTCACTCTATTAAAACAGAAAAACAACACGCACACATGCAGTGGCCCCCAAAACATTTAATCCACACTTAAAAATCTCATTGCATTAGAAGGAAAAAATTAAAATATCAAATTAAGTGGCATTTATTTCAAAGAAAAAATGTTTTCATGCAAAACATTTCACAAATTAATGTTTGTAATAGGCTTTACATGATGAATGAACATTCAAAATGAAGACAAAATGGGTAACACTTTACAGTAAGGTTCCATTAGTTAACTATATTTAATGCATTAACTAACATTAACTTACAATGAGCAGTACACATGTTACAGTATTTATTTAATCTTTGTTAATGTAGGTAATAAAACATTTAGCTGTTCATTGTTAGTTCATGTTAGCTCAGGTCCATTAAATAACATTAATAGATACAACTTTTGATTTTAATAATGTGTTGGTAAATGTTGGAATCAACATTAACTAAGATTAATAAAAAAAAAATTCATTGTTAATTTATGTTGACTAATGTAGGTAACTAATTTTAACAAATGGAACCTTATTGTAAAGTGTTCCCACAAAAGGCTTTCGAAAACGCTTATTAATCTTAATGTTAACTTCAAAATGTACTAATACATTTTAAGCTGTATCTGTCAGTATTATTTAATAGACCTGAGCTAACAATGAACAGTTTGAGTTTTATTTGTTAACAAAGATGAATAAATACTGGAACAAATGTATTGCTCGTTGTTAGTTAATGTTAGTTTAATGCATTAACTAACGTTACTAATGGTACCCACTGTGCATTAGGGTCAGTTTTTAAGCATTAGTTAATGTATTAGGATTAGAATTTACTAATGATCATTGATTGGCATTATCAATTAGGTTATTATTAAATATATTGTGGTTCATTGTAAGTCCTGTTCTTTTATAATACTGATATTTGTTAAACAGCTGAATGTAAAATAACGGTGTGTAAATAGAAATTAACATTAATAAATTAATAAATGCTGTAAAAGTATAGTCTATTGTTAGTTCATGATGCCTAATGCATTAATATGATAACGAAGTAAACTTTATTGTAAGTCGTACCAAATATCATTACAAAATGACTCAGAAATGTGAAGTTAGTTGTGATAAAGTGATACTTGTTTTGATATTTTACTAATCAGTTGAAAATTTACTTTTAAATGTGTCTGATGTGTCCAAACACTGTTCAGTGTCTTTAAACAGCTCTTCTGTTTGGATTTGTTATGCTAAATGGAGTATTCTGTTAATTAGCATGCTAAATGCATCAGTAACACACATCGTTATTGTTTCCCTCTGTCCGTCAGGCTGGAATTATACAGGAAAGTGCCAAATCTTCGCATCCTTGCCTGTGGAGGAGATGGAACGGTAAGATGCAGTGCATGTTGGGATGATCAGATACAGTGGGTATAGAAAGACTGGAGTTATCAAAATATACTTGTCTTTCAGTTGGATGTTGGCTGATACAGCTGAGATACAACCACCCGGTGTGGGCTCTTCATTTCAGACTGCAAAGCAACAAAATGTGATTATTTTAAAGGGGGGTGATTCTTTTCTATTCCCACTGTATGTGAAGTTTAGACATTTTGGACGCACCCCCCTCTGGTGACAAATGTGTGGAACGACAACGAACGCGCAGTGACAAAACACTGTAATTAGCTGGCTTTGAACGGTGACGGAACGGTTAGCAGAACGGTGGCTCTGTGGTTTGCAGTGTCACGCTTTCTTGCGGGTAATTTGTAGATCTATGACTCCTGCGAGAGGAAACTTGGATTTCCTGAGCGCTATGGCATTTCTGACCCTGAGTTTGAGTGGTTTGTCCTCTTTTGTCTAGGTGGGCTGGATTCTCTCGGCCTTAGATGAACTACAAATGAACCCACAACCTCCTGTAGCTGTGCTTCCTCTTGGTACAGGAAATGACCTTGCCAGGACACTGAACTGGGGAGGGGTGAGTCAACTCATCTTGAATCGTCTTTAAATTAATTGATAAATAAATAATTTTATACCCCAGACATCAGCATTAGTCTGATATGATCGAGCTGCTCTGATTGGCTGAGAAGCTGCTGTAAGTGAGGCACTTGTGTTTTAATCTTTATTCTTAAAATAGTACAAATTTGTCTAAATATTTTAAAAGATATATCTAAATATGTTTTAAAATGTCTAAATTTTTATGTAATTCATTTTTTTAAAAGATGTCTAAATATTTTTCAAAAGTATGCCTAATTTTTTTTAAAGCTGTGTTGTTTTTATAATTTTATTTATTTTATTTTTTATTTTAAAATGTCTAAAGATTTTTAAAATATTTTCGTAATTGTCTTAAAGTTTTAAAGTAGTCTTAAATTTAAAAAAAGATGTTCTTATTTAAAAAAAATAATTTAATGTCGTTATTAGCTATGAAATGTCTTTGATTTTTTAAAAGATATGTTTAAATAGTTTTAAAATGTTCTTACAATTTTTGAAAAGTCAATGTTTTTTTTTTTTTTGTTTTTTTATTTATTTTCCTTACAGGTCAAAATAAGTAAAAGGTAGTCAAATATACATCTTACTATGTTTTTTAATAGAAATATTTAAAAAAATTAAAAGGTCTTATAGCTACAAAAAAGTCTATATTTTAAAAAAAAGTACATCTTCAGTTTTTAAAAGAATGTTTAATAAAAAAATAGTCTAAGGACTATAAAAACTTGTATTTTTAATTTTTTTTAAGTATGTCTTTAATTTTTTTAAGTGATACATCTAAATTTGAAAGTTTTAATATTTAAAAAATCTTAATATCTTTAAAAAAAAAAAATTTATAATTTCCACTCGTGGAAATTAACACAGGATGGTTTGCGGACAATACGTTATTAATTGTTAATGGTTGTTTTCCTGAATTTGAATATGTAACATTTGCTGCAGACTTCAAATTCTTATAAACGGACATTAGTCAGATATGATGGGGCTTCTCTGATTGTGCTGTTGGCCAGTTAAGTGATTGTCACTGATGAATGCAGCTCATTATTTTGGATTTATTCTCTGACTGTGTGTCTGGACAAACACTGGCCTTGTAGTCTGGAGTGTCTCTCTGTTTTTTTCCCCTGTGTTTCCCATGTCTCAATCTAAAGTCTGTTATTAGCAATGAAGCGGGTTTAATGATTCATATTGACAGTTCTGTGTTTATGCCAGGAGTAAATAGCCTTGTACACACAGTAGTGGTGCTGGGTAAGACCTCTCAGCTCAGCATGATCTCTTGATGTTTCAGGGTTACACAGACGATCCGGTGTCGAAGGTCTTGTGTCAGGTGGAGGACGGGACGGTGGTGCAGCTGGACCGCTGGAATCTGCAGGTGGAGCGATCGGCCGATCAGCCGGAGGAGGGAACACAGAAGGTGATGGCTGTGTTGATGCTGACACAGAGACTGGGTTACGTTTATACGCTGCTGATAGATTTGTGTGTCTGTTCTCAGCTTCCTCTAAACGTGTTCAATAACTACTTCAGCCTCGGCTTTGATGCTCACGTCACACTGGAGTTCCACGAGTCCAGAGGTTTGTGACGCTCTGTCCTACCTAAGAGCCATTTTATTTGATTTAGTTTATTTTATTAGATGTATTTTATTACCTGTTAGTCAAGGTTTAAATGCACCGAAAACATTCTTTAATCTTTTAGTTTTCATATTCTTAAAATATAAAAAAGTATAAGTATTTTACATACAAGTACAAAAAAAACCTTAATATTTTTAAAAAACGTCTTAAAAACGTCTTTAAAAGATATATCTTAATATTTTTTATAAGACGTCTAAATATTTAAAAATGTCTTAATATTTTAGTAAATAGGTTTATATTTATATAAAATACATCTTAATATTATTTAACATTTCTTAATGTCTTAATGTTTAAAAAATACTTTAATTTCTTAATATTTTTTATAAAAACACATATCTTTTTTTAATCTTATTATTCCAAAAATTTCTTAAATTTTTAACAAGATAAGCTTAATATTTTTTTAAAAAGATTGCATCGAAATATATATTTTTAAATGTCTTTTTAGCTTAATATTTTAACTATATTTAAATATTTTTTATGGCTTAATTTATTTCTGTAAAAATATGATGTTTTAAAAATTGTCTTAATATTTTAGTTTTTGTTGACCATTTCCCACCCTTAGAATTAAAGAAGCTGTTTTTGAAATTAAAATTAAAAAGTAAAATAGTTATTCCTTTCCTTTCCTTTCCTGGTTTTAATTTTGAATCATTTTGTACATTTAATTATATTACTTATAAACAAATAGATGCATTAAATATGTTAATGAGGATAGCAAATTATTATTTAAATGCAGTGAACCTTTAACTGCATTAACGTCACAGTCAGTATTTTTAAAATGGCATTTTTTATAGATATTTTGTTTTCTTAGGGAATGTATAAATATATTACTGAATCTTTATATGTAAATTGTCTTTTATGTTTTGATTGGCTAAGTTGTGGTGTAGTTCATATTATTGTTCATCAGAGGCAAGCTGCTGAATACCGAATGGGTGTTGATGTGTAATTGTGGGCGGGGATATGTTAATAGAGTATATGAGTATGTGGCACACTGAAAGCTTTTAGTTCAAAAGAGCAAGAAAAATCCTGTTTTCAATGATTGGACCTTTTAAAAAGAAATTCTTGACTTGAATAAAATGGCCCTGTTGGCTGAGATCTTTATGTATCTGTTCTTTCTCTGAGTCGTAATCATTTGTCGTTGTGTTCCTTCACAGAAGCCAATCCCGAGAAATTCAACAGTCGCTTCCGTAACAAGATGTTCTATGCAGGGGTAGGCAGAGTTCCCGTCTCTCTGACAGACTGAGTAAGTGTGTGTGTGTGTGTGTGTGTGACTTGTACTTGTGTCCCCTAAGGCAGCTTTCTCTGACTTCCTCCAGCGGAGCGCCAGGGACATGTCCAAAGCCACGTCAGGGTGGTGTGAGTTATGAAACTTCGCCAATCTACCATGAAAGCTGTGGTTTGACAGGAACTGCCCATTCCAGCTGTTCCTTTACACTTACGCTAACTTTGCCGTCCTTCACCTGATGTTCTTTTCCTGTAATTATTCTCCTTCCTCATATTGACAGTGTGACGGTACAGATCTCACACCCAAGATTCAGGAACTGAAGTTTCAGTGCATCGTCTTCTTGAATATTCCCAGGTTTGTGCAAAATATGGGGCAAACTCAGGAACAGGTGCCATTTATGCATCCTTTTTTAATCATAAATTCTGGTAGAATCTCACCAGACATTAAATATAAATCAATAACTAATAACAGTTTTTTAAAATACATTTGGTATATAAAATATATGTAAGTATTTAAAAAAATACATCTTATTATTTTTTTTTCAATGTCTCTAAACATGTTAAAAATATATTGTCTGAATATTTGTTTGAAATAGTTCTCTTTTTTTAAAGAAAATTATATTTAACAAGAAACATCTAACATTTAAAAATGAGTTTTTTTTTGATTTAATATTTGACATATTTGTTATAATGAATATTTTATGACACTAATATTAAATATTTTTTAAATCATGTATGATTTTTTTTAATGCTAAGGTATCCAATAGTAAACTGACTACGATAAAAAAAAAAAAAAAAAAAAAAATATATATATATATTAATCTATATCTTATATATTTATATATATATATTATAGAATCTATATATATATTTTTATGATGTATGTATAATATTTTTTTGTGGCCAATTTGTTAAAAAAAAAGAAGTTAAAGTAATTTCAAAGTAAAATACTTTTCTGAAAAGTATTCTGTATTTTTTTTTTAAGTAGTATCTGAATTTCTGAAAACAGTATTTCTGAATTGAAATATGTAACATTTGCTGCAGTTTGAATTGAATAATGTAAGCTAATGATTCGCCATTTACTAAACTAATATTGGCATTTAATATAATGTGAATGTGTCTAGTTTTAAAATTCCATTTAACACAAATTTAAATGTTTGATTATTTGCTATTTAAAAAGGTAACTATATTACTTGAACTGGATGGATGTTGAATATGTTAATGAGGATAGCAAAATGATCATTTAGATGTAGTTTACCTTTAAATGCATTACACAGACAATACATTTCAACTTGCAATTGCATAGATATTCTGTGTTTCTATAAGTATACAAATAAAAAATATGCCAGTTCTCTTTCAAAACATGTTTTTCTGTCAAGCTTGGTACATTGGAAATGTGTCTGGGTTGAAGGTCAGCACAAAACAGCTAATAATGGACTTTTATCAAACACATTAGTTGTGTACTTAGTGCCAAGAAAAAACAGTTCTGTACAAATGATTACTGTAATATTTTTCCCTGAACAGTGTTGAAATGTTGAGCTTGAAAAGGTCAGTTATAATAAGTGTGACTATAATGAAATACTGATGAAGACTGTAAGAGAAACGTCTGACTTACATGATTTCTCTTCCTCAAAGATGATTTCAGAAAGAGCAAACTAAGTTTTAAACTATCCATGAGGGGAAATAATAATAGATAATAATAATAATAGAATAATAGAGTCGGACAGGGAAAAATGTAATTCAGCATTTTCGCAGAAATTGCATAGAACATTAAAAACTATATAGACTGCAAGCATTTATTTATATATTTTATAGCATTAATTTAATATTTTTTTAATTGAATTGAATCATAATGGTGTGTGTGGTATATACAGTGGGTGTACGGAAAGTATTCAGACCCCCTTATTTTTTTCACTCTTTGTTATATTGCAGCCATTGCTAAAATCATTTAAGTTACTTTTTTTCCTCAGTAATGTACACACAGCACCCCATATTGAAAAAAAAACACAGAATTGTTGACATTTATGAAGATTTATTAAAAAAGAAAAACTAAAATATCCACGGTCCTAAGTATTCAGACCCTTTGTTGTGACACTCATATATTTAACTCGGGTGCTTTCCATTTCTTCTGATCATCCTTGAGAGGGTTCTACACCTTCATTTGAGTCCAGCTGTGTGTGATTATACTGATTGGACTTGATTAGGAAAGGCACACACCTGTCTATATAAGACCTGACAGCTCACAGTGCATGTCAGAGCAAATGAGAATCATGAGGTCAAAGGACTGCCTGAAGAGCTCAGAGACAGAATTGTGGCAAGGCACAGATCTGGCAAAGGTTACAAAAAAATTTCTGCTGCACTTAAGGTTCCTAAGAGCACAGTGGCCTCCATAATCCTTAAAAGGAAGACGTTTGGGATGACCAGAACCCTTCCTAGAGTTGGCCGTTCGGCCAAACTGAGCTATCGGGGAGAAGAGCCTTGGTGAGAGAGGTAAAGAGAACCCAAAGATCACTGTGGCTGAGCTCCAGAGATGCCGTCGGGAGATGGGAGAAAGTTGTAGAAAAGTCAACCATCACTGCAGCCCTCCACCAGTCGGGATTTATGGCAGAGTGGCCCGACGGAAGCCTCTCCTAAGAGCAAGACACATGAAAACCCGCATGGAACACCTGAAGGACTCCAAGATGGTGAAAAATAAGATTCTCTGGTCTGATGAGAACAAGATAGAACTTTTTGGCCTTAATTCTAGCGGTATGTGTGGAGAAAACCAGGCACATGCTCATCACCTGTCCAATACAGTCCCAACAGTTAAGCATGGTGGTGGCAGCATCATGCTGGGGGTGTTTTTCAGCTGCAGGGACAGGACGACTGGTTGCAATCGAGGGAAAGATGAATGCGGCCAAGTACAGGGATATCCTGGACGAAAACCTTCTCCAGAGTGCTCAGGACCTCAGACTGGGCCGAAGGTTTACCTTCCAACAAGACAATGACCCTAAGCACACAGCTAAAATAACGAAGGAGTGGCTTCACAACAACTCTGTGACTGTTATTGAATGGCCAAGCCAGAGCCCTGACTTAAACCCAATTGTGCATCTCTGGAGAGACCTAAAAATGGATGTCCACCACGTTTACCATCCAACTGACAGAACTGGAGAGGATCTGCAAAAAGGAATGGCAGAGGATCCCCAAATCCAAAAATCCAAAAAAGGTGTGAAAAACTTGTTGCATCTTTCCCAAAAAAGACTCATGGCTGTATTAGATCAAAAGGGTGCTTCTACTAAATAATGAGCAAAGGGTCTGAATACTTAGGACCATGTGATATTTCAGTTTTTCTTTTTTAATAAATCTGCAAAAATGTCAACAATTCTGTGTTTTTCTGTCAATATGGGGTGCTGTGTGTACATAATGAGGGAAAAAAATTAACTTAAATGAATTTAGCAAATGGCGGCAATATAACAAAGAGTTGAAAATTTAAGGGGGTCTGAATACTTTCCGTACCCACTGTATATATATATATGTATTTTTTTTTCTTACTTAATTTACCTCTTAATAGAAGTGTTACGGGGTGAATAAGACATGAGACTTGCGGATCCGTTTGCAAAGCTTTAATAGGAGACAGCGGTGTGGTCATAAAACAGGCATGGGTCAGACAATGGCAAACGGGTATATTGAGGGCAAGACAGAAGAGTAATCCAAAATGGCCGTGGTCGATAAGCGGCTAACAATATCCAGAGAGCTTGACACGAGGGGTTATCCAATAACAATGCAAAAGTCCAGGCAGGGGCAAACAGAGTCAGAAACCAGCAGGCAAAGGGTTAACTTAAGATAAACAGGCAAAAATCAGGTACCAGGAAATCAGAAAACACGGCGAGACTAGACTAAGATTAGGAACTAGAAACTAGAAACTAACACAGGGGAAAAGGCTCCGTAAAGTAGCTATCACACGATAAGCGCTAAACAATACTCGGCAGTTTGAAAGGGATCAGAGTGAGTGTTATATAGTGAATGTGGGATTGGTTACAGCTGTGTGCAATCAGTGCAATGGATGATGGGAAATGTAGTCCATGGTGACGTGCAACAGTCAGTGTAGTGCGAGAGTCAATGTAATGGAAGGGTGACCTCTGGTGGTGAGTGAATTGAAGTTCATAGACCGGATTCGTGACAATAAGTGATGAATAGGGTTATGCAAACTGGATGAAAACGAACATTTGAAAAATATTTAATTATTTATTAATTTATTTTATGGAACAGAATTCGATTTTTAAATAATTTTAACCATTTGAAATATAATCGTAATGTATAAGGTGATGCAATCTGGATAAAAACAAATATAACATTTTTTATTTATTGTTGTTGTTGTTTTTTTACTTTATTGAAACATTGAAATATAATGGCAGTGAACAGCACCATGCAAACTGTATAAAAACATTTAAAATACATTAGTTTTTTATAAAAAAATTTAAATGGATGTTTTTTTTCACATTATTTAACCCTTTTAAATATTATAGTGATGAATAGGGTCATGCAAACTAAAAATCAAATTAAGCTTTTAGTTAATGCTCATTCGCATTACACGTTAATCACAGTTGAATCTTTCAAATAATGTCAAAAAGTTCAATAATTAGTTAATTATGTCAGTAGTAAGTTATGAGGATATTTCCTGACTGTCTGTGGGTTTTATGTTGAAAGCTTTAAACATGTCTTCAGCACTGCCTGTCTTTATTCACCTCATTAACCTGCTGTCTGCAGGTACTGTGCTGGTACCATGCCGTGGGGCAACACGGGCGACCACAGAGACTTCGAACCTCAGAGGCACGACGACGGCTGCGTCGAGGTGATCGGCTTCACCATGGCCTCACTGGTGAGCGCTTCAGCTCTTTCTGTGAGACTGAGAAAGAAATGTAGTGCTCATGACTCACATGCATCCCGTCTTCACCACAAGGCGGCGCTGCAGGTGGGCGGCCACGGCGAGCGGCTGCATCAGTGCAGAGAGGTGGTCCTCACCACCTTCAAGACGCTGCCGGTGCAGGTGGATGGAGAGCCGTGCCGCCTCGCGCCCTCCACCCTCCGCATATCTCTGAGAAACCAGGCCAACATGCTGCAGAAGAGCAAGAGACGCACGTCTGTGCCGCTGCTCAACGAGTGAGTCCCTCAAATACACTCCTGCACCGGTGCAAAATACATGAGGTTTAAAATGCTTGTGAGAGCGTCTTAGACAAGGTTTTGTTTTTGGTTTCATTTTTTTTTTTTTTTCATTTTACTACATGATATTTGACAGCCTGAACCAACTTTTGTTCTGTCATTACAAGGTCAAATTGTCTGATATTTAGAGACTTGATGACCTTGACATCCGTGAGGGTCTACAGGGGTCGTGTCAGTCATATTTATTTTTCTATTGTTTTCTTGTCATTTCACGATGTGTAAAAAAATATCCCTTGTCCCCAAGGGCTAACAAAAGTGTCATATTAAAAAAGCGAAAATAATAATATACACTATATTAAACATATACACTATTGTTCAAATGTTTGAGGTTGGTAAGATTTTTTTTTTTAAACGGTCATGCTGCTTAATATTTTTGTAAAAGCATATTAGAAAAATCTACAGCATTTATTTGAAATGGAATCTTTAAAAATTGATGATTACATAGTATTAGTACATGTATTACCTTAGTAACATTGGTATTTTTTATACTGTTATACTATTTCACTTATATACTATATCTAATATATATATATATATATAAATTTTTTGCCCCACAAAAGGATCTAAAATACATTTGTTATTGTGGTGCAAAAATGAAACACATTTTTATCATAAAAGAGGTGTAGGTGTGTGAAGTCTTCATGTGTATACAGTAAATTATATTTTGAATGCTTTTTGAATAAGTTAATAGATCCAGACACACAAAATGCACATCACTTACAGTTGATCTCAGAATGAGGGTTTCCCCCTTGAACACACACACAGATGAGAGGTGTGTAACTAACAGTCTAACAGTGTGTGGGCGGCTGCGTGTGCTTGACTGGTGAATGTTCTAGTAACAGCACTAATCCACGTGTGCTGGTTCTGCTCTCTGTGCCGCTCTCAGTGGGGTTTTCTTTCTTTGTCTCCATCTCTCTTTCTCCTTCAAATAACCGGTTGCCCTTCACGCGTTTGTCTGTCATCTCCGTCCCTCTCCGCCTCCATCTCTCTCTCTCTCTGTCTCAGTGCTGACTGGCTTGGCTGTGCTGCCTGTGTTCCTGTGTGGCTGCGCTGACGCAGCATTCAGAAAGTGTGCGCTGCTGACCTGCGCAGCCTCTATGCTCACCCCGACTACTTCTCTGTGTAAGTACGCGATCTCTCAGCATCCTCCAGCACACACACACACACACACAGGTGTGTAACAGAGCGTGTGTGTATCTGTGTGAGTCGAGGGCTCTCACTCGTGAGTGTTTTGTGTTTTTCGCTCAGCTCACAGTCAACATGAAATCAAAACTGACCCTTAATACACGTTTCTGGTCTTATTGTACACAAATCAGTCCAATAAAGGGTTGGTATTCTATAAGCAGAATTTTAATAATAACAAATGTAATAGAATTTATATTTAATATTTTTAATAAATAAATGATTATTTACTGTTAAATTATAGATATCTAATAATATATTATAATATCTATATATATATATAAATAAATCAATATATTAATGCAATATTATAGTAACTATAGATAATATATGTATATAATTAAATGTAATTACATGTATATAATTGTATTTTAGTATATATAAATTATATGTATGTTTTTATTAAATTACAAAAAAATTAAGTTAATAATAAATAAATATTTAATTAAAAAATCTAAAATGAGTAAAAAAATATTAAAAAATATATAAAATCAAAAAATTAGAAATTTTTTTATTACAATTAAAGATCATAAACAAAGAGTTATATTTTATTATTTTATAAATATTAAGAAAAGAATAATAATTTTTTTTTTTTTCTTAAAATTTAATTAATAAAAATATTTGTAATACTTAAAATAAAAATTAATAATTTAATTTGTATTAATTAATTTTATTTATTTATTCATTCATTTATTCATTTATGTTTGTCTATACCAGCATTGTTGACTATATGGACTTCACAGGTGGAAAAATAATGCTAATCATTAACCAAACAGCTATTTAAGCATTTTAAACGCTTTATAAAATATTGCCGATTACAATACAAAATTACAGAATTTTGCAGGTTACAGAAATAATAGTAAATAATGATTAATTTGAATATGTCATGATTCGTTTAAGGGACAAACATGTTGACTTATATATGGATGACGGATTCGGTCTAAACAGACCAAACGGCCACAAAAAGCATTTTTATGCATTAATGACTTCAGTCCTGCCTGATCTTCACCTGTCCTTTTGTGAAGCTCATTTTCACTCTTCCTCACGCGCTCCTCATCATTTGAGATTAATATTTTGTTTTCATAGTTATTCATTATGAATCAGTGTGATCATAAATTGTTTTCATGTAGTTCCTGTGAGCATTATCAGCAAGCAGATTAAACTGAGAAAATGTCTGTTCCACCTCCACCTTTGTTGATTAGATATTTCATAAATGTGGCGTCAGTTCTCATTTGTTGTCGTCTGCGTATCGCAGCCCTCATGCCGTGCCTGAACGTCTGCGTTTGCGCGTGAACCGCATCATCCTGCAGGAATACGAGAGCATGCAGCTCGACAAGGAGCGTCTGCGTGACATCTGTAAGCTAATCCTGACGTTTCCTACCGTTCAGTTCACATATCATAATACAGTGCTGCTGTAAGAGAGGTGAATATATGAAGTGACTGTGTGTGTGTGTGTGCTTGTTCAGCTACTCCTGTTGGCATTGTGGTGGTGAGAGGAGACTGTGACCTGGAAACCTGTCGACTGTACATTGACAGACTGCAGGAGGTGAGCACTGAATATAACCTCAAATGTAACAATAGTTCTGTCGCCATCATGTTATAAATTCATGTACTCACTCATTTGTCTTCTGTTGGCAGGATTTGCATCAGCCACCCTCTAGCGGTCACAGAGTACACTACCAGGTAAATGCCTCAACACGGTTGGATGAACTTAAGCACACATAATTTAATTGGAATGACATGACCTGGAATTTACTGAATTGCAATTCAAAGAAATTCGTCAAATTCACAGAGAAGAGATTAATTATATTAATTGTTGATCAAAATAATTCAACAAATAAATATTTCAACAAAATGTCCAAATAAATAATAAAAATGAATATTCACATTACTATTTAAATCTATAAATTTTGTAATAACTTAATAGAAATATATATTTAAAATATCCACATCAGGGAATTTTATCTTTAATTTTGTAATGATAAGTTAATACCAAATATATATAAAAAATGTTCCATATCAGAATATAAATCAATTAATATTGTAATGATAAAATAGAACATAAATAAAAAAACTTTCACATCAGAGTTTTAAATAGTAATTTTGTAATTATAACAATAATAATAAAAAAGAAAATATTCACATCAGAATTTAAATCTGGTCATTTTGTACCAACTAAAATTGAATTCACGTTCAAATTTGAATGTAGTAATCATGTAATATTTTGAGTAAATTAGAGCATAGTGTTAAATGAAGTAGTCTTCTGCTGTGGTCAACAAAATAAAAGTTAATTTATTAAATATAGCGATATATAAATAAATGATACCCCATGTGTTGTGTGTTTCCAGGTGATTGAAACTGAAAATAAAATGCATATACAATGTACAATGAAAACTCCACTTCGAGTGTTTGTGAGTGTTGTTGCTGTGTTTTGTCAGGATGAGAGCGCCGGTCTGCCGCGGCCCAGTTCAGCACACAGACTTTCACCCAGCTGGAGCTTCCTAGACTGTGAGTCTCTTCATTTGTACTGTAAGATGAGACCTACTCTATGTGAGTACACACTTCTGGATAGTTTAACCATTGGCATGTTTATTCTGTTTCCAGCTACATCAGCTGACCGCTTTTATCGCATAGACAAGGCTCAGGTATGATTATCATACTGTTAAACAATTTGCATAAAAATGAAAAAAGATATCGGGAAGCTGTATAATATGCACTGGTAATGTGTGTACAAACAGGAGCACCTGCACTTCGTGACCGAAATATGCCAGGATGAGGTTTTCATCCTGGACCACGAGGCTCCAGCGGTGAGCCAGGTCCAGGTCCCTGGAATGCCAGATGTGGTGGTGGAGCCCAGTTCTGGGTGAGATTCATCAGTACCTTGTTTTTCTGTTCATTCCTGACAGTTTTATACCTCATGCGCCACGTAATTGCATAACAAAGCTTTTTATTGTAGCTGTGGTTTCCTCATTACAGGGCTTCCCTGACCGCAGACGAACAAGGTAAAGTACAAACACAAATATTTCTTTGAAGTGGTGGAGAGATAGGAAACGGTTTAGAAATGGAGCAGGTTTTCTTTAGAGGTTAATGTTTCCTGTCAAAAGTCATGTGATAAACCCATTAGTCATATTCTCAGAAATCACCACATGCTACATTATGCATGATCGTTGCTTATTGTTTTGAAAAATCTCAACCTTTGTCCAGCTCTCCTGTCGGCTGCTGATAAAGGAGACATGGAGGTGGTAAGATTTTTACATTTCCTTGTTTTATGAATTGAAAGTGAAAGAGTGAAAGGTGACTGAGCAGGGTGAAGCAAAAGCACTTGCATAACTAGTTTGTTTTCTGATTAAAAATCCCCATGCATTGTCCCTCATCCTGACTCATGATCTGTCCCGGGTTTCACAGGTGTCAGGCTCCTGCACCAGCGGGGTCAGTCTGTTGGTGCGGGACTCTATGGGCTGCAACGCTCTGCACCTGGCCGCCCAACACGGCCACAGGGAGATCGTGAGTTTTATTCTGGAGCAAGGTGAGTGAGAGACGAGCCCGTAGACACGCATACTCCTGTGTTTGTGTACGCAAAGTCCACAGTTTCTTTGTCACATGCTCAGCTGGCATAGAAGGGAAGTTTTTGTGTGCAAGTTACAATCCCATGACTAACCAAAACCAAAAGCAGTTTAGAGTAAATACCTGTTCCTAAATATATAAGGGACACAAAACAAATCAAATCTAAATGAATCACATCGCATGAAATCAAATCAAATCCAATCAAAATGAATCAAACCACATGAAATTAATTAAATTAAATCAAATCAAATCCAAATGAATCGAGTCAAATTAAATCAAATCCAATTAAATTGATGTATTTTATATGTATAGAGTATTTAAAAATATTTTGTATAGAGTATTTCCGTTTTTAAATGTCAATATAAATGTTTACATTTCTTAGATGTCCAAATACTTTTTGGTGCATAAAATAAAATGTTAATAATCATTTATTTTTTATATGCATATATGTAAAAAAAAATCAAGATATTTAAAGATTCTAAATGTCCACCTTAAATTTTAATGCCTTAATGCAAATACTTCAGAAATTAACAAGATATTTTAATACTATTTTTAAGTTAATGCATACATTCAAATATTTTTGTATAAAGTATAAGTTTTTTAAATGCCAGTGACATTTTTTAAAATGTCTTAAATGCCCAAATACTTGAGAAATCAAATTAAATTTAAAATATATTTAACAAGCAGTTATTTTGACACAACACACACACACACACACACACATCACACACACATATATAGATATATATATATTAATATATATTTATTTGTTTATAAAGTATTTTTTCATTTTTCTAATAGTTTTTTAATGTAACGGTATCTATCTTATCTATCTAGCTGTCTGTAATCTATCTATAAGCTGTCTGTCTGTCGATCTATCTATTATCTATATATTTATCTATCGTCTGTCATCTATCTATCTATCCGATCTATTATTATGTCTGTCTATCTATCTATCTGTCTGACATCTATCTATCTATCTATCTGTCTTGTCATCTATCTATCTATTACTGTCTGTCTGTCTGTCATTATATCGCTGGTCTCGCATCTATCCTATCTATCTATCTGTCTGTCATTTATCTATCTATCTGTCTATTTATCTATCATCTATCTATCTATCTATTATCTATCTGTCGGTATTATATCTGTCTGTCTGTCCATTTCTATTCTATCTATCTGTGACTGTCATCTATTCGATCATCTGTCTGTCTGTCTGTAATCTATTCTATATATATACTATTCTGTCTGTAATCTGTCTATTCTACTTCTATCTGTAGTCATTATTCACTATCTATCATCTATTTCTATCTGTCTGCTCTATCTATCTGTCTGTATGTTGTCATCTATCTATCTATCTTTCGTATGTCTGTCTGTTGTCGTAATCTATATCTATATATATATCATCTATCTATTATCTGTTCTGTGTATCTATATCTGTCTGTCTGTATATCTATATATCTATCTATCTATATATCTGTCTGTCATCTATCTGTCTGTCTGTCTGTCATCTATCTATCTATCTATCTATCTGTCTATCTATCTGTCTGTTTGTCTGTCTGTCTGTCTGTATCTATCTCTCTGTCTGTCTGTCTGTCTGTCTATCTATCTATGTATCTATCTATCGATCTATCTATCTATCTATCTATCTGTCTGTCTTTCTTTCTGTCTGTCTGTCTGTCTTTTTTTCTGTCTGTCTTTCTGTCTGTCTATCATCTATCTGTCTTTCTTTCTGTCTGTCTGTCTATCTATCTATGCATGTGTCTGTCTGTCTGTATATCTATATATCTATCTATCTATATATCTATCTATCTGTATGCCTATCTATCTATCTGTCTGTCTGTCATCTATTAGCTATACACACACGCACACACACAGCACAACCAAAGTGACATTTTTAGTGTCTATATATTATGTATAGTATAAAATTTTATATATACTGTCTACAGTGTATATATAAGATATATATTATATATATATAATTTTAAAATAAATTATTCAATTAAATATATTACTAAATTCATACTATTTTATAAAAATATAAGATATACAAGTATAATTTCTTGTCACTCACATTTAGTGTGATATCAAAATTCTGTTTCTTTCAGGGTCAAAACTGATGTTGGATTTAACTGACAGAGACACGTATGTAGCCATGGTTTGATGTATTTATTTGTGTTAGTGGTGTAAGCTGGCATTTCATTTGTCCTCATTTCCTTTTTTCAGAGGCGACACCGCATTGCACAAAGCAGCGTCTCAGCAGCATGTGGAGGTGTGCAGATGTCTGCTGGAGGCCGGGGCTTCCCTCAGCAAAACTAACTTCCTAGTGAGAATCTGCTTGTGTTTCCTCTTTGTTTTCACACATGGTGAGAGAAATAGTTGTGTATAACCACACCTCAGTAGTCAGATTTATGTCACATTGTCCTTTTCAGGGAAAAACTCCCAAGGATTGTGCCCTGGATGCCGGGAACTCAGAGTTGACATCCCTCATGGAGAGCCAGCCGGTGGAGGAGCCGGAGGCGCACGAGGATCTGGAGACGGCGGTATGAACGGGCTCATGAGTCAGAGTCAGGAAGATTTTTACCCACAGAAAGTGGCTGTCGGCACTCCTCCAAGCATCTGCTCGCACCCGCAGAGACAGAACGGGAGAGCATGAGAGAAGAAAGACAAAGAGGGAGGTGAATCGAGAGTGCCTCGGGCTGAGAGAGTCCTCGGGATCGTGTTTTTCCACTAATGTCGCTGTGGGGTTTTAGCATTTATTTATTGCTCTTATTTATTATAACTATTTATTCAAAGATGGATTGGGTTTTGTTGCATCACAGGTTAGTTTTAGAGACAAAAGACATTTAAACATGCCAGAGATTGAAGCTTTCATGCATCATGTTGTGTGCCAAAGACACACAGAGAGGAAGAACATCAACTGAAGGAAGATACTGAAAAGAGTTTGATTAAAGGAGGATCTTCTTCAGAGAGTTTTTATGATTGGACACAATCATTGCAGAGATTTTAAACTCAAACCACAGACTTTTCACATTTTGTTTGTGTGCTGTTACAGTGGCGTGATTGTGAAATTACCTTACAACGGAGAGAGAAGATCTGAGCCAAATTCAGTGCAATATGAATGGATGACATTTGTGCATTTATCTATTTAATATTACATTACATTAATGTTTCAAGACAAGCAAAGGAACGGATGTGTTTTTCCATTGATAGCAGCTGATTGGTTTCTGAAATGCCAAGTTGCTGATCATAAGGTTGCGTTTGACAGAAGAATGACTGAGCAAATGAGTTAAACGTGGTATTTCGAACATATACTTAGGCCATCACTCATGACGGGAAATGCCCAGCGACGTGTCTGCATGAAAAGCGGATCACACTGAGCCGTCGTGAGAGCCATTTACATACGAGTGATCTGCTGTGTTATCTTGTATCATTTTAAAGCATTATTGTGCATGGGAATTTTTGTTACCTCTATGGATGTTTCTACCCCTCAGTGATTATGTAATGAAATGGCATTATTTCTTTTTGTAATTTTAAGTTATATGAAAAATATGAAATTGTTCAGTGGTTGTATTTAGTTTTTTTTAAATCTTTTAAAAGATGGGACAGCTTGAATGTTTTAGATTGTTTTTCACATTTCTAAATATCCATTTTAGGTGTGTATGAGGTCAGTGTAGATGTGATGGAGATGTGACAGATATGATGGTGCACGATCTCAAAACTGGGAATGTTTATCATTAAAGGCAGTCGGATGGAAAGCACCAGTGTTGTGTGTTTACTGGACAGTCATAACCCTGAAGTTACAGCTAGAGAAGTTAAAATGCTTTAAATAACATGCAGTGTTTCCACTCTAGTATGAACATTTACTTTATTCATTCTCCCCGAAGGACCGTGCTTTTTACAGTGTAGTGTCCCTGTCACTATACTGGGGCATTAGGGCCCACACAGACTGCAGGGTGAGTACTTACTACTGGCATCACTAACACTTCTTCCAGCAGCAACATAGTGTTCCCAGGAGGTCTCCCATCCGGGTACTGACCAGGCTCAGCCCTGCTTAGCTTCAGTGGGCAACCAGTCTTGGGCTACAGGGGAATGATATGGCTATGGCACATGAAAGCATAAGAATGTATTTATAGGTGGACCATGACCTGTGTACTAACAGTACCAAACAGAAACGGTTCATATAAAATCAGGTCATTGTGCAGTCACAGCTGTTTGGTCTATTAATTTCAGACGAAAATCAATGACTCAGTGTGGCGAATGGAGTTTCTGTTGAATCATTTACTTTGACTCTGAGTCACCGCGGAGTGATGACGCGTCAGTTTGGCTCCGCCTTCTGTGCGTAAAAGTCTCGAGCCTTCGGTCACATCAGACACAACACGGAGTCATGTAAGTGTTTCAACTTTCATTATATTTACTAACCAAGAGAAAATTGTAATACTGACCGTCTCAGACTGTGGTGTTGTTTTCTTAAATATGATCGGGTAAATTAGTTTGACACTTCCGTGACTTCGGATAGGCGTGTTTCTATGTAGAAATATGTCGAGAACTTCCAAAACATCAAGTCGTGCGTGCGCTTTGTGTCTAAACTCCTGGAGATGTCGGAGACTGAAGAACAATGAAACGAATGAGGGCTGCTGAACATGCCCTTACACATTCACTCATTATTACACTGTGACATCGAGCACATACTATAGAATGAACTAATGCGTGTCTTTCGTGAATTACGGATTAAATGAAGTAAAACGTATGGTAAATTAAAAATAAGCAATGTTAATAATACGCTTAAGATCGAGACTTCCGTTGCAAGGGCATTAATGCATGTTTTATTTGGCAAATTGAAGAAATACTGCTTTAAACAACACTTAAAGTGGATTAATGTTTATATGGATAATTTAAAGTTAACCTTATATAGCTAAATTAAACTTGTGGTTGATTACAATTTAGCGTAATAAAAAAATAAAAACTTTTAAATATTGTTTATATATGTATACATTAAATATAAGTGCCCCTATATCCCAATTTACCTGAGTTCACACTGGAGGCAAGTATTATTTATGTACTATTATAGTTTTTATTAATATTTTGAATTTGCTGCTCATTTTTATATTTTACATTTTCATTTTAGTTAAATTAGTAGTCATTTTGTTATGTGCTTTTGTCTTTTTTTTTAAATATATTTTTATTTATCTTTAGTTTCTTTTTATTTCAGTTAATTTTAGTACGTAAAACTTATTTCTCAATTGTATTTCATTTTTTTTAAAGTTTACATTGTGCATCTATAATCTATATATATAATATCGTCTATTTATGTGTATATATATGTTATGTGTTATATCTTCTATGTATATTGAAATGTGTAATATGTATATTCTGTTATGTTATATATTATATGTGTATATAAATGGATACTACTTTTTATATATATGTTTGGGTTTTTTAAATGATGCACTGAATATCCTTATAATATTCTAATGTTCTTGAACTATTAAAAAATGTATTTATTGTAATATTTCCTCATTAAAAAGTTTTACACAGAAATAAATGAATAGGAATTTAAAATATTTAAAGTATATTCATATGAGCTGAAGACTCCAGGCATATCAGTAGCCTAGAAAAAATCTGTTTGATGTGGTGGATTACAATTATTAATTCCGTTTAGTAAATGAAAGAAACACTGAATGCACTTCTACAGTTTAAGTTGCACAAAGCAAGTGTTTTAATGAGGTGTTTGCATATGTGAGCAGGGATCAGCAGCACAGTAACGGTGACGTCCGGACGCCTGCGGCGGACAGTCTGGAGTTCAAACTCCTGATGGCATACACCCGCAAGAGACGACCCGCCGACACCCGTCTTCCACAGAACGTCCCGTCTTCACCACAGCTGCCTGAAGAACACGGCAAACCAAAGAAAAATAAAAGAAAGAAGAGACTGTCGTCTCTCTTAAAGTGTATTAAACCACAGACAGATGATGTACGTGTACGAGAGCCAGCAACAATTTTCAGTAAGTGTGAAATATTAATCTTAATGTGTGGCTGCTTAGTGTTTTTTAAAACATTCCCTATTGAGGAAGTGAGATTGTAGAGACTCCAGCGTCTGATTTGCTTCCGTCGTTTCAGGCGATGGGAAAGTGAAGAAGATGGAGAACATGGTCAGTGAGCTGACAGAGCTTTCAGAGTCTGTGCACTTCACTCCCTGTGAAATAGAACCGGACGGGGCAGAAGACGAGGAGTCTGGTAAGAGCTCATTCTTCCCATTTGATTTCACACTCAGATTTCACTATATTAGCTGTCACCGAGTCCCTTCATTCAGATGTGTTTAGTTCCATCTGAACTGCTCATTTCTGTTCTCTCGGCAGATGTTGCGAGAAAGCTGGCCAAAAAAAACCAAGAAAATAGAAAAAAAAAAAAATATAACAGAGAGACTCCTTCGAGAACAGGTGATACCTGAATGAAAAGGTCAGTGAATTGAGCTCTCGTGATGGCATTTGATCCTGCTGACCACAGGGTTGCTCTGCAGACACACGTTTTTCTGACCGGCCCCGATCCCAAATCTGAGACGCTATTAAGAGAAATTCAAATGCACATTTGAACATTTATTATTGTATTGTGTGTGCTAACAGTGTATATCATAACTGAGTGAATATAATCACAGTTTATTTATACTAGTAATGTTTTTTAAAATTCCCCCCATCACTAGAAAATGTTCCCCAGTTGGGCAAACAACAACCATATACATTTTTTATTTTATTGCATTATTATACTGTAAGGATATTCAGTGTAATTGAATTTAATTTAATTACGTATCACTATTTAATTTAAGAACGTGTTTGCATTTTGGTTGGGAGTCTGCAATCAAATAATGCACCAGAAAGTGTTTTTACTCCACAGAAAGCATATTCAATAAATTGGCCAGTACAACGGTTGTGCCCATACTTTAAGTTAAAATCACCATGAACTCTCTTTTTGTGAAAATCTAGATAACGATTATCCAGTTCGTCTATGTCCTACCTTCACTTTACTTCGCTCCGGGTCTTTTCTCAGCAGGTAATATTCCACCCTCGCTCACTCGCTTTTTTGTTGCATAATCGCGGGACGCGACTGCCACACGGTCACAAAAATGTGGGCACGTCAAAAGCGTCAACCCACCCCCATAGTCTCATTCATCGTGATGTTTTCACACTTGTTCGACATCCATCGCCGTGCCAGTTTGGCAACCTCATCGCATCCGGTAACCAAGCCCTACCCCTGAATATCCTTTATACCATTCCTTAAACTATTAAAGGGTTCTTTATTGTGAAAGCTGCCTTAATTTTTTATATAGCCTACAAACAAATCCTGTGTATTTCAAAAAATGTGGGGTGAACTAACTAGAATTTTGGCTCTCCATGTTAGAAGAGAGCCTGAAACAGTTTAGTACATTCAGCGTATGAGTCACAAGACAACAGTATAAACCCACACTCTATCTTGGCACCTCACAAACACGACTAATTTTACCCAACAATAAAATCTTCTTTCTCTCTCTTCTCTCTGACCCGTCCGACCTCTTTTCCGCATATTAAGAGTGCAGACAAGGTCTTTGTTTGAAGCACACTTGCAGTCCTCTCGTGCTCCACACATAACGAGAGGAACGGACGGACCCGGCTCTTCTTATCTTTCTTTTCATTTCTTTCATGAAGTGATGGAAGCTTCTGTGGAAATTGTTCCTCACCAAACGTGTGGCCCTCGCCAGAGCAGCAAGACCAAAAGAGCTCCATGTGGCCGCTGGGTCTGTGAACGGGCCACTATTTCAGCTAGAACTTGTTGGCTCGCATTATCATCCGACTCTACCTATCTACGTGATAAGGGCTTTTTAGGGTGCCTACGGTTCACCAGGAAACATACTGCCCCAAAACACGTGGATTAGAGCAGAAACAAATTGATGTAAGGCAATGTAGGACGTCAGCAGTGCCGACCGGCCAAACGCAATCTTATTCCACAGACCTGACTCTAATAACACCAACAAAATACTAACTTTTTTTTTTTTTTTTTTTTTTTTTTTTCTTTTTTTTTTTTTATTTTTTTTTTTTTTTTTGTTTTTTTTTTTTTTTTTTTTTTTTTTTTTTTTTTTTTTTCCCTTCACAGGTGAAGTTTGGTGATGAATCCAAAGAGTAAGTCCGTGAGCAATGAATGCTCTCGTCCTCGCCCGTTCCCCTCGGCTCTCCCGCCACCTCGCTTCGCATTACAAACAACAGAACCAACAATCTTTCACTCAGGGCAGCACAATGCAACGTTTATTAAACCTGTTAAAAGGTGGGTTCTTTTGTTGGTGAACCATCATTGTTTGGTGAACCAGCATAAGCGATTGCATTCTTTGTTCTTTTGTGGTCCCCATTACAATCCCTCAATAGCAATCCAGAGAAAAAAAATGGGGTAGTTCATTATTGCCAATCTCAAAAAAAAATGTTGAGGGGGGAGAGAAGAAAAAAGGGATCTGCCTCTCAAAAACAAGTGTGCTTCTGTTGAAACCAGCTTATACACTTTTTAACATTTTAGAGAACAGACAAACCATAAGAACAAAAAAATAACCACGGAAATTCTAACGCCACTGTTTGTAATTTTTAATGTACAGCATTAGCATCAGCAAGCCTGCATCAAAGCATTCCACATTGTTATTAATTGGTTTTTCTGCCGATTGTGTTAAACTGTACTTTTTGGGTTTTGAACTTAACATAGTTTATTTCCCCCCTTTATCCTTATGTGCAACTCTTTAAAGTGATTAAGGAGAATCTAAAATGTCTTAATAATGAAAGTTGTAATGATCTTTTTCGTTTTTTTTTTTTTTTTTTTTTTTTTTTTTTTTTGTTTTTTTGTTTTGTTTTGTCGAGTTTCTTTTTTTTTTTTTATGTTCCATTGTTTATAATATAAATAACTGAACTGCTGAAACTGTTGATTTTGTTGTTTTGTCTTCTTTCTTCTTTTTTTTTCGTTTTATTTTTTTTTTTTTTTTTTTTACTATATGTGGATCACTCTTGCTAGGTGCCACTCTTCTAATTAAAATGTCATCGATTAATCTCTTGATTAAAGTCTATACCAAATATTTGATCATACCAGACAGCCCACCATTGTTTTATATAGTCTAATACATTTTATTTTTGTATTTATTAATTTATTTTTTTAAATATATATATATATAGATTATATATATATATATATATCACTGGAAGTGGTTACTTGGAAAGTATATCAGACCGCCCACGTCTCCCAACCCTTTACAGAGTAGACCCCCGGTTCAGACCCCCCCTTAAACAAATTTTTCACGATCTCGTTGTTTATATTGCAAGCTAAAATTGCAATGCAACACGCAGCAAAAAAGAAGCACAGAAGGCAAAGTGCAGCATAAAAAGCCTCGACATTTTGCTGCAATAAGTGGTGCAATGCATGGCAAAGCCCCAAAAACACCATACAAGCACAGATTCAAGAGCCAATTGCTAATCAATATTTGTCTTAATTTTTTTTTTTTTTTTTTCTCCTTAATGTCCAACAAACAGGCACCAGCACACAATCAGCACCTCATAATTGACAACCGAAAAAAACATCACGAACTGGCTTGACATTCTTTTGTGCCAGATTTAATTAAAATAAGGATAACGGTCTGAAATTTTCACAGTTCTTGTTCCTAAAGTCAGGTGCAGAACACCTTTGCTGTGACGACACGTCATATATTTAACCTACTCACAGAGTGCTGTCCATCGTATTCTTTTCTTCGGATACCTGCCGTGCAAGATGGGTTCTTACTGACAACCTTCATTTGAGTCCAGCTGTGTTGATTATACTGATTGGACTTGATTAGGAAAGCCACACACCTGTCTATATAAGACCTTACAGCTCACAGTTCATGTCAGAGCAAATGAGAATCATGAGGTCAAAGTAACTGCCTGAAGAGCTCAGAGACAGACTTGTGGCAAGGCACAGATCTGGCCAAGTTTACAAAAAAATTTCTGCTGCACTTGAGTTTCCTAAGAGCACAGTGGCCTCCATAATCATTAAATGGAAGACGTTTGGGACGACCACAACCCTTCCTAGAGCTGGCCGTCCGGCCAACTGAGCTATCGGGGGAGAAGAGGAGCCTTGGTGCGACGAGAGGTAAAGTAAGAACCAAAGAACCACTGTGCTGACTCTCCAGCTATTCGTCGGAGATGGGCAGAACGTTGTAGAAAGGTCAAAACCACCAGTCACCAGCCCTCCACCATTCCATCTCGGGGTGCTCCTTTATGGCAGATTGGCCCGACGGAAGCCTCTCCTCAGTGACACATGAAAGCCCGCATGGAGTTTTGCTAAAAAACACCTGAAGGACTCAAAGATGGTGAGAAATAAGATTATCTGATCTGATGAGAACAAGATAGAACTTTTAGGCCTTAATTCTAAGCGGTATGTGTGAAAACCAGGCACTGCTCATCACCTGACCAATACAGTCCCAACAGTGAAGCATGGCGGTGGCAGCATCATTCTGTGGGGGTGTTTTTCAGCTGCAGGAACAGGACAACTGGTTGCAATCGAGGGAAAGATGAATGCGGGGCCAAGTACAGGGATATCCTGGACGGAAACCTTCTCCAGATTGCTCAGGACCTCAGACTGGGCCGAATTTTTACCTTCCAACAAGACAATGACCCTTATCACACAGCTAAAATAACGAAGGAGTGCTTCACAACAACTCTGTGACTGTTCTTGAATGGCCCAGTCAGAGCCCCGACTTAAACCCAATTGAGCATCTCTGGAGAGACCTAAAATGTGGCTGTCCACCAACGTTTACCATCCAACCTGACAGTACTGGAGAGGATCTGCAAGGAGGAATTGGCAGAGGATCCCCAAATCCAGGTGTGGAAAAACTTGTTGCATCTTTCCCAAAAAGACTCATATGGCTGTATTAGATCAAAAGGGTGCTTTTACTAAATATTGAGCAAAGGGTCTGAATACTTAGGAGCATGTGATATTTCAGTTTTTTCTTTTTTAATAAATCTGCAAAAAATGTCAACAATTCAGTGTTTTTCTGTCAATATGGGGTGCTCTTTGTACATTAATGAGGAAAAAAATTACTTAAATGATTTTAGCAAATGGGTGAAATATAACAAAGAGTGAAAAATTTAGGGGGTCTGAATACTTTCCGTACCCACTGTATATATTATTTTCTTTATTTTTTTTTTTTTTTCATTTTTAGGTTAATCTTAGTACAACATGACTATTTTAATACATTAGTTTTTATATAAGTTTTAACGTTAAAATTTTATTATCGTTTATTAGTTTGATCATATCGAACTTTCTTCTAGTTTTTGTTAACTGTAACAAACCCTGCTTCTGTAATTTATTTGTCTAAAAACCACGTAGACCGTGGTGTCTCTCCGCATCTTGCGCACACAGCTCCTGCTTCAAGCGCGCGAACATGAGGACGTGCTCTCCGTGTGCACCTCGCTGTCTTAACCTCTCGAGCGCACCCAGCCTGATACTGTCCCCCTCATCGCACGCACCTCCTTCACAAATCCAACGAACAGGCTTCTTTATCTACAGATGTGTGTTGTTTCCTCCTCCGTCCTCCGCGCAGCTAGGTAACCCCTGATGCAAGTCCTACACATAGGAAATCCTCTACTCACCACCCCGCGCTAGAAACCTATGACTATGCGGTTCCGGGACGGGGGGGTCCCCCGCTAGCGCCTCCGCCTCAGCTGAACCGATTACCACCCATGCTTTCGGGGTGTAAAGCTGAGCTGATGGAGAATAATTCACCGAAAGCCAAATCCCGAATGCGCATACGCCAAGGTGAAGGCGGTGAGAGCGCTATCCGGTCTCGCGCCCAGAGGCCACCGGGTCTTTTTCCAAACCCCGCGCAAAGCGCGCGCTCGAAGGTGACAGAGACGGGGCAAGGCCTGAGCTCTGGGTGCGGGGGGGTTGGTTTATCAAGTGGAAGTTGCTTCAAACCCCCGGGATGTCAGACGATATTCGAACTTCGGCCAAAGTACCCCCGCGTGAAAGAGGAGAAAGGAGAAGGACACGTGTTTTGTGAGGACGCGACGTACGCTTGGTGCGATGTGTGTTGCTCGTATATTTTTCACGGTGGCTTGACATGTACAGGTGAGAACTTTTATTTTTATTATATTATTACACGATTATATTATATTATTAGTCTGGACAAGGTCGATTCATCACCATATTGTGATGTTCATCAAGACACTTGATGCTGCTCCTGTAGTTAAAAAGTAGGTAGGTAAATAAAAATCATTACATTATAATATTTCATAAACACATCATAAACTCTATGCATGTTCTTGAGATTCCTCACACACCACACACTCATTTACAGGCATGCTGACAGACTGGTTCGGCCTTGTAAATTCATTGTGTTGCACCTTGTTTACCCACAATTACTTTACTTGTCACAAATATGACTAATAATTATACATGACAATGCAAATAGCTAAGTGTAATCGTAATTCATTTGATCAAATCCAGGTCTCAAATTCTATAGAAACTGATCATTTGCAGGTGAAATGGTCACTGGCAGTGACGGTTGACATTTTCATTCCTGCCTGAATGCCTTGCATTGTTCCCAGTAGAGAAAACATTCCTAAAAATCATATGCAAAGCATTATCTGCTTTGCCCTGCAGCCAGATTTTGTATTGTAAATTTTGGCATCCTAAAAAAAGCATGATTATACTGATGGCTAGCAGTGAAAGGGTATTTCTTTGAGTTTTTGATTAAATTAGACCCTGAGACGAATGAATTCATTCTCTTTAATATGGCTGTCTGTCTTGAACTGCCTTTGTGCAGAGGTTGTCCATTCACAAGAGTTAGCTCAAATGGAACAACTGGACAAAGGTAACTTTCACTGAATGTTCTGGCTGCTCGACTCGAGTGATCAGGTAGTTGAGAGCGAGAAATTCATTGGTTTGACTGATTAGCTGGAAAGCCTTACTAGTCTGTAATTTTGTTATTAGCAAATTTTAAGGGGCCACTTACAGATCCTTGAATATGTGGGCAGAGAAAACATTCACTAACTCATGTTTTCTGTGAGAGTAGTGTCTGTTTTGATGATGTTAAGGTGGATAATGAGTTTGCTTGCTTTGGTTTGGTGGTTGTTAGACTTGTTTAGGTTTTCTAGGTGCATTGGTGTGGGTCAGTGGCCATGTTAACATGCACATGATTAATTGCCATATACTGACATATTTCATTTTCTATAAAACTAAAGACAGCAAGCATATCCCTGTATAAACTGATATTGTGTGGGATGCAAAAGTGTTTTTGTAATCGAAATAATCTGAAATATATTATAAATGTATTTAAAAGTAAAATCTAAAATATTAGCTGAAAAATGTAAGCTTAAAATTTTTTAGAAATAAATAAGTTGAAGTCGAAGTACTAAAATTACTAAAACTGAAATAAAAAACTAAACTGAATTAGAAATAAAAGCTAATAAAAATGACAAAAGCATATTTTAATTATTAATAAAAAATGTACTATAATTAATTGAAAAATATAAAAATAAAAGCTAATTCAAAATATTAGTAAATACTATAATAGTATCAAATAATACTAAAATAACACTAGAATGACTAAAACTCACTCAGTAACATACACTTCATTTGCATATATACAAACAAGTATTATGAAAAATGGTAAAAGTACATTCATAAACATGTTTATTCAGAATATGCCGATTTCATGTACAGTATACAGGAATATTCCAATAGCAATGAAGCACATTAATGTAATATACTGTACATGCTGTTTAATTTTAAATTGGAAAGTGCATGAAACGTGGTCACTGACAGTTTCCTCCTTGTATATCTTGTGTTTTTTGCCACCTGTAACATCAGCAATGGTTGTGATGGAGGTTGTTATTGGTCATAAGGACTTAATGAATCTTTAATGCAGGGAAAGTTAAGCTTTTCGGTCTTTTAACTGGTTTTCACTGTAGCGTCTCTGTATTCTGTGGGATTTCTCTTCACTGCAAATAATAGTCTGTATGTACAGTATACCTAAGCAAAATGAACAAAGATAAAACACCTGTTTTTTTTTTTTTTTTTTTTTTTTTTTTTCCATCTTTGTGGGTCACGTTCCTTTGGCCCTCTCTCCAGCTATACGCTTGGTGCCTGCTATTTGAATTGACAAAAACAATGACAACCCACGACCTGTCGGCTCCCCTATGCCCTGTACTGTTTTTGTTTGTGTCATGGCAAGTGCAGTTTGTCCCTAGAGAGTTCACCAGCACCCGGCCTGTCACAGCACAACTTCTGCGGCTACAGTGAGCTTCCTCCTCCCCTCAAAACCATCTGCGGCAGGTCCGCAGCGGAAACACACGGAGGCCACTGAACAACTGCACACACACACACACACACACACACACTCACTGGAGCAGGGGGCTCAATGGCAGGAGACCACTAGCGGTGAGTAGTCAGAAGCCATGATGCAGGGAAGACATTTCAGGGGTTGAAGTGAGACTTGATGTTGCTCTGGTCATGGGTCTGGGGAAAGGCTTTGCAAGAACTTTGAGAAGACTTACTGGAATCCTCTACCCCGAAAACTAACCTGGTGGTAACCCCCACTCTATAACCCTAACCCACTACTATATAAACCCCTACCCGCTTCATTAAACACCTAAACCCGCTCTCAAAAGCGATGCGTCGCATCCAGGGGCGAGCTGTAAGATACTCTGCTGTGGAAGTCATCCGGTGGGTCCAGATCTCTATGCTTTTTGTAGTTTTAATCATTCCTGGCAAGTATTGAAGATGACGACTTCATACTGATGAGGACAGATAAAATGTCATTTCTCGCACAGACATTCTTTACTGGATTACGACCTTTTTGTCTTTAATTTGTATTTATGTTTTTTTTTTTTGTTTTCTTTTTTAGACTTTTTTACATTATTGGTATTGAATGTAGTAAGTCTTCTTTGACATTATGTTGAACCTCTTTTCTCATTGCTTATCATCCTTAAAACATACAGGTAATTACTTATCAATCCTCTTAGATTTTTACATTTTCTTTCTCTAAGCATATTGTATCGTTTTTGTTTGCACGTACTTCCGCTTGCGCTAAGCTCAAAACAGAGTATTATCTCGTCGCCAATGGAAAATATTTTAATAATAAACTTAAACTACACCGGTCTTCATTGCATATGGCAGGGGTTTTCAAGCATGGGGGCTCACAAGGGGACCACGTAAATGTTTAGAGAACAAGTATTAAAAAAAACTAATGATAATAATATAATAATTTTAACATTTTATTATTTAAAAAAAATGTAAACAAGCAAATACATAATAAAACCGAGCATGAATTATATTCAAATGACATTTTAAAATATGAAAATAATCTAGCAAATACATAAATATACATAAATTAAATAATGTTTAAAATAAGTACAGTACTATAATGAGTAATTACGAACTGTAAAATGTAACTTAATAGATACAAATATTTTTATGAAATAATATTTAGATATAGTTAGATATGAATTTTTTTCATCCGTAGAAATTGGGGTGGGGTTGGGGGTAGAAATTGGGTCTTTATACAGAGAAACTAGATACACTGTAACAAGTTGGGAACCTGTGAATTGTTCCCTTTAACCTTATAACATGGTTTTGTTGGTAAAACAAATGAATGGATAGTTCGATTTCAGTGATATTTTTATAACTTTAAAATTTCATAAATTAAAAATAAATTAAAAAAAAACTTACCAGTTATCTAAAGTTAAGAAACCGCTGCCCTCTTTTGTCCGTAGAAATGATCCAATATTTTTATTAGTGATCTGTGTCATCTAAAGATTGAAAACGCTCTGACATGGTACAATGTAAGGAAGCAGCATATATAAGTTAGTCGTCGTAACTTCAAATGCATTTCAGTGATCATGGCTTTACAGATAGGATAAACTTTTGAAGCTAAACCTACTGACTGTGATGTTGACCCAATGCTGTTTTCTGTTACTTTCTTGCTGGCCAGAGATGTTGCACGTAGAAGAAGAATTCATCAATGGGGAGATATATGCGTCTTAAGTTTCAACTGATTCGGTAATCATTCGGTGTTCGGATGTCCTGTCTATTATTCAGCACATCTGAATGAATACATGTATTTAACACTTGCGTGCATGCCATCATTCCAAATATATTCTCTTCTCCTTCTCGGGGTGTGCCGGTCGGCGTTCACCGTTCCTTCCTTTTCTCTTTCGTTCATTATCCTCCGGTGCTTCGTGAACGGCTTCGCGGCCGCTGCCAACACGTGTTGCTCCTCCTCGTATAACAATCCATCATCTACTAAACTGGTGTATATATGTGTGCTGGTCTGTCTGTGTTCGAGTTATCATTTGTGTGTTGTCGCGATGTTCTGTGTTCGCTTGGGTGGCCACTGGCGTCCCTCATGTTGATGTAAATGCTAAAACCTCACACTTTTCAGGCACAATGCGTGCTACATTAGTCTACCGGGTAAACCATCCTGCTGGAGCAAGGCGAGTCGACACAGCCGACAACTGATGTGGGAAGCGGTTCGCGATAACATGCTGAATAGTTTGCCGGTTTAAGTCATGCAAAAGAATGGAGTGTCTTCTTGATGTTTTGTCACAGGCAGGTGTTGTTGAGTATGTGTCCTGTCTGCGGTGTGTTGTTTCAGCGGTCGGGTCTAATCCCAGCGCCAAGCCGATCTGGAATGGAGACGACAGAATGTGGCTCTGCCTTGAACAGAAAATAACATGAGAAACTCTATTGTTAGTTACCAAAAAAGCACAGACACAGACAGTAAAAAATAGTTATCTGTGATCAAATGAGCAAGGACAGGCTCAGCTACATGTTTAGTCGCCACTTGCAAGTTTCCACAAACAGACTTTGATATGAGAGAGGTATTTGAGGAGGAAATAGCACTGTCAAAAATCAGCAACAGGCGACATAGATGTCATTTTGTTAGTCTGGAGGACATATTTTATCAAACACATTTAAAAGGGTTTACAGATGTTTCAAGATTCAACATAAGCTGCTTCATATTTATTGTGCTCACGCTATATTTTGTGAGGATGGAATAAACATGTGGACAAGTAATAAAAAATGGTGAAAGAATGACACTTCCACCTGTCCAAAACACACATCTGTGAAATAAATCGGTGGTAGTCTAATCAGGATTACAAGTATTGCACACACAGTGGAAGAACACATCGCCGTGTGACGTTTCACAAAGAGCCTGTACTGACGTCAGAAGCCGCATTCTTATTTAATTACAGATTATGTTTTCCTTCTTCCTGGTTGAGTCAATCACAGTTTATGGCTGCATCCCAGTTTGCATACTTCACTATGTATTATAAGTACATACACTTGATCAAAAGTTTTTAAAATACAAAAAAAATTAATACTTTTATTCTGTAAGGCTGCATTAAATTGATCGAAAGTGTCAGTAAAGACGCTTATAAAAAACCTTATTTCAGATAAATGCTGTTCTTTGAACAAGAATCTTGAAAAAAAAATGTATCATGGTTTCCATTCAAATATAGAGCAGCACAACTGTTTTCAACATTCATAATAATAATAAATGTTTCTTGAGCAGCAAATCAGCACATGAGAATGATTTCTGAAGGATCATGCGACACTGAAGACTGGAGTAATGATGCTGAAAATTCAGCTTTGCTGCTCAGGAATAAATTACATTTGAAAATATATGTCAAAGAGAAACCCTTGTACTTTAAATATTGTTAATGATATTTCACAATATTACTTTTTTTCTGTATTTTGATGGTGAGCATGAAACACTTTAAAATTAAAAAATCTTACCAACCCCAAAATTCCGAACGATAGTGTACTTTAATGGTGATGGGAATGCATTTTTGATTAATGTAGTAAGCCAATATTGGCACATACTCATCATAAAATTATGTCATCATAATTTTCATTGTGGTATATTATTCTCTGTATTATTTAGAATGGATTGTATGTTGGTTTGGATGCTGTGTATATTTTCTTGCTCAAGCATATTATTATTTTATAATAATAGCAAATGCGATGATTTTACTCTGAAATGAACCTTACCAGTATTTTGTGTGAGGGTGGTAAATATTTAGAAAGTGATACAATGCTGTTGTGGGAATCACGCTTTTGTGTTATATGAGCTGTTGGTAATGTGTTTGTGTGGGAAGCGTTTAAGAACTCGAATGACTTGTTCTCTGTCAACATGCAAAGTTTTAGAAACAGAGTCCCAAATATTGCAACGTCACACCACAATCTAAATACGGGACAGTACTGTATTGTGTGTATGTGTGTGTGTGTGTGTGTGTGTGTGTGAAGTTTTGCTCCTCGGGCAGGTTCTGATCGATAGCGCCGTCCTTCATTACAGGAAGTGCAATTAAGGAAGAGACAGGCCTGCACTTCCCACCCGCCCCAGAGACCTGAATTGATTGTGTGTGTGTGTGTGTGTGGGCATACATTAGCTCAGTTCCTACACAGTCAAGACCGCAGCTCTGTGCAAAGAACGGCACTTTAAACAACCATTACCCATCATGCCCCAGTATAAAAGATCCACTTTCATTACACCCTATCATTGCTCATCCCCTGTGTCATTCTGCTCTCTGCTGATCTTTTAAAAGAGCAGCATTCCTCCTGCTCCCCAGAGGAATATATTATTGCTCAGAGACGATGGCATCTCAGAGATGTTACATTTAAGCATCAACTTTGTCCTCCTAGATGTCTAAAATTCTTAAGGAGAAATATACAAAGACATATACGAGATAAATGGTAAGTGCTGACATACAGCACAGTAGAGTTATGAAATGAATGTGCTCACATAACTCACGTACTTTGGTCTTTAAACAAAACAATTCATCAAGAAATGTTTGAGTTCATTTTGAGATCTCTGGCTTCTGATTCTGGTAATCTGAGCTCAGCTTGAGATTTCTGAAATCCTTCTTAAAGTCTAGAAGAGAGATGTTTGTGAGTTTACTGGGAACCATGTGCTCTCCATTCAACCGAACTGATGTCTAGCAGAAATATTTAAGATATTAACAAGATCTTATTTGTAATTTCCTTGACCGTTTGAGAGGCTGAAATTCAAATTGGGTATATAAAACGCAGAGAAGAAGAAAGTGGATTAGATACAATGTGCAGGATTTAGATGGCTGTCAGTACAGACCTGAACGTTTACAGGACTGATAAATTAGTGGAGATAAACCAGCTTTGCGAGATCAAAATTGGGCATGTAGTCTTAAATAAAAAATAACAAAATCACAAAAATCAGATTTGTGGTGTTCTGTGCATAAATGTCAGTTCTGAGGTTAACATATAGTAGTGAACTCCTTCAAAAAAGTTGACTTAATTTTCTTTAAACACAAACACACATTCAAAATTTAATCTAGGGTGTTTCAAATTTTTGTTTAATCAAATGCCCTCTAAAATGAGAATTCTATGGCCTGTTTTCTGCTACTAAGTTAAAAATAAAAAAGGTATTTGTGACTTCTTATCTCACAATTCTGACTTTTTTTCCTTGCATTTGTGAGTTTGCACCTCACAATTTTTTCTTTTTTCTTCGACTTTTTTTTCTTAGAATTGCAAACTTGCAGTTGTGTGTTAAAGTAAAAATTGTGAGATATAAACTCGCAATTCTGAGAAAACTCTTTTTTCCTCAGAACTGGACTTTATAACTCGCAATTGCGATTTTATATCTCACAGTTCTGAGAAAAGAAGTCAGATTACAAGATATAAACTCGCAATTGCAAGATAAAAGTCAGAACTGCGAGTTTATCTCCTAAATCTGACAATTTCTCGAGTTTATCGTGTCACCAGTTGCTGTGACGTAAACTAATATGAGAACAGTAATAGTCTAATAATCAGTTTAATAATTCTGAATCTTAAGGGTGATGCATCTAGGGTGTTGATAAAATGCATCTGCATGCATATTTAATCACAAAGTGCTTCCTACATCTCCTGCCATGTACTATATGTGTCCATCATTTGCTGACTGAAGCTTCATCATTTGACAGTCAAATCACCTGACGCAGCACAATGAGAGAGAGAGAGTTACACACAAATGACTTACCGTGGAGATTGCATGGACGAGAGGCAGATAAGTTTGTCCTTCTGTTCTGAGAGTGAACTGCACAGGATGAGCTCTGTTTCTGACGGGATGCCGTGAGTTAAGCGTTCGAGACAGAAAGCATCATCACTTGTATGCTTGAGTGGGATGGGAGCAGCATTCTGTAAACTTTACGGCAAAATTACCCAGCAAGTCAAGCATCAGTCTGCAGGTAGGTCATAACAGTGACAGGAACTGAAAAAAAATGCACTTTTTTTAGCTAGTGAGAAATGCTTCATGTAATCAACATTGGATGAATAAGCAAGTGTATGTGCATCATGTCGTCTGTGAACACTGGTGAGGATTGTAAAGCAGAGGATGCTCTTCTTCACTGTAAAAGACTGTAAAAATGCTACAGTAAAAAAACCTGTTAAATGGTTAACGGTAAATTCTCCTACTATATACGGTGAAAAACTTTATTGGACATTACATGTATTGGACATTAATTTTACAGTAGTATACCGTAGTAATTTCATGTGTGTTACCATGATGGTGTTTGGTGTTTGGTGTTTGTGTGAATGACACTGTGCACCTTCTATATATGTTATTATTTAAAAGCTGCTTGTGATGGGCTTTGGTTCATCATGTGACTTTCTCATCACCACCTGCATTTTGTGGTTATAAGTGTATTACAAAGATACGAAACAGATTTCAGTACTTCAATAGGTTGGTATATTAACATTATATCAGTTCATGAAATTACGGTATTTAACTGTAAATTTAAGTTAAAACCGTAAAACCTAAAACGTTGCTACCGTATTTTTACCGTCAATTTTACAGATTTTTTTTACAGTGTTATTGTCTATCCAATTTTATTAATTATACATCCAGTGCATTTTTGAGATAGATTTGGAATAATTTCAGCATCAGGAAGAATGCATAATTTTCAGTAAAGAAGCTTTCACATGAAATACATAAAATACATGCATGCAAGTTACATAGAAAATAAAGATTATTTTGTTTTAACAATGCATTGTATTTAATGCTCAAAGCACTGTCAGTTTTATATTGTCTTAATGCACATGGTGTTTTCTTCCACTTTCCTTAAACACGTCTAAACTTTTCTACGTTAAAAATTTGCATGTGTGCCATTTTATTTGCAAACCGATATTTTGCTTTCCATTTAGCCTCACAGAAAAACCAACATATTTCAATAAATCTCCTACAGACCGGAACAAATACGATGCACTTTGTTGAGGAGAGTTGTGCTATTACTTTTCTAAAACAATGTGATAAAACCTCAGAAATGCTTTAGAGATGCCCTAGAAGACTCTAGCAACACCCTAAAAAAATAATGTAGCATGTTTTTTTAACTTATTAGTTAATACATAATGTGGAATAACATGGCTGTCTGTTCTTGTTTTCTCTCCTCTAGGTTGTAAATACACGTGTCATGCTCAGTGCCGTGACCAGGTGGCGCTAGACTGTCATCGGAACGGATCCATTAATGGCTGCCCACTCAGCCCTCTTGCTCAGGACCATCTTAACAACAATCAGTCCTCACACAGCGTGAGTACAGAGTTTATTCATGTCTGCTTTCACTTTACAAGCACATTCAGTTCAAGATCTTCGAAATAAGGAGCTTATCGCGATAGTTTCCACCTCTCCTCAAGTAGTTCCAAACCCGTATAAATTTCTTTGTTCTGCCGAACAGAAAGGGAGATATTTTGAAGAAAGTTTGTAACCAGGCTGTTTTGGGGCACCATTGACTTCCATAGTAGGAGAAAAAAATACTATGGAAGTCAATGGTGCCCCAGAACTGCTCTGTTTCCCACATTCTTCAGAATATCTTCCTTCGTGTTCTGCAGAACAAAGACATTCTTACAGGTTTGAAACTACTTGAGGGTGAGTAAATGATGAGAGAATTTTCATTTTTGGGTAACTATCCCTTTAAATGACAACAATCACAGTCATCTGACTGTTAGTGATGGTTAGGTGTGACCACAAGGGGGAGAACCGTAGCAGATAAACGTCCTAAACTAGTCTCAATATTGCTGTTAACGTAGCTTGAGCAATGTTATATTAATTTTTGGTTTTGGTACATGTTATTTTAATCTTCATTGGCAGATAACAGATTAACAGTCCTTTAGTACGACCATTAGCAGACATCATGTGCTGAAGGTTTAAGGGTGTGTTGGTCATAGTTTGCTTATAGTAACTTAATTATTGCTTTTCTTTAGTCTTTACTTAGACGCAATGGTGTGATTTAGCTAAAGGATGATGCACTGTTATTTCGCACCACATGAGTGTAAACACACACGCTCATTCCCATTGCACTTGGCTTGGAATATAACAATAGCAGGATATTACTCTTCAGCAGAATTCCTCTGGTCCCCATAGTGTCCAGTTTTGTTCTCATGCGCCTGTGCTGTGAAGACTCTCACCCCCGATACTCTGTAAACTGTGCGGTATGAATGAAAGATGAGCTGTGTGTGTTTGTGTGTGTGTGACCCAGCGGGGTCAACAGACAGGTTATTGTGGTATGTGTGCTATTCACACAAATCCAGCTCGGTCAGTTTAGTGCAATGCAGGAAGAGATATTGGAATATGTAAATTGCTGAGTTACTGTGGCTACAGAGTCTAACTGTATTGCGACTGGTTGAAATATAAAACGGATTCAAATTATTTATAAATGGGTGCATTTCATGAAAACTGTCAAGAACATGTCAGCATTTCAAAACAAATGCACCCCAAAATCAAAAATCTTTGGGTATTTTCTTTTTGGATCGTGACATTATTTTCATGATGACTGGCCACATTTATTCCCCCAAAAGTACATTAAAGTTAAAGTACATTTGGAAAGTACTTTTAAAGCAATTTGTAAACTGTAGATGCATGCTAGTATTTCTAATCTATTCTGATTTAAATTTTATTTAAATTGAAATATCATTAAATTAATAATGTGATTATTGCATCACATGTGCTCATATGACCCAGTTTAATCATATTTTTGACATACAGTATATGAAATCAAAATTGTATGGGCCACTATTCACGTTATGTAGTTTGTTTATTTGTTTTATGGATGTTTAGTACATATTGCACTGTTAGATGATGCTGTATCGTGTGTGAGATCTGAAGTTGGTTCGTTAGTCATTTGGGATTAAGCATGGGTGTGTACATTCAAACCAGCTGTCTGCGTCAGTCTAAACATGGACAAGTCTAACGTTCATTTTAGTGTGCGTGTGTTTGTTTTATTATTTGTTTTGAATATTTCTATGTACCTTTTTTAATCAGTTTATTTTTTAGTAATTTTAGTACTTCAGCTTATGTTTTTCATCAGTATTTATATTTTATTTGATTTCAGCTTTATTTTAACTATATATTTACAGGTAAATAAATTCCTAATCATTATTTAACAAGTAATAACCCAAAAAAACAAGTAATATTGTTTGTTACTTCACAGACTTGGCCATCAAAATTTAGCATCAGAACACTCCATTTTTATGAAAGATACCTTAATAAACGTATGTTTATGCTGTGCATAGTGTAAGAGTGATTCATATCTGATGTTTTCCATGATTACTGTAAAGCTGCTGGTGTAAATGTGTTTTACCTTTGAAAAAGCTGCTGTTTTATGACTGTACTGTTGGATCAGCAATATTGTGTGTTGAGCCTGAAAAAGAAACAGAGGTGTAAATATGATCCAAACGAAAAGAAACAAACAGACAGATGCAAGAAATAGAGTCTGTTTACATACGCACACATCACATTAGATTCAAGCACAGACACAAACACAAACCCACAGGTGCATTGACCACAGTAATAACTAATAAGCACCAGTCCATTTCTGTAAACTCATCATTACTGTAAGCAGCAGGAGAGACCATCAAGGACAAGAACAACATCATTTTTACAACAACACTAAATTTTATGAAACTTGATTTGTAGCTTAGTACTCCCAAAGAAAGCCATGTTAAAGTTCAGATGTTTCAGAATAATGTGGGTTGTTCATTTTTCCTGTGAGGCAGCAGTTTGATAGCAGGCGAGAACTGAATGCTGGGAACTCTTTGGGTGGTGAAGCTGGTCCAAAATGCAAGAGGCGAAGCTTTAACTCCACCACACAAACCACACGCCCATGTGACTTCTACTAACAAAGATATGGGGAAACATGTTACACAATCTGGTCTCTATTGGTCAAGTTTATTATATGTTTAGCACTGGTTTTTGTTCCTGTAAGATTTCAATTGCTGTCAGTAGAGAAGGACAGATATTTTAGTCAAAGTTCACGTCTGCAGTCTGCAGGTCATGTGAAGAGATTGTAAATCAATTGGCTGATTCACTTATGCTGATTTGATTTGGCTCTGCATCACATTGGGTCTAGAGTTTATGCCTGCATCATATTTCAGCCTGCAACTGATGTCAGATGTCACAGATAACGTGATGTTTGACTAGGTTAAACATGCTATTATACAGGAACACATGCTGTTATGTGCAAATGTGTGTTCAGTCCAATTTAATTCACATTTATTTGTAAAGCGCTTCTCACAATACATTTCAAAGTTCATTTGTTTCAAAATAGCTTCACTGAAAACAAATGTTTCTTCATTACATATAAGAGTGATATGTTATCATTGGTGACCGTATCACATAATGTCATGCAGTTTCCCAGCTAATAAAATGTTGTAAGATCATTTTGTTAACATTCTCTTTAAGTTATGAAAACGTTATTTCTGAAAGTTATCTGACTGTTCAAAACATTCCGTTTTTTAATAATTAACTTGGTTATGCAAGCGTGAAGGGAACATTCAATTTTATAATTTTGTGAACATTGTGAGAATGTTTCTTTTAAATGTTCTATGAACGTTTTGAAACAAGTAATAGCACTTAAAAATGTTACAAGAACATCTAAATATAATGTTTCAGAAAAAAAAGTTCTATGAAAGCTGTATGTTTTTGTGCTAATGTTTTGAGAACATTACATTGAGTTTTTTGAGAACTGAACAAATGTTCCATTAACGTTACTGGAAGAATATTTGAAGAACTTGCCAGAATTTTAACCAAAGTTTTGAAAATGTTCCCTGTTAGCTGGGTAGTTGATGTCACGTATTCATTTAAGCAGAAACAATGAACAAGTTAAAGCAATGATTACATGATGTGAAACTTTCGGCAGTTTTTATGTTATAATAATAAAAATAATAATAATGAAGCATCAGTGCAAAACATGTTCTAGTTTCTTTTTGCTTGTGCACTTCGGTAAATTTGCTGTTGGACTGTTAAGTCTACCCTCCGAATGGGTTGGAGCCAAATTCCAGCTGATCCTTGAGTGCTAAAATTCAGTAAGACCTGTAAAATGTAGCTATTTTAGCATTTAATAACTGATTTGTTTGTCGAACCTCAAGAATTGCATTAATTGTGTAGGCTTAGAATGACATTTGCTTAAAAGGAGTTTACAAGAAGAATTTGGCAACTATTGCTCCAGTAATGCAGCTTGGGAAAATATGTCATTCTTTGCTGGACTGGAATGCTAGAAGAATTCACTTTGGCTTTTAACTGTCACATGACCTAAAGGAACCTATAAGTACCCTACTATGTAGGTTAGGCCCTTTGACCTAATTGAGGACCACGATCTGTGACCATAATTCACTTTTAGTTCACGCAGCTTTAAAGAAGACAAACCCTCTTAGCAGAATAAGCTAAGAGCAAATCCCGTCTCTTTCTTCAGATCTTCATTGCTAGGTCAGAGGTAACTTATCCAGTATACCTTCACATATCTTTGATCCAAACCCCTTTCTGGAACGTACTACTGTTTTCCAAATGTTGCTACGTAATCGCAGTGCATAAATGCATGCATATATGAGTTCTCAGGCCCTAAAAGTGTGTTTTTAATTAAACTAGACTACGTTTGTAAATGAAACCATGGAGCCCCTAAAACTTAAGACCCTTTGACAGAACACCAGAGAGCAGTTGCTGTGGCTACTTCTATATCAAACAGTAATAAAGTACCTTTCCATGGAAAAGCACACCCAGCCTGTCTACATGTGAATAAGTGCTTGCTAATTGCTCCCAGCCGTCACCACATTCAGAAGGACTGGATTAGCCGACAGGATCAGCTGGATGTAAAAGTGGAAAGCTCAGCAACGGGTCGGATTGCACATTGCGGTATTTACAAACCTTTGGGACTGATAACAAACCTGTTCCTTAAAACCAGTAGTGGATTGTTCTGACTATAAAATTTGCATGAGCCAAGATATAATAATACATATATAATTTTAACCAGTGACACAGGCTTTAAAAAGTCAAAATTTTAAAGTTGTATTCTTCAAAATTTTGACTTCTTGTATTCAAGTCAAATTTGTTCTCACAATCCATCTGGCCTTATCTTCATCCTTCCACTCGCTTTTCATTCAATCATGGACCCATTGTAGGTTCAGTCAAGAGAGTTTGAATCAAGCTGTTGTTTATAGAGGACACGTCCATCTCAGCCCAATGTTTATGTTTAGATAAAACTATTTAAACCGAAGTAGATGCTTTCCTGGGGGTTTAGATTGCGGAATTCAAAAGATTGTAGGATAACATCGACAATTATGCCTGTATGGAATGTAGACAACAGACTGACTTACAAAGAGTCTATAAAACTTCAAAGCGCCTTCTGAACACCCACACAACAAGGACAAGACCGGACCTGTCCTGTACTGCGCATTCAAAAAAAAAACCGTGAATTTTTTGTGGGTGTCCTTGATTCTGGTACCAAATGACATTCTATTTAGTCTTTCTTTACTGTCTGGATATGTGAGGTTTTGGGTGCCGGCAGAAAAGAACTATGATTTTTCCTCTAGAGGGATAGCGAACACTGATTGTTTGTGTAGAAAACCCTGATCTCGGCTTGGATCTTGCTAGCGTTTAGACTGAGAGGCTGAGGTCAACAACCCGCTGGTTTCAGCTGCCCATCAATTCCTTCCTCGTCTTTCCTGAGTTTAACAAACCCAATTTTCCACGCATATATCTAGATCATCCCAATTCGTGTTATCCCCAAAATAACTCTTCTACTTCTGGAGTGACTGAGCAGAGGGAAACTAACACTTTTAAATGGTAATACATCATACAAAATAGTCCTTTTGGACGTTGATAGGAGTCATGCCTCTGTTGTCATGCACTGTAGAGTTACTGTGCCTTTGGATGCTGGTGTTTGCTTTACAGTATTAGTTACCTCAATAAAAATGGCTTGGTTAAAATAAATTCAAGTGCCAGAGGATAAAAACATTTATTATATCACTTGTGCTTTTTGTGTTACATGAGGGTGTGTAAAAGTTTGAGTCTCAAACTGAATTATTTTTTTTAAATTAGTCATCTTTGCAAAGTAATTCTTTAAAGTTACTTTGATTCTCTTAAAGTATAATTAAAGAGCAAACACTATACATGTAGCAATTTGTCATTACAGGTTTAGCCTTATAATTTAGGACAATTAGAGAACTGAAATGGCTTTATTCTCTGACCTCCCAAACCACACCCTCCCAGATGAGATCAAACATTAATGAGTGTAGTAAGGTGTGCACTGAGGTCATCCACACATTCACAGAAAACTCTTTGTGCTTATGTATAAGAAATTGTTGAAAGTTGATTTACGAGACATTCCACATGCCCTCATGTAACTGCTGGCACATAAACAGAGCATGTCTGCTGGGAACATGAGCCAATCCCGCTCAGCAAAGGAATGTGAGTAATGTCTAATGAAGGCTACGGCCCACAACCGGAAAAACCACAGGTTGCAGTCACCGGTCACCTCTGTGTCCCTCCTGCGAGACCCCATTGTTCAGTAGCAGAGTGGGCTTGGGAACAAGTTTCCTTGTGGACTGAGACATTTTAATGCGCTTCTCGACATATTTTTTAAATAGTTTTTCTCTAGAATAGGCATTGTTTTTGTACTAATGTTAATTCAAATGAATTTCATGAGAAAATATAAAGATTTTTTAAGATTATGATTTTGTATTAATTTGTACGATGTGATTTATATGAAAATTTATGAATTTTAGAAAAAAAATTTAAGCGTGAAGCTCTACCCCTAAAACTGTTGTAAACAGATCGTACAAAAATGTATGAATATCGTACAAACTTATCACATTTAAGGCCCGTTCACACCAAAAACCAAATTCGTATGATGTGATTTGTATGAAAATTTTGGATTTTTTGAAAAAAATGTAAGCATAAAGCTCCACCCCTAAAGTTAACTGTTGCAAACAGATCATACAAAAACGTACAAATGGGATCCTATGACCTTACACAATTTAAGGCCCGTTCACACCAAGGACTATTTACTATATAGATAACTATAACATTTAGTGCAGGGTATGTTTACATGATAGTGGTTATATTAAAAAGGGAAACGTTTTTCCTTTGCATTTTCGAAAAGGTTTGCGTAGACTACAATGCTGTCAAAATGATCCCCGCAAAAATGGTTAAATGCTGTATAATGCATGCCGGGCCAGTAGTTGGCAATGTCACTTTGTAAAGAAACACGACACGCATATGCATAATGGTATAATTTTCAAAAGTTTGCATTTTCAGGCTCCCAAAATGCCCTTTTGCCCAAAACGCATATTCCATTTTTAGTTGAAAATTGTGTCGTGTAAACATCCTAAAGCTGGGTGGATTCCAATTGGCTGTCAATGTTTTTCATCAGCTGGAAAAAATCTTCCTGAGAGTGATTCCAGCAATATTGTTCTTCTGTGTCCTTGTTTTAGTTGTAGCATGGAATTTCCTATTCTCGTAGAATTAGAATGATTATTAAAACTTAATAGTTATAGGCCTAGTTATCATTTTGGGTATGAACGTGCCTTTAGCCACCAATTCACCAAAAGTTAAAATGACTTATTATGAATTGCTGTGAGATTGTGTTGGTTAATTTGACATAGTACTGACCTGCCACTGATGCCTTTGGTTTGCATGATTTGGCCGTTCCTTTTCTGACAGGATATTTTTAGGTCTTCTCCATGTTCTTGGGTTTAAATTAAGAACTGTCCTTCCTCAAACTTCTTGAAAGCTGCAGTTTGTAGGGCGTGGTTACCCTGTCCTTGATCTACTGCAGATGTTGCTTGGATTTCACTCTTTGGAATCAGCTGTTTTTCTCTTGACTGGGTGGGGTGTTATCATATGTGATGCATTGTAAAATACAAAATATACATGTATAAAGTAGAAAATCGTTTGGAAACATAGTACGCTAAAACCTCAAAGCAGCTGTTAACACAGTAAAGATGATGTCTGCACTCTTTTGGTTTGGAGCTCTTAGAAGTTGATATAAAAACTGTTTGGCGGTGGTCGCAGTAATGAATATCGCCTGACTGATAATGCAAGCCGAAGCTGAGGCGCTGTCATGGGTACAGTGGAAAATTTGCAAAGGATATCATAAATGTTGTGCTCTTCTACGCACTGAAAATAGAGTAATAATTTGCTTTTTACAAGAACTTAGTTACATGCTATAACTTTTGTGTGTAATTTTAGAACAACTTTCTAATTCTCCAGATATTTGTGATCTGGGACCCAACATCTTTGGATAAATTACAAAGAGCGCCTAACCCCAAAAATAAAGGGTTTGCTTGTGGAGTAGAGCCAAAACCAGACCTCAAGTCCAACACAAAGTCTTAAAAACGAGGCTTGTAATTTTTCAATGATTGGATGGGTTAGATTTTTACTGGTTCCACATGGAAGATTGCTCTTCATGACAGAAAGCCTTGATCACATGACCTGAAATGTGAGAAGTTGTAAAAGTGGTGTCAACCCATTGTCACAGGTCCCTGTAGGTCACTGAACCAACCAAGTTCTCCCTTGCTATGATACACGCACTCGCACACATCTCTCACAGAAGTCTATCATCAAACTGTCTTCCTCTTTTACTCGGTTGGTCCTCATGTTTGCATTGGTCCACAGCTACACCCTTTCATATGGGCTTACTGCCTTGTATTAAATGCCCCAAACCTATATTTTTTAGCTCAGATGGTAGACCTGCACCAACTTGAGGAGTAGTCCATGCTATATTTCAAAGAAGGAAAATAAGAAAGCTTGCTTCTGTAGTGATATAAACTTACATTTGAAAAGATTTCCAGTAGTATTTTTGCTCTTCAGACCGATACAAAGGTATTATTAAAGGTAAGACTATCACTTATGACTTAATGAGATGCGCTCGAAGCCATTATAAAATTGCCACTTAATTTAAATTCTTAAATTAAATTGACAACAGAGTGAGTACAGATTAATGAACTATTTTACTCGGCGGAAGAATTGCTTGTCCTGATTATTTCTACTAATACATTATTATTATTATTATGTTATGGGCGATTGGTTATTTATCAATATACCCCCGCTTGGTTTATGAAAGAAAGCGTTTATGAAACTAAACTCCTAAAGGTGGCACAGATAGGGGACAACAGTGGATGAGGAACTGCCTCTCTGTGTGTGTGTGTGTGTGTGTTTGTGGGAGTGTGTGTGTTTGTGGGTGTGAGTTTGTGCGAAGTGTGTGGTGTGTGTGTGTGTTGTGAGTGTGGTCCTCTTGTGTTGTGTGTGTGTGTGTTTGTGGGTGTGCGTGTGTGCGTGTGCGTGTGTGTGTGTGTTTGTGTGTGCGGTTGTGTGTGTGTGGTGTTTGGGTGGGCTGTGTGTGTGTGTGTGTGGGTTTGGGGTGTGTGTGTGAGGGTCTGTGTGTGTTTGTGGGTTGTGTGGGTGTGTCGTGAGGCGTGCGTGCGTGCGTGCGTGCGGGGGTGGGTATGTTCCTTTACAGCTAGCGCTCGGGTTCACCGTCTACTGAACTCAGGAGTTTGAAAAGTGTTGAGAAGGACTCGACCGGGCGCCGTGTTTCCGTCGGCGGTTTTGAAAGTATTTAAAAGTGGTTCCAACGCTTGCCATACGGTTTATTAGTTATTCCGCTATGAAATATTTAGCCATATACAGTAAAGTAATTTTGGAATTGCCGACGGTTTCGTCTTTTAGGAAGCAATAAAAGCCACGATGCGCGTTGTACGAGCGTCAGGACTCGCGAACACGTTTCGCAGCGTTGGCTTCACATAACCGCTTTGACTTTTTATACAGATATTTTGCGCACATATAAAACCTGTTTTCTGGGCTACTGTGTCAGAGTTTCTCTAAATGTCTGTGCGACGAGCACACCATGAGTAGTGGATTACAGTAGTTTGGTAAGAGGATTCAGAGGGAGATATTTTTTTCACTGCCAGAAACTTCCCTGTTCAAACAGCCGTCAGTTAAACCCCAGAACTCAAGGGGAATATTTCATGATATATATATATAATATATATATATCTATATATATATATGTATGTGTGTGTTTGGGAAGCCCTTCGTGCCATATTGCTACAATGGCACAACCATGTGTTGTAGTTTCTGTTTCAGATTTACAATCTGTCAATACATAGGCTATACATATGAAGGCTATTAACTATATAGTGTATATTGGTATGCAGGGGGGATCAGCTGTTCCTTTTAAAATTTTAATAAAACTCTTTGAGCTTATGATTCATAGTGTTTTGAACAATAATTAATATAATTAATACATAAGCATGACATACTGCATATGTTATTTAACTTGTTGCATATGTGAATGTCACAGTATGAGTCAGCTAATCCATCAGGCATGTCCTTGATATTTATGACTTTAAGATAATGCCTCTTTTGTGTCGGACTGTATTGAGGAAGTGCGGTTTAAAACAGTGAATGGACATAAGATGATTCTACACTCAATTTTGCTTTGGCCACATGGCCATCTTATATAGGCTGTGTAATGGATTTAGCATAGTATTGCACACTCAACACTAGTTTGTTTTGTTTTATTATGCATAGTATCTTTATTTAGGGTGTTGTTTGATTGTATGTGACTTCTGGTTTGTTTAAAAGCATTACGTCATGCCATAATGGCTTGGAAGTTTGTTGAAGTAGGCCAGTCTCAGCTCATGAAAGCTGTTTTGTTCAGTACCTTTTTCATGCTTCTCAATTGGCTGACATCAGCATGCCCATATCAAAGACAACTGCTCATAATTTTACAGTTTTATCGCCTGTCTCGGTCACTAATAAAACTAACCAGTGTGACTGACCACATGTGATTTGAATATGGCCTCTACTCAGTCATGTGTGACAGTAAGGGGGGCTCAAAGAGAAAAGATTCACAGTATCACCCCCGCATTTCTGTCACCCGATTACCCGATTGTGAGAAAAATGTCAGTGGAGAGACGTTTTCACAAAGTTAATGTTGTCATGTGACTTCCATTTTCCAGGGGGAAATTGTTGCAGATTGTTTTAGTGGGTTTCTAGGGCTCTGTTCCAAAACCTAGTGAGCTGCCTTCATAGGCAGCATTTTAAGGCATAATATACTGGCTGCCTTTACAGAGAAGGCAATCCCAGGATGCATTGCGGCAAGTGTTATACTATACTTTACATTTTAGAATACAACTGTAGTCTGTAGAAAGCAACACAGCTAGATTTGTTGAGTCTGTAGCCATTATTAAGTCTTGACATATCAAATTCCAAACTTTTATAATGTGTTCGCTGCACATGTGGTGTGAAATGACCATCCATCGTGTAAAGTAGCAGCTGTAGAAGGAATTGCTCAAAAAGCAATGAGTCAGTTCCTTAAACAGCCAGGCACATTGTGATAGCTCACTTCCTGTTACTTCATTCTGACAAAGATGCCCCCCACTCCCTCCAAACTATTTCATCATCAGCAAAGCTAACCCAAAATCTGGCTTTTCTCAGAAGGGCACTTCAAAGTATGTGCAAGATACAAATAGACACGCAGAGTCTACAAAATGTGTGTGCAACATTTAAGTGAGCAGAAATGCCCTGTACTTCATGTGTTTTGTCAGTGCATGCCACAAATGCACTGACCCTGGGAAACAGCTGCTGGGGCAGGCATGCAAAACAGCAGGATCATGGGGTGTGTGGTGGGACTTACGCGCTCAGTTCATAGAGAGAAACGTTTAGACCATAATGGCTCAGTTTATTGGCGTAAAATCATTACTGTTTATTTTGTTGCATCATTTCATTTATTTCATTTTAATTTCAGAATGCAGTACAGGTGCACTTTAAACATTTAGGCTTTTTAGTAGTAGAGCACACAAAACTTCCCTTCCTTAAAGGGATGTTCACCAAAAAGGTCAGCACTTTACTCGCACATTGAGTTTACATGGGCTAACGTCAATGTTGACCACATTCTTCTCAATATTTTTCTGTGTGAAGAAGAAAGAAAAAAAACTCACAAAAGGTTTGGAAACAAACTAGAGGGTGAGGTTAAATGCATGATCGATTTCATTTTTGGGTAAAACAATCTTTTAGCAGCGTTAATCTCCACTGGAAGAGAAAGTGTGATTGTGTTGTGAAGTTGCTGAAACGTTTTCCTGGCTTTCAGAGAGATTTGCTTTTTTTGGACAGGTGGGGAACACGTCCTGACAGATGTTGGAAGAGAGAAAGACGTTATTACAGTCTGCAGTGTTTTTTTAAATCAGAGCCGATTGAGCAGAATAAATAGCGATTGTACACAAACGGGCAAAACTCAAACATCGCTGGCGTAGTGTGGGCGAGAACAGAACTCCACTATACTGATACCTGAGATTATCTGCAGTTGTGTGCATGCGTTTGTGATGACGTCATGGACTGAAGAGTCACATGCCATTTGCCTGTGTACACAGGCACTTGAATGCAAGAAACTAAGGCTCTGAAGCTCTTGTGAACCAAGTTTCCATACATTTTTAGCAGTTTTTCCTGAGATATGTCTAGCCTGGCATGTTTCATCTCAAAATATGAGGCGCTTTGAGTCAGGTGCGTCAATTAATCATAGGGAATCAGGTGATCGGTCAATTATGGGACCGATTAATCACGTTGTGAACGTGGCAGAACGCATCGGTAGCTGCAAGAGTTTCATGCACTCACTGATCATTATATGATACACTTCATGTAAGCTCACTCAGAAAGATAAAAACTAAATAAGGAGCAACAAGCAACTGTGTTGACCTCCAGGTCGAGTTTACCGAATCCTTCGTAGACGCTACTTGCTGTGAATCCGGCAGAAGCAGCTAAGAGAAGAAATAGAGTGCCGGAAGGACGATAACATATTCTATCAGAACACGAAAACTAAAATGTTATTTTCCACATGCCCATCTCTAGTGAGTCGACAGTTACTAGGACTAGGTAAGACACATTTCCACAGTATGTACAATTTTTGAACAGACCACCAAAAGCCTTAGCATTTAAAACGAGGATTACATTGCAAAGAACGACTGTTTTATAATAAATAATCTGACCATTTATAGCAGATATTTAGATATAAACTAGATTTGAGTAAAGCCTGGCTTTGTAAATCTCACAGAACTTGTTAAAAGCATGTCATTTCACTGCAACATTCACTCATTAAAGATATACTGTGCTTTAAAATAAAATACAATAAAATAAATAATAAAGCCACTTTTTAGGGCCATTATTTAATAACAAATAAACACATTTTCTCCTCAAAATAAAGAATGCATTATTCTAGTATTTGTTGTACTGCCTTTAATTTATGCTAAAATAAAAAATTAAAAGTACTGTATTAGTCTAATATATGAATCATCATTATCATTTAGAGAATTACAAAATTTTAAGTTATACTGTAATGAGTAATCTAGTAAAGTAATCTAGTATTGAGAATTTGACAGTAAAGTGCTTAAATAATATCACTATGCAAATAATCTTTTTGGTCCTGTAAATAGTTTATTTAATAATTTATGCAAAATTAAATTTATGAAATGTGACCTGGACATGTTCTATCATAAATGCTAGTGGTGTCAGGACTTCACATGAGGAAAACTGTTTAGAGAAGGTGTTGTGAAGCGTACATGCTGTTTATACTGCAATTGTGGAGCGAAAAACAAATTTTTCTCCAGACATAGCATGTTAAGCCACATGTTGCTCCATTCATACCCTGCAAACTCTCTTTTTGTACTTCTGTTTTGTCTGAGTTCATGTTTTGTGTTGTGCCCTTGCATCACAGAATGGAAAGAATTCCACTGTGTTTGTTCATCTGTCATGGCTGATTAAGTCACTGTTACATGAACAGATTGACAGGTTTGAGTGGTTTCAGATCTTGCATTACACAAAGCTGAATTATTAAGAAATCAAAACAAATGTAGAATCTCACAGAGGTCTGAAGCAACATTTTTGACTGTTTTGGGACTGTTTAGGGAAGCATCAGAATACAAGGCTCCAGTTGGCCCCTATGTTTGTTTTCATCAGGCATCAAGCACAGCTCTATAGAGAGCATTGCCACTTAATCTGATTAGTCCACAAAGTAGCATTGTGCGTCATGGAGCAGTATTTGATTATCGTCCAGGTGTGTGTGTGTCTCCAGTCGTCTATAATAAGCTGCCTTTGATTATATAAATATTTTACAGCACCTAACCAAAGTCTACACCTAGTTTCCAGCATAAGTAGTTGCATACCATGTCAGTGCATGAACTACCAACCATTAAACCCCCTCTCAATCTGATTGCTTATGTGTTTAAGAGGTCTTGTTGGCCAAAAGTTGACATTTACAGACATGTACAATTACATCCCATTCTCTCCTTCTCACTGTTTGTGGTCACGACTCTGTTGGACTCATGTGGATCCACATGTAGAGTATCTGGTTGCAGTTTCTCAGAGAAGAGCTGTAATTACAGTAAAGAGGAAGATAAGGCCAGATGAAGGTGGTTGTTTTTTGGTCTCGCATGTTACGGTTCACCGGCTGAATGTCACACAAAACCTCAGCCTAGTCAGCAAATAAACTTTCCAACTGACACTTGGGAGCACATGTCATTGTCTGGGAGTTAATTGTTGAAGTTTGGAATCTAAAGAAATGTGTTCTGCTCAACATTGCCATTGAATTGGAGCAATAAATCTAGTCTCAAAGTCCCCTCTGCTGCATATAAACAACACACTTTGCATTAACATGACATTTTTTGTGCTATTAGAACTACAGTGGTTCTTTAGTTTAAGGTTTGGCCCATTTGTAGTTGTGATGATGAAATAGATCTTTTTTTTTTGTTGGCTAGTTTTTTTTTCAGTTAGAGATATGGATCCATCAGGAAACAAGCTTAGACTCCAGAGCTTTCCTTGAGTGTTGTCGCTTCCTGGATTTCATTAGATCTAACTGTTGGCAGTTTTGTTCAGGCACCTTAATCTGGTTAAATATTTGTTGCAGCTTCCATTATATCATTTTAAAACATAAAATGGCCTTAGTCCTTTCATCTCTGTTGACATCAGTCTGTATATATAACTTTCATGTTGTTGTTTGAATGAAATCCTTCGCTAGAAAAACACCCATGCAGAGATGAGGCACAAAGTTTGGTGAATGTGAGTTTGAAACCGGATAAGTTCTCCGAGTGCTCCGGTCACATGGCTGCACCTGGCATGTGTCACATCTGATCTCAATGTCTTGCTTTGAAATCATTCCTAAGCCATCACTCCTCTGGAATGACATCATCGCTGAACACTGCAGTAAATGTATCCTATATCCCCGTGAACAAAGTTCCTTATTCTTCTTATCCTCCCATCTATATCAGGATCTTTTAGTGTTAGATTCATGACATGTTTGGTGCAAAATCCTACTGTTTTTTTGTTTTTGTTTTTGTTGCTAGGTTATGATAAGATGACTGTGCCAGGTCTCGTACACTCTGGGTTAATTTTTATCACAAGCAAACTTGTGCAGAGAGGACATCCTGTTAATAATAAATTTGAAAGACTGTTGTTTGTTCTCCAACTGCAAATGAGCTGGACATAGCTCTGAAGGCCTTTCAGGCTAACAGAGGCCTATTTGACGTCATGTATCTTCCCCTTTGGCCTATATTTATTACTGAGAATATCAGATTTGGCACTGGATATTTTCTGGCTTGTGATTTTATATTTCAGCTTTGTGTGGCATCTCATCAATCAAAAACAGCAGATGAGCACCAGCCACGAAGTTTGAACGTTTTTCCTCTTTCTTTCTCGCAGTTCCCCACTGCTGTGGTGAGTGGGCAAATTTCCTAAGAATTATGACCTGCGACGTCATACAGTGAGGTTATATTTCATTGGTCTCTGAGATCAGTGAAGACATTGTACTCCCATCTGGCCTGACAGGTTTGTTTTGATCAATTGGGCTGCCGCGGTGAGTCAGACAGCTCCACTCGCTCTCTGCATGAATCAACCCCCGATCATATTCAGCTTGGTACTGTGCAGGAAGGACAAGTCCTTTTGGTTTGTGAAGGGCTCAAGTTCCTCATTTTCTTAAGGAGTCTTCTTTCCCAGAAAAAGCAACAGACTTTTTTTTTTTACAGTATAGAGTTGTCATCAGTTACAAGCAAAACAAACCACACCCTGTTTTTATGGTTCAACTCTTATCTTATGTTATCAGTAATCTTTGAATCTTACCCATAAATCCTAAGTCAGACAGAAACATGTTTTTGGGAATATTGTGAAGCACCTACAAATATGGTCTATGGTCCTAATTATTTGGTGAAAACTCTTTGAAACCAAGCTGTCCGTCACAAGTGACTATCCCAGCAGAGCTTTATGACATCGGGGTGGAAACTGAGTGGAGGATCGGTCATAGCATTACTCCAATGAAGCAGGTCTGAAGTGTCCTTGTGGGGCTCTTGTGTTATTGTTGGCCTGTCTGTAGGGGACAGCAACAGTGGAGATGAAAGGTCTTTTCCATGTTCCACACACACCTAGTGCCGTTATTTTTTTTCAGTTCAGCAAGTTTTTTTTTTTTTTTTTTTTTGTTTTTTGTTTTTTTTGTTTTTTTGTTTTTTTTTTATTTTTTTTTTTTTTTTTTTTGTTTTTATTTTTTTGTTTTGTTTTTTTGTGTTTTTTTTTTTATTTTTTTTTTTTTTTGTTTTTTTTTTGTTTTTTTAGTTTTTTTTTTTTTTTTTTTTTTTGTTCTGTTCAGTTTTTTTTTTTTTTTTTTTTGTTTTATTTTTTTGGTGGTATTATTTGGATTTTTTGTCGTCCGTTTTTTTTTTTTTGATTTTTTTTTTTTTTTGGGTGTTGGGTGGTTTTGTTTTTTGTTTTTTTTTGTGTGTTGTATTATGTTTTTTTTTTTTTTTTTTTTTTTTGTTGTTTTTTTTTTTGTTTTTTTAATGTCTGTTTTTTTAGTTTTTTAGCCCATGCATGGACTTGCGTCATATAAATTAACGGGACTTTTCTTGTTCCCGCGGAGTTCTTGCCGACAAATAGATAACAGAGTAGACAACTGTGTACTCTACTTTGTAGGTGGAAAGTTTAGGAGCACCTATTGAGGGTTGTCAGGGCAATGTCTGATTGTGGCGTCTTATGAGGGCCATTATCGTGAAATCCCTTGTCTGAGGTGATGTATAGTGTTTCATCGTAGGAATAAAGATCCCATGAGAGTAATCACAAGAGACCAGAAGTTGAAGATATTAACCCAGGAGATAATGTTATTGTCCGTTTGCGAAAGTACCGCACAAATATTACACAGTTGTGGAGCTTTAAAAACAGGTATTCGTAGTTTCAGTATACCAAAGCGGTCAGCCTATACACCTAAGGATAGAGCTTGAAATATGTTGTCTTGATATTTGGCTTCCATGGAGGACTTTATTAAATATGTCAAAACTGGAAGGCAATTATGTATGCGAGCAATTTGTTACACGCACTGGAATTGGTGCAAGGTATTTGGACTTTGGCGTGTAATTTCTCACCCCATGTCACGTGCCATTAATGAATTGACTGTGGATGTTTATTATCAAGCCTTATGTGGGCTTGACGGGGACTAAATCATGGGGACATTTTTATTTTTGGGTGACCTATCCCTTTAACTTTTAAATCCAAATGTTAAAACAGAAGATTCCAGAATATGACGATAAGTGTTTTCAGTAATGTGACCAGTTGATGAGCTTTGGCGTGAGTGTTCACCAAGCTTGCAACAATTTGCTTGGCGGTTTCCATTCCTGTATTCTTGTTGGCCATGATTTCCTTTGCTCTGTAAAACTCCCTGCAGTTCTGACTATACTAGAATCACATCATGCAGTTTAGTCTGCCCACTGTCCTGCTGAGTAGGAAGCCTCACAGAAAGGTCATTTTTATGCCTCTAGTTGTCAGACAATCACCCAGTCACTGGAGTACAGCGTTTGGTCTACTGCTCGCTGCAGTAACTCCATTAGCTGAGGAATGTGTTAGGGAGGAAAGGTGTGGTGGCCAGGGACTTCCTGTGGGGGGGTACGGGGAATGAGAAGGGGGTGTTTTATTAAGGCTTGCAGATCAGTGTACATTGGCAAGCACAATGTTTCGCAGTCATTATAGGCGTGCCCAGAAATCCCCTGCAAATGTTCCGCTTAAAATAAAAAGCAGGTTGACTTTCGATTGTCTTGTCTGCTGAACCTTTTGTTGTTTGTCTGATTGTCACGCTCGTCTAACTCATCTTTCAGTAGCACAAATGATATCAAGTGCTTTATCCGCACAAGTCAAGAGCTGAAAAACCAGTCCGGTCGCACCTCATGCGTCCTCCTCCCTTTAGGTTGAGTATACCATGACCACCAAGTGTGACAGAACTCGGCTAGCACATGACTCAAAACGAGGAACAAAAACCCTGACATTACCACACGCCACACCCTCCCGTCTTGCTTATCCGCTCACCAAGGACACCATGGAGCCCACACAGTGCAGTTTACTTTCTCCCGCTTCAAAATACACTTGATTGATCTCTCAACAAGTAGAGATGGTCTGGTCGGACCTCAAGGATACATTTAACCTGTTCTTCTTGTTCCATGTCCTCATTCAATGTGTTGCTCCACATGAGAGCGAGGACACACAATCCCTCACAGCAAGGGAGGTAGAGTTGCTTTTTCTGTCACATTACCTCATCGGGCTGGTGTTTATTTTGCCTTTGTCACGCTCCGTTGTGCAGGGGCATCCGTGTTAACCCTGTCCTTCCTGGTTTAGTTCTTTACATATTGCTCATGGTGTCTACTTTCCCAAGCAAAACGTCAACTCTGGTTGGACTACATTGATAAAAGACCTTGTTGGGGCATCAAGTCTCACTATTACTTTGTGGGCACCAATCAAAGTTTACATAACTGACATGCATGGTTTAGCTTGGCTAATTAACAACCCTCAGAGAACTGATGAAGGCCACATCACTGAACCTATAGGTGGCAAAGCTGATGTGGTGAGCTGCAATTCCTTACATGCACTCAACATCTCAACAGGCCCCGCTGAGATGCTCTTGGCCCCTCGTTTACAAAGCTTTTACTAGCTTTTATTGTGGTGAACAGGGATTTAATGGGCTCTCGGCTTGTAGTTAATTGGTCTGATCTGAACACTTGACAGAATCCTTTATAGGAAAGTCTGGGAGTATTGTTTTCCATTTGCATCTGTGCTTGTTAGGATGGTGAAGTAATTCAGCTAATGACCCTGTTTGTGTGACAGTTGGCACATCCAAAGTACTGGAAAGACTAAGCTCTGTCATAGAAGATTTGTCTTATAAGGTCTCAATTATACGGTTGGTTGTGAGAACAATATAGACATAGATTTATTTATTCAAACTTTATTTTCTCTTAAATATCATAAGCCACCTGTCCAAACAGTCTTGTCCATAAGATATCTAATTGATGCACTAGTTAAGCAGCTGTTACTGGGTTAATCTGTTTAGCATTGCCCCATTCAGAGCTTTAAGTGTGCTAAGGTCAGGTTAAGGATGTTACTAACCCTAAATGTTACTAAAAGTAGCACAGGAATGCATTTATGAGCAAATGGACAGTTCTTCCATACTAACTTGAGATGGTTCAGTATAGTTGACTAGTCTCACTAGTGAGTTTAAGTAGATTGTGTTTTTTGTAATACTTTTTATTGGCGTTGCTTTAATGATCAGTTTATAGATAGGAAGAGCATGCTAACTCTTTGAGAATTACAAACTTTTAAATATGGTTTTATAGTTATTTATTTAGAGGTATTTAGTTGTGTTGTCAGTTATCGTAATGCAAGTCTGAACTTAGTGTAGAAAGAATAATACATATATTATATAGTGTTTTTGAAAATGTGTAGGCCTAGTAGTGTGGCACATCACTAATACAACAGCACTAATACAACAGCAGCAAAGTAACAGAAATATGTTTATTCTCAGAGCTTTAGGGCTTTATTATAAACCTAGGAATTGAAAATGGTGTTTAGCCTTTAAGTAGATGTTTTCTAGGTATGAAAACAGTGCAAGTCATTCCCTGTAATGTTCATTAACAGTGCACACAACGCAAAACCACCTGTTATTGCAAACACTCCAGGCAGTCTTGGGCCATGTAATAGGGGAATTATGACTGTCTTTAACAGTTCACAATATTCAGCCTCTGGACTGTTAGCTGAGATGGCCCTTGTTCCCTTATAAGGGGATCTATGCTTTTGTTTTGAGCTAGGAGCGCTCGGGAAAGCGGTTCAGCTTCTTGGTGATATGACCATGTAAGACCAGAGTGCACTGCACACGTTTCGTACAATATTCTGCTGGTTGTAGCTTTTAAGAGCTGTATTGTTCCAGGAAAAGTGCACTATTATAACCACTTAAAGGGATCTTATCTTGGTCATGTAATTGGATGTCAAAGAACAAGATGCATTAAAATATCAAATAAATGCATCAAATAAAAACATTGAAAATGCAATTATTTGTTTACCTGCTGGGTATCCTGTTGATGCCCTGCTTCATCTGAGAAGTATAGCGATTATCTGCATTTGACACGTGGATGTCACCAGTTAGGAGGGTGTATATGTAGGTGTTTTGGGCCCCCGCATCAGAAACAGTCTTTTCAGAAGTCAAGCCTTTGATTTAAATGGCTTCATTATTCAGCATTTCTGGAGTCATACCTCTTCTGCTGTCAAAATGAGCTGCGAGGTTGACCTGTGTGCTGACTTTTCTGCTTGCTAAATGCTTGTATTCGCTGTCTGTGTTTCAGGATGTGGAGAAAGGGAAAGAGCTGCGTACTCATCTCACTTACGAGGACATCAGACAGAAGGTCGAGCAGTACAACACAAAGTCACGTGACCACTTTAAAATGACACTGGTGAGTTAACGGTCAACCTCCACCATCCACTAATAGACCAATAGAAACGAATCACTCATAAATCTAATTGCTAATCATTTTCAGAATTCAAAAGTCCATCCACATTGTTCTTGAACAGAAGTGTTTGTCAGCACACACATTCCTCCAGAAATAAAATTCTGGATTTATATATGTTGTGTGTGTGTGTGTGTGTGTGTGTGTGTGTGTGTGTGTGTGTGTGTGTGTGTGTGTGTGTGTGTGTATGTGTGTATGTGTGTATGTGTGTATGTGTGTGTGGGTTTGTTATGTATTAAAAAATTATGCATTATGTGTGTGTGCATTATGTATTAAACATTTTTTTATAATATTAATATTTTGAAAAACATTTTGACGTAATGAAAAAACCTTAAAACATGAAATCATATTGTGATATTACAGACCCCAAAACCCTCTTATGACCCCAAACTAAATGGATTAACTTAAGAAAATAAAACTTGTTAAAAATGATCAAAGTCTCAGAATTATTTATGATTATCCCTTTAATAAAAAGCTTTATCATCATCAAATGGCACAGACATAAAAAAAACATACTCGCACAACAAGAATGCAAATTGCATTTCTAAGAACAATTATAATTGTTGCTTTAATAAAATCTTTATCATCATCTCTGTTGTAATCTGTTCATCATGACTTCTCATAGATCATGTGACAGCCATAAGGATTGTGATGTCAAAACATCAGACTTTACCACTGTACCTTTGTCCAGAGCCCAGCTGCTTATCGCAGGATTGTTTCTGTCTGGATAATACTAGCTCTTTAACTAATACTGATCTCTGACAAGACATATTTCAAGAGAGGTGTGTTGTCTGGACTTAACTGAGCCCCCATGGCACAAACACTTTGTATTAGTGTATGTGAGCTTTTACTCATTAAGCGTCCATGGTGTCTTGGATCATTAAGTTTAAGGCCTGTGTTCCAGCGGGGTTGTTTGTCAGTGTGGTGGAGTTTCAGAGGAGGTTTGTGAGCTGTAATTACACCCCCCGTGTCTCGCCTGTACACTCTAAAAAATGCTGGGTTGTTTCAACCCAATGTTGGGTCAAATATGGACTAACCCAACTGTTGGGTTAAAAAGCTAATTAAAAAATGTAACCAAAATTTAACCTAACAGTTGGGTTAGTCCATATTTGACCCAACATTGGGTTTAAACAACCCAGCATTTTTTAGAGTGTAGCCTGCAGTCACGGCTGCCATTTGAAATAATGAGCTTACAGACAGAAGAAGCTCATCTGAGCTCCATCTGGACAGAGTCAGATACCACAGCAAGATGTGCTCACCAGCGTTGAGGAAGCTGCTTTGAAACTGAAGCTTGTCAAACTACAAGCTACTTGAAATATTAAGCAGTTTAACTGTAGTTAAGAGGTGCTTAAAAAAGCAGTTAACGACACAACAGTTTACTAAGAAAACCTTTAAAACATAATTATTGAAGTGTCTGATTATTCATACAACCAAAACTGTATTTATTTGGCAGTGTTGTAGAACTAATTAACAAAATTGAACCAACATAGAACTAAATTGAGATGAATAATGACACTATTGTCTTTTTAGAGCTGCTTTACAGCTGAAATAGTATATAATCATTTAATAATTGAAATATACATATATAAATATCTATTGAACTAAATTGAATCAAAATTGAGCTGAATAATAAAACTTGTCTTTTTAGCTGAAATTGTGTTTCATAATTAAAGAACTTTCAATATTATACTATTATTTTCTAATCACTGGAACTGCTTTGAACAATCTGTATTGTATAACGCATAAAAAATGAATGTGACTTGACTCCCCAAATTTACCTTAACTGCAACTAAATAGATAAATACCTATATAAAATATACACTGTAATAAAACATGTAGAACTGAATGAAAACATTTATTTTTTTATATTTTTCTAAAAAAAAAAGACTTTCAGTGTACTGACAACTGAACAAATGAATCAGTGTTTTGAATCAGTTCATTGAAATGAACTACCTGAAAGGAAACGATTTGCTGAAATGAATCAGGCTTTCTGAAAATTACTTGAGAGTGGAAATCTTTAAAAACTCATTTGATAATTGTCCAGATATGTGTCCTAAAAACAGCAATGTAGCATTTTCTCAAACTAAGCTGCTGCTCACTTGAGAAAAACACTTATTTAGCTACAGTTGATCATGTCTTTGCAGTTGTAATCATAATAATGTCTGTCTTTGTCTTTCCTCTGTCTCTGTGCTGCAGAATACCAACGGCATGTACACAGGCTTCATCAAGGTGCAGTTGGACCTGCGGAGGCCCATTACAGTGAAAGGAGGTGGGGCAGGAGGGGTCAAAGGTCAGGAGGCATTTTACCTTCCGCATGGCTCCATAAACACATTGCATATCAGCAGCACCAACACGGTGCGACAGGTGATCGAAGCGCTGCTGAGAAAGTTCACCGTGGCTGACAACCCCGCCAAGTTCGCCTTGTTCAAACGCTTCAGCAGAGAAGACCAAGGTGAGATTCGGAACACGAATAAATGCATCAGCGTATATGTGTGTGTACAGTAATGACTCAGGTCCCCTAGTGTATACAGTATGTGGTTTGGCAGGACCAGATGCATTCCTGAAATAGATCAATCTGAGGAACACGTGTGTATTTATGAATGCACTCATACATTCAGGACAGGCCTGTTACTCTATGTGCACGTATGTGCCAAGAATACACCATGCCATCGTAGTAAACACACATACACAACAGCGGATGTCTGTGGAAACCTGTTGAATGCTCTTGGCAGATACTAACCAGCCTCATTTCCCACATTTCAATGCCATAAAGGGATATTCTGCGCTGGGGATGGGTCAGGATGGTCAACTACTGAGTTTAGTAGTAGTGCCTGATTGATTTTGAATCGTTTTTTGGCTTTATACATCAAACAGTGGATTCCTGAGAAGCTCAGCATTGGTTTTACTCTAAACATGTCAGTGTTTCTAATCCATCTCACTGCTTTGACGGACCCCAGCCACTGTCTGAGCCCCTGTTGACGTCACACACACAGCAGGAATCCAGACACACATATGGCTCAGGGATTTTAAGTACCTGCTTTAATAATCCATGTGCTGGGCTGGAATGTGCGCTGGCTTATGTGAAAGAATGAAACTATTAATTAAAAGAACCAACTCATAAGAGTCATTCATTCATGAATCAGACTACACTGGTCTGGATATTTATTTTTTTTGTGTGCATACAGAAATCAATAAAAAGACGTCTTGTCTTTTGTATTATTTTTCTTTATGCTGTATTTAATCTTCAGACTGCAAATCTAAAACAAATGGCTTAAACATCAGGCGTTATCATGGGGAAGAATCTGGATATTATCTTATTTTTAAAAATTCTGTCCTTTAAATCCGATAATCAGTAGATATATATATACAAGTTATTATTTATTTATTTATTGTTTCCTCTTAGTGGTCTTTGTACAATTGGTTTTCTGTATTTATTTTCTATATAAAATTACATTATTTATTATTTCAATATTCTCTATAGTGCTGTATATAGACTTGTCCTTGCACTTTCTAAATCCATATAATGTATCGATAAAATATAATAATATGTAATATTATTTGAACACACTGCACTTTGTAATACTAAAAAATATGACTGCAAAGTCAGATTTGCACAGCTGCTTGATTTATTACTTTATCCAGTCTTTTTTTAGACTGCAAATGTAAAACAAAATGACTTAAACATCACACTTTATCATTGAAAACAAATCTGGATATTACCTTATTTTAAAAAAAGAAGGAATTAATTTATAATATTACTTTTAAGTAAATCCTACAATTATTAATTTATCCATGCTATTACTTATTTATTAATGTGGGTATTTTATAATTATTTTTTTCAAGATTGCATTTTTTTTTTAGCATATTCTCTAGACTACTGTCTAATGTACTTCTTTTAATGTACTGCATTTTGTTACTGATCCAAATACAAAAATAAGACTGCAATCTCAAACAAAACACTTTCTGTTGCCGTGGTGCAGTCTATTCAGTCACACTGACTAGCACTTCTACTTGATTTATTGGATGAACTGAGCATCGTAGTACTATGGGGAGCAATAACGCTCATCTTCAGTTATTTTGTTGGAGAGTGAAGGAGCCAATAAGTGCTGCTGCCAATGGGGGAGTATTTGCTGAGGCCACCGTGAGAGATCTCCAGCACACACTAGGAGACAGATATGTGTTTGGGTTGCGTTTTACAGCTGGTTTTCATGCATGTAAGGGGGCTCTTAAACAGCCCGTCTAGACAACTTCAAGAAATGCTACAGTTCAGACGCTGATAAACTCCCAGCTCAGAGCTCATTACAGAAACAGACAGACCCTCATGTGTGATATCACAGCGGTACGGCATTTAAAAGACCATGAATCAACCGCATTAGTGTAGACATAATAACAGCTCTTCTTGTTCTGATTGACCACTGCTGGAGGCAGAAGGAAGCCCCCATTAAACAGGAAGTGAGATGAGAGGTTCCTCAAGAATGAAGAAATGCAGGTTTGCACACTCTAGGTGGAGGAATATCTCCCTTAATGCTAGAGTAAACACAGTAGCTCCAGAGAATTACCTTTTGTTCCTGATAAGAGGTTGTGCGCTTCCTTTTTCGTGCTTAAAGTTTGTTTTTGCAGTGAATTTTGTCTTAGATTCAACATTCAGTGGCGATGTTGTTTGGTGTGTCAGTCCTTTATTAAAGAGTACCTGATTCAGGGCTACATTTAAAGTCTAGCTGCTTTAATTGACATGAATGTACTTTTCAACTTTTCAGAGAGGGTCTCAGTTACTGTTATCATGCTGAAACCCTCTCTGAGAAGTTTTATTGCTAATTCATCCTCTTCAAACGGTTATAGCTCCTAAAAAAACTATTTAAAAAAAATTGGTTCCTGTACTAAAAACAATGCAGTTTTATCATGATTAAAAACCTTCTTAGAGCAGTTTTATCTCCAAATTCATCCTCTTTAAACAGTTATATTATATATTTTTAATTATATTGTGTATTTTGATAGTCTCTCTCAACACATTTCCAAATTTGATATTCATGATGCATCCCTAAAGGCCCATTCACACCAAGAACAATAAGGACACCAACGCATGATAATAACATTGTTTATTATAAGCGCACACTGCATTTTTGTCGTCTGCTCCTTTAAATCCTCAAGCTCGTTAAAGTCAAGTGGATTGGCTGGGTTTTTATCATTCATCAGCTAGAAATTTTTTTTCTGAAAGTTAGTACAATTGTTAGAACAATATCATTGGAATGTGGACTTCACTATTCTCATAGAGTTAGAACAATTATTAAAACTTTATAGATATAATTTATGAATTATCATCTTTGGTGTGAACTAGCCTTTATTCTTGCCTGATAGTATTATTATTTTTTGTCTTTCTTGCTATGTGAGTGAAGTGTCTGTGATGGTAATCGTGTGTGTTGTGTCTGTATGTGTGCAGTGTACACCTGTAAGCTCTCAGAGGAAGAACACCCTCTCTTCCTGCGTCTGGTGGCGGGACCCAGTACAGACACACTCAGCTTCGTCCTGAAGGAGCAGCAAACTGGTGAAGTCATGGTGAGCATTCGATTTCGGTTTCTATCTGAATCGTATATTAATAAAAAATAAGCTATCCTGACACACATCTTCCTCTCGTTCATCAGTGGGATGCCTTTTCCATCCCCGAACTGCAGAACTTCCTCCGCATCTTGGAAAAAGAGGAACAGGACCAGATTTGCTCGATGACCAGACGCTACAATGCCTACAGAGAGAAACTGGAGGAGGCCATGAAAGCGACGGGCGGAGCGGGATAAAGCCAACATGTTACGAGAAGGAACTGTAGAACTGCTGCCTCTAGTGGTCACTGTGTGTAATGAACACTTATTAGGCGTCACCGTGCCAAGCAGACACCCAGTCTCCGAAACTCAGAGGAGAGCACTGAGCTCCCAGAATGCACCTCAGGTGCCATATGTACCCATCCATCCTCTTTCACACTTTCAGTTGTTTCTCATATTCTCTGTTCTTTTACCTCTTGTGAAAGATGGAAACGTGAAAATCAGATCTGTTTTTTATTTAATTGTTGGATGCTGTGGTTTTTTTTTTTTTTTTTTTTTTTTTGGGTACATATTTCGGTTTGTTTTAATTTATGTGGGTGAATTTATTATTTTTTAATTTTTTTAATTTTACTAAAAGAGTCTTATTTTATTTCAAATATACTTGTTGAAAAGAAACTGAGAAACTGGTGGGATTAGGGATTTATTTTATTTTATTTTTTAAATATTTTTCTTAAGCATTATATATACAAAATGACTCGTAGTGTGCCCTACCAAAGATAGTGTTGATGTGCTGTTGACAAAATGATAACCTGATGGCCACATGAGTTCAAACAGACAGGAAAGCGCATGTTTGTGATAGAGAAGATTGAATGTGGTGATGTAGGGACAGGAAATGTGGACTAAAGCAATGTCATAAACATTGGTCGCTGAACGGATGGCTTAAATGCAAATAAAAACCTTTTTAAATCAGAGAAAAGGTAAGCATTCTTAGTTGATGTGCTGGAATTGGAAGATTCAGGAAGTTGCCGAAGGAGCATAGAGGATGTTGGAAAGTATGCGAGAAGTGTCATGGAGCGGTTTTGAAGCAGATCTGACTGATGTCGGTCGGGGTCAGATGGTCTTATTCAGTGAATTATGGGTCGTGATGGTCTCTAGTTTAAGCAGATATTTGCTGTTCACCTTTCGTCATCAACCCTGGAAAATGCGTTGGAGAATATCTTCAAGATAAACGACTGAATATACAAGTAATGAAGATTGTTTGTTTTGAAGCTACAGCCTGAAAATAGTAGATTTAAGCTAGGTTTTTTGGTGAATATAATGTATAATCCCACTGATCTGATTTACTGTACCAAAAGTTAATTTCACGTGCATTTCTGCATTGTATGGAGATGTAGCTGAAACTGTTACTGTTGTGAGGTACAGTAAAATAAATGCAGACAGTGCTTCTTTGTCACAGCACACAAGGTCGACATTAATGACTGTGTTTGAAATGATACTTGTGTATCAGTAGGTGATTTAATATGTATACACATTTATATTTCTGTATGCTAGTGCTGCATGACGGTTTTCTGATTGGTACTGCAACATTATTGTCTATTGTGACACATGCATAGCGAGGTAGCTGCACCTTGTGGTCAACTACTGTAACTACATCTCTGCAGTCTTATGTCTCACCTGTGTGTTCATTCGAGTATTTTAGACACAGATTGTGTGCTTTTTAAAGATTTTATTTCTTTATTATTATTGGTTTTATAACCTCTAACCAAAGATCTAGATAAAATGCATAGTTTAATTTAAGTTTGATGTAAATTGCCTGGTGCAATCAGTTTTACACCGCAATAAACTGAGGTTAAATTACAGTATCTATCTTGCCTGGTGGTTTTACCAGGGCAACTTTAATTGTAAACACTGGGGTGAATATAAATTAGAGTAATTGGTGTAATTGTTGTGTGAATATAACGTCACGACAGTCTCAATATATGCAATCGAAGAGGATTTTGCAGGGGAATAAGACCAGTAATCTTATAAATGATTTTTGGGCACTTTATGTTTTAATTCAGGGAATTATTTTTATTTTTGTTTTATTAGTCTTCATCAGATGCCTATTGTCTTCCACTGTTTTAAAATGGCATTGCATCTAGTGGAAGCTCAGTTGTTTTATGGAAGTGTTTTTTTTTTTATTTAAATTTTTTTTAAAGTTTTTTTTTTATTAAAGCTGTTTCAGTACTTGATTTTTTTTTCATAAACAAGCTTTTGTTTGTAGAGTAAGACTGTGAATGAATGAATGTTAAACTGTATTCGTGTAGTAAAGGGGTGTGGATGTGAGTAAACTGCTTCAGTAATTTTGAGTATACATGCATGTGTTATATTAATTCATGCATATTTTATGGCTGTTTTAGGAAATCACAGGCCAGAGCTGTTGATCTTTCTGTTTAACAGCATAGTTAGAAATCGCTCACAAAACACACTCTGCATTTGCCAAAAATTCTCATTTTGTTTCACAGTTGCAAGTTACATGCATATTTTGGGGATGATATAAGTTTCATACATAGAAGAAGGTGTCAAAAGTGGCATACATGGATGAACATTGTTTTTGAGAGGTTTGGACTAAATATGCATTGTTAGAATCCAAGTGAATCCAGACGTCATGCATCTTTGACAATGACAGAGTTTTTTTTGAGGGTTTGTATTGTCACCGATTGTGGCCTTTCTTGTTAAAGACCTGGTTTCTCTAAATAAAACTTTAAAGAAAAGTTTCCCGATTCACTGCATTTGTCATCTGTGTGTGTGTGTGTGTGTGTGTGTACTGGTTTATATATCCTGGTGGGGACTTAAACCTGAATACACACAGACTCATAGGGACTCGAGTCACGGTGGGGACCTAAATTGTGGTCCCCACGGGTACAAAAGCTTATAAATCATACAGAATGAAGTTTTTTGAAAATCTAAAAATGCAGAAAGTTTCCTGTGAGGGGTAGGGTTGGTGTATGGCAATAGAATATAGGGTCTGTACGGTATAAAAACCATTATGCCTATGGAGAGTCCCCACAAGGATAGCTGACCAGACGGTCTGTGTGTGTGTGAGGAGAAACTGGCTCAGTGTCGCTTGGATCATGCTGAAAAAATCCGCCCATGAAAACTTGATCTCACTTTTGACAAGCTCAAAATGCTGGTATTTCTAATTATCTGCAACTCATTTGTCATTAAACACATTTTTATCCAAATTGCACAATCTACTTGCAGTTTTCCTCAAATGGTCACACAATGGCGGTTGTACCAACCGTTCAGCTCATTTACAAGCTTTCAACATCACGCTACACTGTAAACTGTAAGTGAGGCCACAATTTCCATGTGAATGCTGTGCCCTCTGCGTGAACCCGTGTTAATGTCCTCAGCGCGGAGCTCATCGATGACTCACCGCACTCTTCTCTCATGACACACGCTGAACTTTATACAGCTATCAGAAAGACTCGCGACGCAACCATGTAAGTTTACACAAATTATAAAGACCGAATATCGTATTTAAAAGACCTTGGGCGTAGTGCCAATACAAACGTTCACTTTGGATAAATAAACGTGGTGTTTTTAGGCGCACGACAGTCCGTGTCTTTCACTTCACATTCTCTTCAGGAGTGAAAGCGGTCAGCTGTCGCGAATAACGCGTTATTTAGTAAGAAAATCGCGTTTCTTTTGCGATTTCGCATCTTTTGTGTTAAAGGGGTCATATGATGCGATTTCAATTTTTCCTTTCTCTTTGGAGTGTTACAAGCTCTTGGTGCATAAAGAAGATCTGTAAAGTTGCAAAGACTAAAGTCTCAAATCCAAAGAGATATTCTTTATAAAAGTTAAGAGTCAACCACGCCCCCCTAAAACGGCTCGTTCTAACACGCCCCCACATGTCTAGGTCACTATGTGGGAAGATTTGCATAACGCCGCCCAAATGTTCACGCAAAGAAAGAAGGCGTACTTTTTATTCTCGCTGTAGTATTGTTGTTGCTGCCGCCATGTCATGAAGATGCTTTGTGCTTCGTTGTGAAAGCGAAACTATTGTTTGGTCTTCCAAAAGAGGACGATATCTGCTTCGTCATGCCTGGAGCTGATCCGTGCTGGTCGCTGAGGAAATACATCAACTTAGTGCTGTCGATCGCCGGATCGGCTTTAACCGTGGACGAAGCAGAGTCCACTGTTGGTTTACGCCTTCAGCTCACTCAAGGCCGCGTGTATGAACACTGTTTCGTTGTGAAAGCGAAACTACTTTGTTTGGTCTTCCAAAAGAGGACCACAACTATCAGTGGTTAAGTTTTTTACAACACTGTTCCCGACACTCAACCATTTTCAGATGTGTGCAGCGCATTTTATGGAGGACTTTTTCCTGATCCTGGGAGAGTAGACTACAATGTCGGCTGTTCTGACTCACAGACTGTAAGTACGTTTTTTATATTTAAAGGATTTGCCACTGACGATTCAAACGTGAGTTTTTGAGCAGTGTGAGTAGCACTTGTTGTTTGTCATTCTCCGATCACAAATGCAGACATGGTTTTGTTTACGCGGCGCGATGCAACGCAACGCGTAAAAAGACAGTATAAGTCATTATAATCCATAATTATGTCCCCACTGGATGCTACAAATGCCTTGTTTATAATGGGTTTTCATGTTTTTGTCTCGTCGCTCCGGCCTGACAGGGCATCACTGTATGGTGAGGGGCGTAACATTTCCGTCACACGCTTGAGGTATTCGGCCAATCACAACGCTCTGGATAGCTGGCCAATCAGAGCACAACTCGCTTTTCAGACCGATTTGCTTTGTAAATATCGATCGCGTTTCAGAAAGGCGCTGCATAGAGGAGAAACAATAATGTACATTATGTGGAAAATAATGTGTTTTTTAACCTTAAACCACATAAACACATTTCATTACACCAAATACACAACATAATGTTCTTTTTAGCAACATCATATGATCCCTTTAACATGTGAACTTTTGATTATGTGATGTTCCTGTTAGGAGGGGACTGCCTCAAAATCCTTTTAAAATATAGTTACATTGAACATGTTATGGCATAGCCTATTTTGTTTGGTTATAACCGCCTAAATGCCTCATTATAATATTTAGTTGAATAGAATATTTATATAAATAAATAGCATGTTATTATATCAATTTATATTTGAATTAGTAAAAATATTACATTTAATTTGATTCATATTATTAGTAACACTATTTTTGTTATTATTTTGCAATTTCTGTAATTCTGAATGCCAGGATTTGTTTTTTATAGTCATTATATTTAGTTAAATATAATATGTCTTTAAATAAATATTGTTATTATATCGTATATTTCATTAATAACTATATTAGCATTAATTTTAATAATTGATAATTGAGACTGGGTTGTCTACTTGTTATTATCTGATTACCAGTATTAGTTTTATTTTATGATCTTATCTTTATTTGAATCTATATATATATCTATATATATATATAATACGGTACTTCACCTGCACTAAAGGCCGCTTCTCTCTGCAGGTGTTGGAGACAAACCGCAAACCGTCTGGGTCGTCGTCTCTCGTTTGACCCTGTGACGGGCCGTGTTCAGACGTTATTGGATTCTCTCTACATGCCTAATGGCTTTGCCTTCTCACCTGATGAGGACTTCCTGCTTCTGGCTGAGACCAGCATCGCACATATTATGAAGTAAGAGGTTCTCAGGTTCTGGTTGAAAGGGCCTAAAGCGGGCACTAAGGAGGTCGTCCTGAACAACATGATCGGTTTATCGCCTCATGACCGCGGCACGTTTTTGGTGGCAGAACACTGTTAGATTCAAGGACGACGTTCCCACCATTCTTGGATCTGATTGGTCCGTATCCTGCTCTTAAATGCTTCATAGTGAAGGTGGGTAAATCTTAAGTTATTTTAGTATCATTGAGAAATTGTGGTTTAATACTATTGTAGTTTTTATTAATATTTTGATTTTGTTTTTTAGATTTCCATTTCCATTTTTATTTTAAAGTTTTTGTAAATTTGTTGCGTTTTGTCTTTTTTTTTTTAGTATTGAATATGTCCATTTAATTTATAATAGTTTTTACTTCAATTATTTATTATTATGATTTCAGTACATAAAGTAAAAAACAAAAATTTTCTATATATATATAAAGTAATAAAATAATTTTTTTAAACTTATATAACATTATTTCAATAACAACTTTTTTATTTATAATTCAGTTTTTGTTCTTAGAATTCTACCGTGGTGGTTTTTTAGATTTCCATTTTTATTTTAATTAAGGTTTCATTAATTTGTGTGTGTGTATATATATCTTTATAATAGAAATAAAAGGTATCTATAATAAAAAATACTTTTAAGCAAAAAATAAAAACAGAATTTACAAATGATTTGAGAATGCTTTTATCAATCAAACACAAAAAACAAAAGTCCACACCAAACTTTGCAATGCTACTAACAAATATAATGAAAGAATTATGTGCAAAACGTCATTAAACATGTCAGACATGTTGATCACAGACTGGAAAGTGCTTCACTGAACAGATATATTGAAGTATTGTGAGAAAGATCTGCTTATGGCTGTCTGCCACCTCTCAGATCATTTTGGGTGATTTGAGGTATTGCCAGAAGATTGATGAAGGTTAGGTAGTATTCTGAAAGTAAAACGTCCCTTAATGCCTCAAGTTTGGGCTGCTGTAAGTGAGAGCAAAGCAACAGCACTATAATGAAATGCTAAATACAATATTTGCACTTAGTGGATCAATTAGTTGTGGTAGAACTCAAGTGAAATGCCATATGGATGTGACAGGAACCGAAAAAGTGAGAGAATATTTTTATACAACAAGATATTTTGTGCATTAAAAATATTGTAGTTCACTATCATATGCAAGTACATTTCTGCTATGGGATAAAATGACAAAAATGTTAATTGCAACTTTTAATCTCACAATTTGGAAAACAGAATTGCAAGATATAAACTCACAATTCTGAGAAAAAAAGTCAAAATTGTGAGTTTATAACTCGCTTTTAATTATATAAAGTTGCAATTCCGAGAAGTCCGAATTGTGAGAATTCTGAGTTTACATCTAGCAATTTTGTTTCAGAATTGTGAATTTATATCTTGCAATTCAAAGGAAAAAAAAAGTCCAAATTGTGAGCTAAAAAGTTGCAATTACCTTTATTATTTTTTATCCCGTAGCCAAAAACAAGCTTCCATTATAAATGCTTATCATAAAAGGCAGGCTTAGTGCAGTTGTAAATATTGTATAACTGAATATGTGGAGCGAAATGTTTCAGACACATCTGGCAAAACAAACAAGTAATCCAACAATTTGAGTGCATTACAAAATTCGAGCTTAAGTTCAAAACTGTGCGTGTGTTAAAGCAAAAGAAAAACTAAATCTTCAAAATCAGTAAACTTAAAATAAAGACAATATTCTGTGTTATTGTTAAAGCAGCAAACTGAACATTCATTGAGAATAAAGAGGAATATGATGTGAATGCTCTCACAGATGTGAATGAGGGCTGGAGGGGATGAAGGCCGTCCTGTCTGTGAGAGTCTGTGGTGTGTTTGGTACCCTGGGCGCACCCTGATGACCTCATCAGAGGAGGAGAGACTAGGCGTCTTTGGGGGAACGTCAGGATATAAAGGCAACAATAGGGCTTGTTTTTCAATGCCCTTTATTCTTTCCCTCCATTAGTCTTCTTCCTGTAAACCTCTCCACGCTCTACTTCAGCGTCTGTCGTCGTTTGTTTCTGTGAGGCACGAGGCTGCTGAACATCAACCGAGGATCAAACCTAAACCTGGTGAAACGGTGACAAGCGAGACAAACTACCATGTTAAAAATAATAATAATACAGCCTTTCCCAGTGAATGCTGATTGTTGAAGTGTTAAGGAAGCACTGACTGTGAGTCGTAGACGCCTGGTGTTCTGCAGGACTGTCCCGAGCAGGACTGCAGCATCATTAGCCGGTGGTTCATCTTCTCCAGGACTTCCTGATCGATGCTCTTGGCGATGTTACTCAGCTGAAACGGGTCTGCTGTCAGGTTATAGACCTCCACAAACACCTGCAAGCAAAGATGGAGAGCTATTATTACGGTATGTATATTTTTACATTTTTTATTCAATATTACGTATTTTGTCATAATATAATATATATAATTATAGATATAATACCCTAATAAGATATATGATTAATTATATATATATTATTAATCAATAAAGATAATTTCCCAGATAGAATACCGACGATGTATTTAAATATATACACAACATATATCCATATACACACACACACACATTTATACAGTATATACACGATTATTATAATAAAAATAATGATTTAATACAAATAATAAAACATACATAGTATATATAAAACAAAAATGATACAATATAATTATATATTATATATATATAATATATATATATACACACACATACCCACACATTACATGAATACATATACAATATGATAAACGCATTAAAATATTAATATTATATATAAACAATACATAGATTACATAAATAGATTTAAAAATTTTATTTTAATTGTGTTATTTTAGTTTTTATTATACTTGGCAGTATTACTGTCAGTTAGCTGTTGGAAACACTATATTTTATTTTTACCTCGTTATCATCAAATTCACAGTACTGTAAGTTGGCAGCCTGTGCTACAGTGCGAACGCAGGCGTACGTGTTATTGTACGAGTCTTCACACACACAGTCGGGGAAGCACTCCTGCAGAGACAACAGCTGTGTTACAGCACTCCTTTTTTTGGATTACTTTAATGTCTATTATTTTATAAACGCAACCCTCACCGAGACCCCCGGGCCCAGCAAGGACAGCTGGGTTCTGAGGATGCTGCTTCCCTCTCCCTCATATTCCACCAGTCCATCAGATCTCCATGTGCTGCTGTTCCCTTTTCCAGTCTGAGACACAAAGACAGCTCAAATGATATGCAACCCCTTATTAATTATACTAAATTTGTAGCAAGAACATATATATAATATATATATATAAAAAATATATGTGCATTATGCCCAAAATGACCAAGAATGATTGGCAATTTAATGCATTTTTTAAAAATCATTTCAAAGTTAATAAATTCAATCAGGATCCACCATGATAGGAAGAAATGACATCCCGTCCATCTGAGTTTCATTGACGCTGTATCCTGCGATGTCCAGAATTGTTGGACCCAAATCCACATTTGCTATAAGTAACTATCAAAACAGATAAATTATTAATGACACATTTTGTTCATACATATACATACACACACATATATACACACACACAAACATATATATATATATATATACACACACGCACACACACACACACACCACTACCGCTCAAAACTTGGGTCAGTAAGACTTTAATGTTTTTTAAAAGATCTCTTATGCTTATCAAGGCTGCTTTTATTTGATCAAAAATACAGAAAAAACGTAATTTTGCAAAATGTTATTACAATATAAAATATTGGGTTCTATTTTAATATCCTTTAAAATATAATTTATTTCTGTTATGCAAAGCTGATTTCCATCAGCCATTACTCCAGGCATAAGGTCACAGTGATCTTCAGATCATTCTAAATTCAATTTTTATTAGAATTATCAATGTGGGCAACAGTGAAATTTCAGCTTTGATCATAGGAATAAATTACATTTTAATGTAATATTAAAATAGACAAACTTTATTTTACATCATAATATATTTCACAATATTTAATTTTTTCCTGTATTTTTGATCAAATAAAATGCATCCTTGATGAGCAAGGAAAACTCTGTAAAAACCTAAAAAAATTGTCTATCCCACACTTTACTGTAGTAATATATTAGAATATATTAAATAAATGTATACACCACACACCCCCTCTAAAATCTGATTTAGAATCAAAAATGTATTTAAAAAATCGAAAATTAAATATATTAAATTAAATAAGAAAAAAAAATTATTAAATGAAACAATAAAAAAAAAAAAATTAATATACAGTGGGTACGGAAGTATTCAGACCCCCTTAAATTTTTCACTCTTTTGTTATATTGCAGCCATTTGCTAATCATTTAAGTAAATTTTTTTTCCTAATTAATGTACACACAGCACCCCATATAGACAGAAAAACACAGAATTTTGACATTTTTGCAGATTTATTTAAAAAAAAAAAAACGAAATATCACATGGTCCTAAGTATTCAGACCCGTTGCTCAGTATTTAGTAGAAGCACCCTTTTGATCAAATACAGCCATGAGTCTTTTTGGGAAAGATGCAACAAGGTTTTCACACTTGGATTTGGGGATCCTCTGCCATTCCTTTTTGCAGATCCTCTCCAGTTCTGTCAGTTTGGATTGTAAACGTTGGTGGACAGCCATTTTTAGGTCTCTCCAGAGATGCTCAATTGGGTTTAAGTCAGGGCTCTGGCTGGGCCATTCAAGAACAGTCACAGAGTTGTTGTGAAGCCACTCCTTCGTTATTTTAGCTGTGTGCTTAGGGTCATTGTCTTGTTGGAAGGTAAACCTTCGGCCCAGTCTGAGGTCCTGAGCACTCTGGAGAAGGTTTTCGTCCAGGATATCCCTGTACTTGGCCGCATTCATCTTTCCCTCGATTGCAACCAGTCGTCCTGTCCCTGCAGCTGAAAAACACCCCCACAGCATGATGCTGCCACCACCATGCTTCACTGTTGGGACTGTAGTGGACAGGTGATGAGCAGTGCCTGGTTTTCTCCACACATACCGCTTAGAATTAAGGCCAAAAAGTTCTATCTTGGTCTCATCAGACCAGAGAATCTTATTTCTCACCATCTTGGAGTCCTTCAGGTGTTTTTTAGCAAACTCCATGCGGGCTTTCGTGTGTTTTGCACTGAGGAGAGGCTTCCGTCGGGCTGCTCTGCCATAAAGCCCCGACTGGTGAGCTGCAGTGATGGTTGACTTTCTACAAATTTCTCCCATCTCCTGACTGCATCTCTGGAGCTCAGCCACAGTGATCTTTGGGTTCTTCTTTACCTCTCTCACCAAGGCTCTTCTCCCTCGATAGCTCAGTTTGGCCGGACGGCCAGCTCTAGGAAGGGTTCTGGTCGTCCCAAACGTCTTCCATTTAAGGATTATGGAGGCCACTGTGCTCTTAGGAACCTTAAGTGCAGCAGAAATGTTTTTGTAACCTTGGCCAGATCTGTGCCTTGCCACAGTTCTGTCTCTGGGTTCTTCAGGCAGTTCCTTTGACCTCATGTTTCTCATTTGCTCTGACATGCACTGTGTTGTGAGCTGTAATGTCTTATATCGAGTTGGTATGGCTTTCCTAATCAAGTCCTACTAGTATCATCAAACCAGCTGGACTCAATGAAGTGTAGAACATCTCAAGGATGATCAGAAAAATGACAGCCCCTAGTTAAATAATTAGTGTCACAGCAAAGGGTCTGAATACTTAGGACCATGTGATATTTCAGTTTTTCTTTTTTAATAAATCTGCAAAAATGTCAACAATTCTGTGTTTTTCTGTCAATATGGGGTGCTGTGTGTACATTAATGAGGAAAAAAATTAACTTAAATGATTTTAGCAAATGGCTGCAGTATAACAAAGAGTGAAAATTTAAGGGGGTCTGAATACTTTTTGTACCCACTGTATATATATATATATAAAATATATATCATATATAATATATATCTATATATATATAAGATATAATATAAGATAATTTTATGTTTTTCATTTTTTTAATGTAAAAGCTTGTTTATTTTACCGGGCTTGTCTGGTTGGGTTTGATATTAGGCCCTCGCACCAGAAGTGGAACTCGGATATCAAATTCATAGAGTTGCCTCTTGTCCATCGGAAGAGAAAACTGGCCTGAGAGGAAGAAACAGGCACATGACAAAATAAAAGCTGGGTAAAGTTAGAGAAAAAACATTTCTCAATTATGTAACTCATCATGTACCGGTGTGGTATCCATTGTCGGAGGTGAAAATGATGTAGGTGTTGCTAAGCTCTCCTCTGACCTCCAGCTTTCTCACCACCTTCTCCACCAGGTCGTCTACTGATAGTAAAGTGCGCCACCTATTGGAACAGATCATCAGTAGCACATTACATCATGTGCAGTATTAAAATATCAAGCAAGCGATTTAAAAGCATCTGAATACCGTTTTCTATAGGCGTTATCCAAGAACTCCACTGAAGAGTTTGTCATGGGTGTTTTTGCTTGTCTGATGAGCCAGTGCTTGTCCTGAAATGCAGGTTGAAATGCTGCAAGATACTCAAAAAAGCATCCATTCAGAACATCTACAACACATCAGGCCCGTACCTTGCCGTGTATGTTAAAGTTAGGGTCTCTTGGTGCTTTAACATTGGGAAAACTGCTCTCGTACTGAGGAGCGGCTGTCCAGGGCGAGTGCGGGGCCGGTGTGGACACCATCATGAAGAAAGGCCTGCGGTTAGACTTGTTTTCCAGGAAGTCAATGGAAATATTGGCCTGGATGGAATCAGAAGCCACTTAACATCAGTTACATGAGGCTTGATGTAGTGTACACAGGTGAGATCTGCTCTTACCAGAACATCTGTAAGGTAATCCTCACTGTAGTTCTGTCCATGCCGCTGCGCCCTGCCATTCACAGACAGTGTGTAGTTGTAGTATTTGGAGTTTCTCTCCTGTAGGAATATGTTAAAATCATCGCGGAGATTTCACTCTAAACAAATCTGATTCCATAAACTTGTTTAAAAAAAAAATTCAAACAAGTTTCAAAACTTGTTAAAATAAATTATTAAAATCAAAATTACAATAAAGAAATAAAAAATATGAATATAAAAAGGGGAAATAAGGAAAAGGAAGGAAGAACAAGGGAAAGAAATAGGTCAAATAAACAGACAGGTAAACATAGAAAAAGTACATTAAAAAAATATTAAAATGAGTGGAATTTTAAAAATATAAATAAACAAAAACGTATATATTACTGGTCTTTAAAAGAAAAAAAAAAATGGTGGGCCCCCTTTCCATGATCCATGTAGCTTCACACAAAAACCTACAATCTGCTCTCAATGAGTTATGAATCATGGGAGCTGCTAATAAGAGAATAATCAGCCAGGCTCTTTCTCTTCTGGATTCATTTCTTGCATGAGTTCTTGTACCAGCTTCACAAACATGCTATATTTTTGGCAACAGACTGTTTTCCTAACCTTCCAGCTAAAATGAGACCTTTGCAGCACTGATGGGAAAGGTTGAAGGGCTTGTCAATGTGTTCCAGCTTGTCATTTCTCTGCTATGATTTAGCAGAGAAGCTGGAACACACTGTCAAGCCCTTTTCATTTTTTTTATTCTCTTTATTTCTTTTTTAAATTCTCTTCAGTTTAATTTTTTTTTTACTTTATTTTCTATGTTGTCTTCTACTAGTGATTCTCAAAGTTAAGCCACCAGGCCTCTTCTTTATGTTTTAATTATAAACCATTATACGTAGGTTTTATTAATATTTTGAAATAGCTTTCATTTGAATTTATTTGCTTTTTTAATTCAAATGACAAGTTATCTGCACTAGAGCATCCAGTGTACTGTGCATGACAACCCTAAAGCTCTGGTAAAAGCACGATCTTCTGATTTTTTCTTACCAAGGCGAACCAGTGATCCCATCCCGGAGGGACATGCTCCACTCCTCCTGCTTTTTTACTGCCGTACTAAAGCAGAGAAACAGACATGATGATTCAAGGTGATGTACTGTCAACTGATTCACATCTATGACTGCAGGTATATATAGACTATAAAATGTTTTCCACCCTAAAGGAAGGGTTTCAGCATTGCAAAAGCTCCCAGTTTGTGTCTTTACCTCGTTCAGATACTTCCCAGCAAAGAAGGTCTGATAGGTGCCGTGTTTCTGAAGGAAGGCAGAGAAAGTCTCGGGCTCTTGGGTCTTCTGCCATGCAGTGCTGCTGCAGTTGCCCTCCAGCGTGTTGTTGACCACATGATGGTTATGAGGGTATTTGCCCGTCAGGATACTCGCCCGGCTGGGACAGCAAAGGGGACTGGCGACAAACTGCATGAGAGAAGAAATGGCAAGAAGAGTTGGGAGATGCTGTGCAAAATGACAGATGCAATGGCAAACATGCGTGCTGGTTGATCCACAAAGCACATTCTGCTTGATATCCCCAACAAATCTATAATTATTCTTATTTAGAACAATATGAGGGCTTTTTAAGCTTACAGTTCATGCAAGATCCAATAGCACGTGTATGCAACAAGCACAATTTCTACTTACCGTGTTTGTAAAGGTTATCCCAGCATCACCTATCAGCTTTTTAGTCTTCACTAAAGGCATCTGTACAATAAAAGATGGCAAGATGCTGATTATGTAGCTCGTTCACTTAGCAACGATATATAAAGTGAAATGCATGGAGGAAATTACGACCAGAGAATTCAGACAACAAAAAAACTCACTTTCTTAGAAAATATACTCACCATTCCGCCAATGGAGACATCCAGATCATCGGTCAAGATTAAAACAATATTCGGTGTGGGATTCATTTTAGCCTCGGCCAGACTGTTGCAAAGCAAAGTGACGCAGATGAGAAGAAAACGTACTATTACTAACGGAGACGAAACCATCTTTGACGCCGAATTAAAAACAAATAAAGCCATGACTTAAACGAGGACCTTTTCTTGTGATAAAAGCATGAAATATTGTTAAGGAAACCGCTCCTTCAGAGGAACAGTTAGCTTGCCTTGTCTAGTGTATGATATTGCGAATCATACTATGGCGACATTTTTGCCTCATGAATATTAATTGTGGCGTCTAGTCACGTCGCCTAATTTATATCACCTACAGCATAGTAGGATTCGCTAATTCGCCAGAAGACTGACGCCCACCTACCAACGTCTGCCGCACAGCCAATCAGATTCCAGCACAATCCCTTGGCATCATTAATATTCATGTTCAAGCCCGTCGCCATAGTAGGATTAATAAATCATGTTTCAGTCATGAGGAGAGACGGAAGCCTCGGTCAGCTGGGGCAAGTTCAAGCTCAAACCGGTTCAAGCTCAAACCGGTGTGCACCGTTTGCTACATGTTTCCTGGAAACGGTGTGTAACGGGGTTTGAGATGCGTTTTCTCTTGTTTGGTGGGTGTGTCAAACATCTCAGCCCAATCAGCAACAGCATGTATGTAAACCACGTGCTATTAAAGAGACAGCTCGCACAATGTAAATAACATCCAAATAAATTCACAAGAGCAAGTATATTGTTTGCACATGTTTATTTACATTAAAGGAAAAATAACTGAAATAATAAGAGCACAAGTATAGATCTGGAACTTCATTAAGTCTGTCTAAATATCATTTAGTAATTGCAATGTCTTCTGGTCCATATCCTTTCCTTAGGAAGGTGTGCTAGATACTGATTAATGTAACATAAAAATACTATACATATTTATATATTTTGCTATTGTATTATGGAGTGACACTTTCATAAACTTTTCTATACCCCTCTGATTATATAATGGTAAATATTACAATATCATAGCACAACAACAGTGATGATAAGCCTAATACTCGCAATAAAAATAATAAGGCCATATAGATCATAACACAGTCTCGGAGGTAAGAAGTGGATTATCCTTCACCTGAAATGTTTGTCTTTTCATCCTGAAATGCGAGGCAAATGTTGGATCACAATAATTAGGAACCACAGTTTGCACAAATCCCTTCATTTGATTGGGATGTTCTCTTTTATTCTGGAGGCCAAGGGCAGGGACTACCCTTGAATAAAAAATACCATCGAGCAAATTTTGCAGTATTAAACACGTATTTATACCGATTTCATCAGGCTCCGAAAATTCTTCAAAAAGAGCACAAAGAATGGCCTTCTCAGCCGCCATAGCTGCAACTCTTGTGTCATCAGAACAGGGTGTTCAACGCACCACCGTTTCCGTTTAAAACACGTTTTGCACCGTTTTGTCGGGGCTGAACGCAGCCCTGATGTTTATGCTCAAAGGCATGATGTCATTCATAAAATTCATGCTTTATGGCTTATGTGATCTGTACTACTTAAACCTCCACTACTTTACAAAAGTTGTATATTTTAATAATATACGGTACAATAATAATGCAGTTTTTCGCTTTAATTTAGACTTTCATGCAGTTGGTCAAGAAAACCAGAGCGGACCCCTTTAGACCCTATTTTTTTATAACAAACATTTATCTTAAATAATTTTTACGATGAATAAATTATACCTTATACTCTAATCAAATGGAGTAACTTATTTTACCTTGAAAAATAAATGTTTGAGAAAAATGTAATAATAATAATTCAATTGACATGTATTTAAATTAATTTTTATTAAATTAAAATAATTTACTAAAATAAATATACTTTTTTTCATCTCGGATATATCCTTATTTGTCAAATACATGACGTTATGAATGTAGTTTTTGCCAGATGCTTAACTAATGTAACTATTTATTTTGGACACCTTCATTTACAAACAATTGGATGTGTATTTTTATTTTTATGTTTTTATGTTATTGTTGTGAAATAAGTAAATGCTGTATATTTCTTATTCACCGGTTGTTTACAAACTTTGTTTAAAAAGTTTCGGAGGAGGGTTGAACTATTCCTGCTGCAGGGGCGTGCAATCAGGATTTAGACTGTTCAGGAAGGAAACTGGAGCCTGGGGAAGACGCTGCCAACCCCGCTCAAGGAATGGAACACACCCGGAACTCGAGTTCCTTATTGATTCATCTAAAACACTCTTTGGTTTGTACTTATGCGCAGCATGTGTGCACCAATGTGTAATGTTGAGCTTTAAAGAGGGCTAAAACATGTCTGGTGTGGAAGTGGCCAAAGAGGAACTTAAGGAGATAGACATCTGCTCGGAGGAGGAGGAGGAGAAGGAGGAGGAGAGCGGAGTTTTCGTCAACTCAGGTGCGTCGTACCTTGACGGCTTCTCAGCGTTTCACAAATGGGTTGCAAATGGACGTTCAGTATCTGATGAATACTGTGAGCGCGCCAAAACAGCTTCAGTCTCACTATCCAAGTGCGCAAAAGTGCCTCATGGAGCACCAGCTGGAGAGATCCGTATGGAGAGAGCAAGAGCAGGAGCAGGAGGAGGTGGAGGGGGGATCCATGAAGCAGGTGTGTATTCGGATGAAGAGGATCTGAGAGCGTCCCGGGCATCATCTATAGTGGACTGTCTGTTAGTGGAGCTCTATGACACATACAGTAATGGTGTCAGAGGAGTGGACAGCTCGACCGAAGCCTCCAGCTCAGAAGCCTTCCTGGGAAGGAGTAACACTGGCTCCAACTTCCTCCAAGAACTTCAGGAGAAGCACACGAGACGCCATCAGATGAAATACCTGGCTCAAAAAGGTGAGCACCACTTTCTTTTTCAAGTGAAGTCAATTAAATTCGATTCAGACTGTTAATTTATTCTTGTTTATGTTATTCATACACTAGGGGTCCAGAGTTTGGAATAATTAAGATTTGTTTAAAAATACAGTAAAATCTGTTACATTGTGAAATATTACAGTTTAAGATAACCGTTTTATATTTAATCTTAATTTTTTCCAAACGTTTGATTGGTAGTATATGTGCATTATAAATATTTGAATAATTTACAGAATTTTTCATTTTTTTAGAACCCATATTTATTTATATTTCAAATCATGCTATAAAAAAATAAAGTGTATATGTAGGAAGGGGATGTGGGTTTCGGTTTTGTGTGAAAGGAGGTTTTTCGCAGCCAATGTTTAAACTTTGGTCCTCTTTTCGAGCTTTTATTTGTTCTTTTTTTTCCGCTGCATTGTCATTAGGCGCTCTTTGCAGATTTTGGAGAGCCGATAATACCAAGGTCAGGACGAGTGAGTAAATTCCTCTTCAGTCCACCATTACCAGTAATCTCTCTCCATATGATAGGTCATACGACAATGGTTTTAGAAAGAGAAGCGTAACTGTAGAGGGGGTGACATACAGCTGTAGAAAGGAGTAACAGAGAGAAAAGCAGACGCTGAGATGACTAGAGTACAGGAGGTGAATGGCAAGGACTGGACTTCGAAACCGATTATGTTAACGATTTGTTTGCTGAAGTAATTTAATTGTTGTTTCAGGTGCCCAGGTTCTTTGTAGGCCATCATGACAATTTACATACAGAGGTCTTTTGTACATATGTATACACAGTGTTAAGTCAATCATAACGATCTTAATCTTTCTACATAAGTTCCATGTTTTGCGTGCATGAATTTGATTTGTTGCATGCTTTTTTATTTTCTATCAAATGAATGCATATTGTTTAGCAACCTTTATTTTGTGCTCAGGTCCAGAGGAGCTGAAGTGGATCATTCAGGAAGTGAAGTATCGTATTGGTGTGCAGTCGGCCAAACTGGTGCGTCAGGTCAAGAGGAAGGACAGACTTCGGCAGAAGTTTCAGAAGAACTGTGATATAGTCACCGCCTGCCTGCAAGCCATCTCTCAGAAAAGACGTAATTACAAATCATTCTCTCATTTCACTCCTCTTGTGGTCATTATTGCTTTGAGCAGTGTTAAATTACCCAATGCCTTCTTTGCTATTTGAAGACTAATGTATTCCAGATCGAAAGCATGTCTTCGCTTTCACTGACGCTTGTTGTCTGTTATCATTCAGCTGCTTTAAAGGAATAGTGCACCTAAAAATGAAAATTTGCTGAAAATGTCCTCACCCTCAGGTCATCCAAGATGTAGATGAGTTTGTTATTTGAGGGACAGATTGTAGAAATTTACCACAGAACTGTAAATCACCAGTGGTTCCTCTATTAATGTCTTTAAAGTGAAAAGCAAATGCATCGAGAACCGTTCAAACTGTTCCTTCCAAATAAAATATGAGTTCGTGATTTCCAATGATAGTATTATTAACGCGAACAGGAGGCTAGAGCGTCCCCAACGTGAAAATCAGGAGAGCAGAAAGTGCACGAATCAAGACACCATGACAAGCCAAAACAGTTCTAAACATATCACAAGATGTTAATTAATGGCCTAGGACATTAACAGAGTGGATTATTGTGGTGATTTGTTTGGGCCGGGTTCAGTGACGTAGTGGATTTGGACTCTCATTCTAAGACACGGGCACATCACGCAGCGGGATCCAATGGTGAGCAAGTGATGTAATGCTAACTTTCCCCAAATCTGTTCCGATGAACAAACAAACTCATCCACATCTCGGATGGCCTGAGGATGAGTACATTTTTGGAAGGGGGACGGAGAAGTAATTCACAGATTAATGAATGAGAGGTTTAATATAGTTTACATAGGTAGCGGTTGCCGAAAAACTCAGGCTCACATATATCAAATGCAATTTTGCTTCACCTTGTTCTAGTTCTCTGTTGATATTTTAGGAGACAGTGTTCTCAGAGTGAAATATCGATAATCAAAACCGCCAAACGATAAACACGCTGAGGTGGATTCCTCCTCCGCTATAAAACTGATAGTTTGCACGATTAGAATTCAAAAACCGCGACTACTTGTTCAATATACACTTACGGGGGGGGTGGGGGGTGTGTGGTTTGTGGGAGCATGGGGGGCAGGGGCAAGCGGTTTTTTTTGTTTTTTTTTTTTTTTTTTTTTTTTGGGGTTTGGTTGGGGAGGGGGGGGGTCCTTTTGTGGGGGAAATTCAATCCATTCGGTTTCAGAGCAGACACATTCATGTAATGAGTTTATGACACTGACAATGTGAAATTTAGCATCCTGTAAGGTGTTGAAACAACAGGGTCACTAGAACAACTCAAATTTGGATTTTGCTCGCAAATTAGTAATTGTCCAGCAGTAATTCCCTTACACATTTGAATGCAATGGGTGCTTTTGTTCATATATTTGGTTCAGGCACGTGCATGTCCAACAAATGTAGCGGTCTCTGCATCTTTTAATGTCTTTTTCCTCCATTTTATCTACATGCAGCATGACAAGCACTGTCAAACAGGTACAGTATGAAATCACATCAAAAGCATTACTCTACATGGTTGCCGTTCAGCAGTCAATGTCTAATCTTAATGCAAGAGGAGACACTTTGTAGTTGTCAATGGTTGTGATTCAGTTTTTTTATTTGTTGACATGTTTATTTTTGTAAACATGAGTAGCACGGTTTAACACTGTTCTTTTCTCATTAAAATGCATGTCAGAAAATATACTAGAAGGCTTATCATTCAATGGAAAAATATACATTTTCCATATTATTACTTTCTTTTTTGGCCTGAAAATTTTAAACAACTGTTTTGTGTCTCTCGTTAGTCACATTAAGGGTGTTCTTCTTCATAGGGTTCGGGTAAATTGGGAGACTTTTGGACAATCATATAATGTTAATGATCAAACTTACCTGATTTTACCCTATTGTCTGGATAGTTGCTTGAATTTGGAATACACTGTCATTTAGCATAAAATGAGAAAACCTGCTTTATGACAAATTTTTCATTATCTCTTTCACTAATAATTAATCCCTAAAATAACATACTCCTTTCTCTGTGTTCCGTAAAGTACAACATTTTCTTTGTAAAATCATTCAGATCGCTTGTATGACTGAATTTATGGCAATTTAACCATTTTATCCTTATTCTTATCTCAGGATTTTACCCTTATTGGGTCCTAAATCAAGACTCATCTGTTTACTCTTAGATTTTTCTCAGTATCTTTATTGGAATCTATGGCTCCATGAAGAACCTTTGACATTCAATCTTTCCATTCCACAAAAGGTTCTTTAGAATGGAAAAAGGTTCTTTAGATTATTAAAAATTTCTTAACACTAAGAAGAAATTCTTTTAAATTGATAGTTCACCCAAAAATGAAAATGTGATGTTTATCTGCTTACCCCCAGGGCATCCAAGATGTAGGTGACTTTGTTTCTTCAGTAGAACACGTTTGATTTTTAACTTTAACCGTTGCAGTTTGTCAGTCGTATAATGCATGGCAATGATAACAAACTCTATGAGAGTAAAAAAACATGCACAGACAAATCCAAATTAAACTCTGCGGCTCTTGATGACACATTGATGTCCTAAGACACAAAACAATCGTTTTTTGTGGGAGAAATCGAACAGTATTTATATAATATTTTACCTCTAATACACCACTATGTCCAACTGCTCTGAGCGCGCGCACGGCATCCGGTGCATGAGGCGTGTACGCACTCTGGCGTAGTTTACGTTAATGGGTGTGTTGATATCAAGCCGAAGAGCAATCAACCATAACTTCAGGCGAGCAGGCTCAGAGGTTGGGAATATGTGGAAAGTCACCACTCTCGAATGAGTTCGCGCAAGAGAAAGTAATTTTTTTAGTTTTAAGTCGGTTTGAACAAATCCGGATAAGCGCAAGTAAGTACCAATTTGATTAGCCGTCATACCTACAATGTTTGTGCACTGTGTAAACAATGAGTGACGTATACGCGCGAGAGATCACTTCCAGCGCTTGCGTAAACTAAGCCAGAGCGCGTACACACCTAAAGCAGTTGGACATAGTGGTGTATTAGGGGTAAAAAATTATATAAATACTGTTCGGTTTCTTGCACAAACCGATTGTTTCGTGTCTTAGGACATCAATGTGTCGTCACGGGCCATAGGGTTTAATTTGGATTTGTCTGTGCATGTTTTTTTTACTCTCATAGATTTTGTTACCATTGCCATGCATTATACAACTGATAGACTGCAACGGTTTTCCTCTGACACCTTTTTTTTAAAGTAAAAATCTCCGTTTGTGTTCGACTGAAGAAACAAAGTCACCTACATCATGGATGCCCTGGGGGTAAGCAGATAAGCATCACATTTTAATTTTGGGTGAACTATCCTTTTTAAGGCTTGTCACTAAAACCAACATTTTTGGGCCGGGGGAACCAAAAAAATTTTTCCTGTGGCATTTCTGCAAAAAATAAAAAAAACTTTGATAGTACATGGTATTGTATTTCCTTATTCCTTGCCGATAAAGATTAAGGCTAAAGTTGGAAGCATGGCACTAGTCATTCATGTACAGGCAATTGTTTCTGGTCTCTAGCCCATCCTCCAGAGCTCCAGCGGTCCCTCCTCCCTCTCAACCCCGAATATGACGCTCATATGTGGGTGTAGACACGCGCATTACGGCGATATTCCGCCTCTCCCACACTCCGCGTTCTTTTCGATCGCCTTTGATGCTTTTATTCCATTTATAATTCATATTCCTCAGTTACAGACACGCATCTTCACGTATGAGGATAAATGATGCTGAAATGTGTTTGTGACATTTTTCCCAGGACCTCGAGTGGAAATGAGTTTTCCTCTGATTTATTGATCAGGTCGATCATAACGAGTAGGAGGAATATTTTTTAGATGAGATGATTCTCGGGATGAGATCGTTGTAAAACGGACCTCTCAGGGTTTTCTCCAGATGAAGCAGGAAAGGTTTGTTTCCTCTAAGAGGTCGAGGGTTTGTATGAAACGGCAGAATGCAGCTGGAGGAGTCGGTAATATGATCAGTAATGTGCTGAAGAAACGCAACGGCATCTCTAGAAGAGCGCCGCGTCTGCTATGCACCCTAGAGCCAGGTGAATACAGCATGCTTTAAAAGCATTCATTTTATTCATTGTTTGTATATAAAACTGTTCAGTTTATAAAACTGTTCCGCCCATTTATTTGCACTGGTGTTGAATGTAGAATGGTGTTTTTGTGATAATTAGGTTGACCTAAAGGGCCTCCCATTTATGCATACTGTATATATTATCTATATATTATTATTTTATTATATATAATATATTAATATATATATATAAACAAAAACATATATATTGGTTATATATATTTCTAAATGATATAGTAAACAGTATTTATTAGTAGTATATATGTTAATATAATTTTTTAATTGAAAAAAAAATATTATGGTTTTGTATTTGAGGTGTGCTGAAAGTTATATTATGGTTATTTTAGTCCCTTAAGAAATATTTTATTTAATAAATATTCGTTCAGACACTTTTGTCGTGTAATGCAACATGAGTGCAGGAGGAGGGCTGGAGAGATGTAGGTTAATCCGGAACAGTCCCGGTTGACGAGTGAAAGGCAGAAATGAGAAATGTGATACGTTCTAGTCTGTTGGGTATTTAGAGCATGAAACTGTGACGGAGATGGACTCAGGTTGGTCTTTGCTTATTCTTATGCACACAAAAAAAACCTGAGCTTTTTTCCACACCGTGTTTGCGAGGTTGAGTTGTTTACATGCACGTCTGGCAGGATTTAGCATCTTTAGCACTGGCTACTGTGAAAGATACAGCATTGTAAAAAATTCATCGTGTTGTTATAGCACTTTATCGCTCAATATGACGCCTTAACAGTGAAAGAAAACAGTTTATTTCGTCTTGATACAGGATGGTGTCGTGTATCCGGAAGAAACTGCAGGCGGAAGTGAGATTCAGCACCGCTCTGCAACGGACAGCGACATTTATCAACTATTCGATATCCCGCGTTTGGTTTCTCGTGGTCGATAATACACTAATACACTTGTCGTTTCCAGTCATTTCTGTTTTTGGTATTTATTCCTGTTAGGCAAAGAAGAGACTTAAAAACCTGAGTTGGATAACCTGCCTGCCATAAATAATGAGCCATTTGAATGAAAAACAAAAACAAAAACACCCTTATTTATACTGGGTGAAAAGAGAAGGGGATGTAGGTAAAATTTGGATTTATACCAACAAACACACCCCACACACACACAAAACACACATACACACACACACACACACACACACACTACACCAAAGATTCTAGATAGTATATATATATACTATATACAACACACACACACTGTCTGTGTGCTTGATTGCATTTTAGCTGTGCACGTTTTTTGTAATATGAGTGGTGATTACACAACATCCCTTCATTCATTTGTCAATGAGACACCTGCAGCTCCAGAGGAGACGTCTTTATATGGTCATCATCTTCTCACTGATGCCCACTGTTTTGTCTTGTTTCAGGGGTGGACACCAGGTTGAAGTTCACTATCGAACCTTCTTTGGGCAAGAACGGCTTTCAACAAGTATGTATTAGAGACCCATTGTAGAAGATGTGTGTTCAACTCCCCCTCAATAGGAATAAATGTACATTGGTTGCGCATGTTTATTGTTTGTGTCTGTTTTGCTCTGCAGTGGTACGACGCACTGAAAGCAGTGGCCAGACTCCCAGTAGGGATTCCCAAAGAGTGGAGGAAGAGGGTAAGTGTGCTGGAAATGTCTCTTTTGAGACACTTGCAGTGTTTTCATATCTGTGACATTTGTTTTTTTGGTATAGGTATGGCTGACCCTGGCTGACCAGTACCTCCACAGCATCTCCATAGACTGGGAGAAAACGATGAGATTCGCCTTCAATGATCGCAGCAATCCAGATGATGACACTTTGGGAATCCAAATTGTGAAGGTATATATATGTAGTGTTATGCAGTTATTTTTAATTTTAAGACAATTATTTAAGCAGTTATTTATGGAAGCTTGTTTATGCCACAGGATCTATAAAATCATAAACTGGGCTAATTCTGACATTTTTCTCTTAATTCTGAGTTTACATCTCACAATTTAGACATTTTTCTTGCAATTTTGAGAAAAGAAAGTCAGAATTGTAAGATATGACCTCACAACTGCAAGAAAAAACTTAAAAAAACAAAATTGAGTCAAGTCACAATTCCTTTCTTTATTTTTTTATTTCATGCCAGGAAAAAAAAACTGAATTGTGACATAGAAGAATTGTGAGTAAAAAAAAAAAAAAATCCAAATTCTGAAATGTAAACTCATGTTGTAATTGTGAAATATAAACTCAGAATTACGAGGAAAAAAGTTAAAACTGTGAGATATAAGGAAGTCCAAATTGTGAGATATAAATTCCCAAAAATTCAGAAATGTTAGATATAAAGTCTCAAATTACCTTTATTATTTTTTTTTATTTTGTGGCGGAAATGGGCTTTCATTGTTATTTTTAATTTTAAGGTGAAAATATATACAGTGGGTACGGAAAGTATTCAGACCCCCTTAAATTTTTCACTCTTTGTTATATTGCAGCCATTTGCTAAAATCATTTAAGTTCATTTTTTTTCCTCATTAATGTACACACAGCACCCATATTGACAGAAAAAACACAGAATTGTTGACATTTTTGCAGATTTAAAAAAGAAAAACTGAAATATCAAATATCACTTAAGTATTCAGACCCTTTGCTGTGACAACTCAGGTGCTGTCCATTTCTTCTGATCATCCTTGATATGGTTCTACACCTTCATTTGAGTCCAGCTGTGTTTGATTATACTGATTGGACTTGATTAGGAAAGCCACACACCTGTCTATAAGACCTTACAGCTCACAGTGCATGTCAGAGCAAATGAGAATCATGAGGTCAAAGGAACTGCCTGAAGAGCTCAGAGACAGAATTGTGGCAAGGCACAGATCTGGCCAAAAGGTTACAAAAAAATTTCTGCTGCAACTTAAGGTTCCTAAGAGCACAGTGGCCTCCATAATCTCCAAAGACGTTTGGGACGACCAGAACCCTACCTAGAGCTGGCCGTCCAGCCAAACAGAGCTATCGGGGGAGAAAATTCTTTCTTTTGAAAAAGAGCCTTGGTGAGAGACAGGTAAAGAAGAACCCAAAGATCACTGTGGCTGAGCTCCAGAGATGCAGTCGGGAGATGGGAGAGAGTTGTAGAAAGTCAATCATCACTGCAGCCCTCCACCAGTCGGGGCTTTATGGCAGAGTGGCCTGACGGAAGCCTCTCCTCAGTGGAAGACACATGAAAGCCCGCGTGGAGTTTGCTAAAAAAAACACCTGAAGAACTCCAAGATGGTGAGAAATAAGATTATCTGGTCTGATGAGACAAAGATAGAACTTTTTGGCCTTAATGCTAAGCGGTATGTGTGGAGAAAACCAGAAAGGAAACCAGGCACTGCTCATCACATCTCCAATACAGTCCCAACAGTGAAGCATGGTCGTGGCAGCATCATGCTGTGGGGGTGTTTTTCAGTTGAAGGGACAGGACGACTGGTTGCAATCAAAGGAAAGATGAATGCGGCCAAGTACAGGGATATCCTGGACGAAAACCTTCTCCAGAGTGCTCAGGACCTCAGACTGGGCCGAATGTTTACCTTCCAACAAGACAATGACCTAAGCACACAGCTAAAATAACGAAGGAGTGGATTCACAACAACTCTGTGACTGTTCTTGAATGGCCCAGCCAGAGCCCTGACTTAAACCCAATTGCGCACTATGGAGAGAGACCTAAAAAAATGGCTGTCCACCAACGTTTACCATCCAACCGACAGAACTGGAGAGGATCTGCAAGGAGGAATGGCAGAGGATCCCCAAATCCAGTTGTGAAAATCTTGTTGCATCTTTCCCAAAAAGACTCAGGGCTGTATTAGATCAAAAGGGTGCTTCTACTAAATATTGAGCAAAGGGTCTGAATACTTAGGACAATGTGATATTTCAGTTTTTCTTTTTTAATAAATCTGCAAAAAATGTCAACAATTCTGTGTTTTTCTGTCAATATGGGGTGCTGTGTGTTACATTAATGAGGAAAAAAAAATTAACTTAAATGATTGTAGCAAATGGCTGAAATATAACAAAGAGAGAAAAATATAAGGGGGTCTGAATACTCTCCGTACACACTGTATATATATTTTTAACTATTTGTTACAGATACAACATTTGATTTGTTGAAGGCATAACCACGATATAGGCAATACAAGCTGTATAAGAATTATAATGCATGCAAATAAATCAGGGCTTTAGAGTAGGCATTATGTCAAAGATCTTATTGGAATGAGTCAGAGATAAAAGGTCACAGGTGCAGCAGGGTATTTTGTTATGCAGGCGTCAGTAAGTGGAAAATAGAACAGGGGTGTTGTGTGTGTATAGCACTGGATGAGAGAACCGTGATACAGTCAGGCAGGCGGGCTGTGCACAGTGAGCGACAAGTTCAGTGTGCTATTGGGGTACGTAAGATGTTGTCGTCACATTTTCTTTTCCCGACTCTTCAGGACGGAAAGGACCGGATGCAGTTAATACTGTGGCCAGGAGGAAGAGCAGGAAAGCGTATGGTGTGTGAAGCGGGTGATGATGAATACGCCCGCTGGAACAAGAATGGTTTTTTCCTCGGATAATGTCAGGGCTTCCTGTTATGGCTGCCTATAATGGAGGTCCAGAGGGAAATGAAGGGCGGCATGAGGTTTGCCTAAGGCGCTTTGTCAATGCATGGTATTTTTTTTTTTAGTTAGTTACCAACTCGGTTAAGGTTCCAACGAGCCATACGATACTCTAAAATGGCCCTTTTTCTTTTTTTTTTTGTTTTTTTTTTTTTTTTTTTTTTTTTTTTTTTTTTTCTTTTCTTGTTTCTGACGTCGTGACACCATACAGATCACTTATGGTCAGAGAGAATCGTCATTACCAGCGTCATTGGATTTGCGACACGAGACACCAAACCCACTAGATTTAAATAGTCAGCAACAGACTCCAGAGTATCATTTGTTCGCACAACTTTTTTTTTAAACGACCGTCATACGCAACTTAATAAAATAAATGGCTGTATCGTGGTCAGTAGACGATGTGGTGGAGCAACTATAACGGTCAACTATAACGAGTCGTACCACGCAGTAGAAAAGTGCCACTAGATTCCTATAATCTCTGTGAATTTATTTATTTTTTTGATGTATTTATTTTTGCCTGTTTTTTGAGGAGGCGCAAGAGACAGTACTGGCATGGTACCCTAATTTTAATTTTTAAATATGTATTGCCATTTTTATTAATTTAATTTTTAAGTTCAATTCATTTCATTACTTTATATAATATACATATATTATCTGTCAGGCATTATTTATTTTTTGTTTTACATCAGTTGAAAATTAATAACATTTTACAATTTTAGTAATAATGTTTAGTAACTTTTTAAAACTTATTGTAAAATATTGAATTACCTTTTAAAATTGTATTGTTTTTTATTTGTTTTATTTTATTGTTTTTAATGAATCTTTAATAATTATAGAATGCGTTCATATTATTGCAAGATATTTATTATATAAGCAAGAAAATATGCAAAAAATCTATATCTTTTATCATTGTGTTTTGAAAGGTGATGATCTATTTGATCGATAAAGTGCTTCCCGATTGTTACTTTGCCAATAACCTGCGTGCCCTCTCAGTGGACATGGCTGTGTTCAGAGATCTGCTGCGACTGAAGCTTCCAGAACTTTCTCAGCATCTCCACCATCTCCAGAAAGCAGCCAATCGGGAAGGAGGAGGTGTGTAGCAACCCTGTGTGTATATATATATATGGATGCAAAAGAACAATTGTCTATTCCAGTTGTACTGCATTGCATTGGCATTGTGTTTCAGGCAGCTATGAGCCTCCGCTCACCAATGTCTTCACCATGCAGTGGTTTCTGACCATGTTTGCCACTTGTTTGCCCCATCACACCGTTCTGAAGATTTGGGACTCGGTCTTCTTTGAGGGCTCTGAAATGCTGCTGCGTGTAGCTCTCGCCATCTGGGCCAAACTCGGAGAGTAAGTTCATCAATCATCTGTCCATGACAGAGAGTTGCAGGATAGGCCAGATTCCAAAGAAAAATGTGATCATAAATTAAATATGAGATAATTTTCAGCTTGTATCAAGCGTTCTGCATCTCTTTCTCTCTTAGGCGAATTGAGGAGTGCCAGACTGCCGATGAATTTTATAGTACTATGGGATGCTTAACACAAAAAAAAAAAAATTTTAAAAAATAAAAAAAAGCACAGGAAATGCTGGAGCACACCATAGGTTGATCGGACTCCACATATGAACCCTCATGCACAGGACGTAACGACAGAGATATAAAAGATCATGAATAATTCATGTCCTTAATTATATATAAACCTTATCATATAGATAAAACAACTGTAATGGCTTTAATGTTACAAAATAGTGTTTGAAAATGCTGGAAGTTTGCTTTTGGGGCTGAAAGTGTGTTTTCGTCCCGACAGACGGTCTACTCCATGGCCCCGTTCCCGTTCCCCCAGCTGGCTGAGCTCAGGGAGAAATACACCTACAACATCACCCCGTTCCCGACCCCTGTCAGAGCAAACAGCAGGTATGAGAGCTGAAGACACTCAACACCCACAGCACAGATGGCGTCCGTGAGAGTTTAGTAGTCATAAACAAGTGAACAGCAGGGTGCTGTTTTATGGCACATGTGTGTATATTGGCATGCAAATATCAAATGCAAATGTTCTGCCTTGTCTTCACAAGCTTTATGCTTTATACTTGACTTTATTTTTTTTTAAAGAAGAGATGTAGGCAAGCAGCAATGCAATAATAAAACAATAAAAAAAATTTTTTTATTTTTCTCTGTTGAAATGTTTATTTACATATTATTAATTACATTATTTTGAATAGGTCGCTTTTCTTAAAATTATGCTGACGTGGTAAATTTGATATGATTTTGGGAGTTTCGCACAATATTTTTATTTTGTGCAATATTTTTAAAAATAAGTTTATTTCAAATTGTATTGCAGTTTGTGTTTTTCTGTGTTAAGTTTTAAAATACGATGGCGTACATACTTTTTAGTATAATTTAGTGTATTAAAATTGGGTAGTGCCAATTAACATAGTAATGACGGTTCTTAATTCAGGGTTTGATCGCAGATATATTAATAGTTTCTATTTTTATTTGTATTTATTTCATGCATGGTTTTATTGCTATTTTATGTGATGAGCCGTTTTTTATGGTAAAATATTTAATACCATTTTAAAAATATTATTTACTTCACTTAGTTAATTCCCTTAATTTTTTAGTATTTTATATAAAATTAACTCAGTTTTATTACTATAATTTTTGTTTATTTTTACAAAATGTACATAATTTTATTAATTAACTTATTTACATAATTTAGTCATTTGCATAATTTTAATTCAATTTTAATTAATTAATTTATTATTTTTATTTTATACAAATATTCTTTTTTTTCTAAATGTATAATACTTTATTTTATGCATGTATAGTCTGGCACTCCATGGATGGGAGAGTGATGATGGGAGAATCATGATAATGGGGGTGAACCACGATCAGCAGGATGAAGGGCAGACTCTATTGTCACTGCTCTGGGTTGCCTGGGGCCTCTTGGAGGACTTCTGGCTCCTGAGATCCAAAGATACCAAAAGCACCTTAAAGGTCTGTGTCTAATTAACTTTCATAAGCCAAAAATCTACTTTCGATTTAATAGTGCAGCCTGTGAGGTTACAAATGTCACTCCTGCTCCATGATTTATATCCTGCTGAACACAGGAGTGACGCGCTCGAATAAGCTCTGCACTCACCCCACAAATGCACCAAGCCTGTAATGACGGATTGTAACTGATGGTCAGCGGCAAGTTTTTGAGTCCCCTTAAGTGTGATTCACGGAGTAATGCAAATATGAGCTCTGTGTAGCTCACTCTGCTCGCAAACCGAACCAGCCTGGGCCGCGGCCCTGGAATAATCCTCCACAAGCCTGGCTCAAAGGGGGTTGCACACAGGCCTCCGCACGTACACAGTGCATTTGTCAGTGTATGAGGTAAGTCGAGTAACCATATTCCAAGCAGGCTTGCTGCGACCTTAATTACTAGAGCATGTGGACTAGTTTGGTCCAGATGCCAGAATAACGCCAGGCAAACAAATGAAAGTTTTGGAAAAGAGCCAGCGCAGCATTACTCAAGTAAAATGTGTCACAAATATTCTTGCATTTTGATTTTGGATGTTTTCTTTGTGTTTTCATCTGTTCTACAGATCAGAGAGGGGAGCAGAGCTCTCATGGCAGTAACATGGCCGAGCTCAGTCCCGGGGCGGTGGGCGCGGGACGGGCCGAGCACCAGGCGGCCATCAACAGCATGATGCTGGAGCGCATGAGCACTGACATCAGCGCGCTGAAGAAACAGTACTCACGCATCAAACAAAAGCAACAGCAGCAGACCGGACTACTGTACATCCGTACAGGTAGCAGGATCTTCATTTTGAGTGTTTCACAGTTGTAGATGAGTTCAGGAGGTGACAGAAGGGATAGTATGTAGTGTTGGTCAGTGTGTTGTGACATTTTTCCCAGGTACTCGAGTGGAAGCTGAAACTATTGAACCTCATCAAGCCAGTAAACAGCAGAAGCACCACACTGGTAGTGCAGAGTGTTTTTTATTTATTCGACAGACTGTACAGGGAAAGGTGCCTGAATAATGGTTTCATTAAAGATATGTGTTGCAGAGCTGTTTGATCGGAATAAAAGATGGTCTAGGGTGGTCACACGGGTCTGAGCTGTCACCGGATATAATGGCAATGTATGCGTGTGAATTGGATTGAATGAAGGTTTTCCAAATCATGGGTTTTGCTTGCAGGGAACTGGTACACGCTAAAGCTTGATAATTACTTTTTTTAATTTTATTCTTTCATTTCTTAAATAATTGGAGCATGTAATATTGCAATAGCACCTCTACAGGACATAATGGAGAATTAACGTCAACATAAATTTGAGCAGTTCATAATTGTTTACATTTTTGTAATGATTTATTATTCTATTTTTTCATTATATAGAATTTATTATTTTTTCAGGATTCTGGATGAGAGAAAGTTTCAAGTCTTTACTGCCATTTTGGTTGAATGAAACGATTCAAAGCATTTATAAGGCCATTAATTCTTTTTGTTAAATGAATTTCTAATAGGTTGTATTTATTTTCAGGACAATTCTTATTTGCACAACTAAAACTGACAGTATTTAAAAAAAAAACAGAATTTTATAATTTGTCAAATTAGTAATTATATTATTTCTAGTAATTTATTATAGATGGTAAATATTAAGTGTGTAGGTATATTTTGATAGTATATAATTTTGTTTAAATGTTTTTTTTAATTATTTATATTATATGTATCATCACATAGAAATAAAAAATATTTATTTGAAAACGGGATATTTAACCATGATAACTGTCTATCACGTTTGTATGACTTACGGAGAAAAGTAAATAAAAAATAATCTGACCCCAAACTTTTTTAAAACAGTAGTGTATATATAATTTCTCTATGTAACAATATTATTATTTATATAATTTCACTATACCTTTTAACAAACTGTAATACATTTTTTTGGCCTTTGAAACCACTTTTCTTTTTCACTGACATCACAAAGCCCAGTCCTACATTTTTAACCTTGAATATTCTGTATATGAGATATTATGGAAGTAACATCGGTTGCAAACATTTTCATGATGACTTTGATAGTCTTGACCTTTGATATTGATTCTTCACAGATAAGTGTCCAGCCACCAGTATCCTTCCCTCTCAAATCGGTCCCTCCCCTGTGGTCAACCATCTTCTTCTGGGCAGGAGGCCCAGACCCGGTCAGCGATCCTCAAAGAATGGTGTCATCCATAACGATGGAAGTCCTCAAGCCCACTCCACACCCAGCCAGAATCAGATGATTCGGACCAGACATCATTCACCCTGGCGTACACATGTGCGTGCGCACCGAAGGAACATCGCCAGGGCGCGAGCTCAACTCGGATTTGATGATTCTTTGGAGATGGAAGACGATCTAACTGATGTGAGCAAAACAGAAGAAGCATCTGAAGAGGGAAGACGTGAGGATGAAGAGCAAGAGAGGGTGGAGACCATAAGCTCAGATGTCTCTCAGCAAGACCACATCTCTGGAGAAGCAGATGATCTCCAGGAGATCGACAAGCAGTTGTCTTCTCTGGAACTGGAACCAGAACATTTACCAGAAGCAGCTTCTGATCCAGCTACACCAACTCCTCACCCAGAAGCAACTTCTGATCCAACTACACCATCTCCACCACCAGAATCAGCTTCTGATCCAACTACACCATCTCCACCACCAGAATCAGCTTCTGATCCAACTACACCATCTCCACCACCAGAATCAGATTCTAATCCAAATACACCAACTCCACCACCAGAATCAGATTCTAATCCAAATACACCAACTCCACCACCAGAACCGCAGCCCGAGCCCCGCCCTTCAATCGACCCCCTCCACCACCTCCCTCCGAACTTGTGCCAAACCCACGGCCTCAGCTCCGCTCCCATCCACCCGCCGTCCAGGTTCAGACTCCTCCAGCTCAGAAAGTGGAGACTCCCTCAAAAGAAACTCTTCGACGTTAGCAGGAGAACCTTCAAAACCACAGCAGATCTTCTCCCCGTTCCCTTGCATCAAAACCCCTCGCAAGTCCATCACTGCGAGAAACTTGGGCCTCTACGGTCCAAACGCCAGGACTCCAAATGTGCACTTTCCCCAGATGAGCAGAAGCATGAACCATGTTGGAAGCACCACAAAGCGCCGATGATGAATTGTCGACTACAGACAAGCACTTATTTGATTCTTCATATCAATACATTTGGGTTCAAATCTCCAACCATGAAAGCATGTCTCTAGTATGCTTCCAGATACTCTAAAACATCTACATTTAGAAACCATATTGGATAATGTAATGCTTCCATGAAGTTTATAATATGAATTTATGAAGGCTGTTTACTTCTGTGATGAAACCCTACCTAAACATCTGGGAATAATACCTGATAGACACGATCGGTTGAAGCTTTTGTGTCAATGAAAGTATCTCTTTTTGCATGTTCAGATCAGCAGTATTTGCTACGATGCACTGTGTATGTTTACTTACATGCTTCAAAGCTAGGAAAATCACATATATGTAAAATACTCATGCTAAATGACAGGGAAATGGTGCAGTTCTGCATCACACAGTCCAAAAGGATTTTTTAGCACCCAGATACACTATTTAGTACTATAAATCAACAAATTTGCTTGTTTCTGTTGTTTTGACTGCATTGGTGTTCATTTTTCAATCATGTCATGCCATTTACTCTTGATATCTCCTTAGTAAATTATTCAATTGCCATCTGAATGACAGAAGTTATCATTAAGTTCTTCTCTTTATGGATGCTCTTATTCCAAGCGCTCCATCCCTTTGAATGTTTCTCTTCTCTCTATTAATCTTTGGTGCTTATGAGCAGTGGAGGATCACAAATGCCCCACAGAAAATAAAAGACGTGCAAGTATGGAAAAAAAACTTAAGTTTCTACTTATTTCCGTTGTTTCCACTCCAGTTAGTCATTTGTGTTTGCAACCACAGTATTAGTTTTTCAAGCATAAAATGACACCTATCAAAACATGTTATCCAACTACATGGGTGAACCAAATGGAAATGTATGCATGTTGAATGAACGTGGCATATTCTCTTGTTTTGAACCAAAATAACCTCAAATATCTCACACTGTCATGATTATGAAAGAGCCTAATAGAGATTGTGCTCGGGTTAAATTATAACGTAATATCAACATTCATTTATTCTGCCATCTTTACAAGTGCCTCATGAATAATTGAAATGTAAATTCATTCAGCCTGAAGAGGTTTTATATTGAGCTCTTTAAAAACCTTCCTGAAACTACACCAACACTAGACAAGTTAAGAGCTTATCATCTGTTAAAAGTCCTGTTATTCCACTCACATCCAACATGTAACTCATCGATTTAGATTTTGAGAGAGTACAACAGGCACAATATTCGCTTTGTATTATGTTTTTTTGGACACGTTACTAGACCCTTCCATACTTCTTATATACTGTAAAGAATTGTTACCATCATATGACGTCTAAAATATCAAATCAAGGCTTCTGCTTGCTTTAGTCGTTCTGAAACTCACTGCAAAAAAGGGTGTTGAAGTTAATGGAGTCATGCATCCAGTGTTGCTTCAGTGTATTGTGAGACTTCAGAATGTACAGCGAGTGTCTGTTCTGTAATGTTCATGGCATGAAATTGCAAAAGGGCACTATGTTCATAGAAACTGTTACATGTTCACTTTAGTACAAGGTGTTTTGATGCTCCTTGGTTGAAGCAACCACTGTCTTGCGAGGGACTGCACAATTTCTAAAAAGTCTAAAAGCATGTAACAAATTCATCTTGCCAATGAGGTACCTAGCTTTGTTTTTCTTGAATATTTTTGTCTGATGTCTTTTAATCAGCCGGTGTTTGGTGAAGTCACCACAAGTCCACGGTAGAATGAAGTTAACTAGAAACACGTTCCGCTAACATTTCACCACCACAAGCGTTACCATAATGTTAAAGTTCTTTAGAATATTTTGCCATGTTTTCTTTTAAAAATAAATCACTCCGGTTTGATACAGTTTTAATAGGTTACGGCCAATATACAACGACATTCATATGTTTTAGTGTGGTTACAGGCCCAAAAGCTTTCAGTGGCTGCTGTCTGAAGTCATGAACCCATCAAGGAGGCCAAACTGACGTAGAACTGCACCATTGCTGTAAAAGTCTGATAAATTTGATGAGTAACCACTCGATTGTTTAAATATCAGAGCTCAGACGGCCAGTGTTTCTTTGTCGCATGGGCGTTTCATTGTCTGATTGTTGGTGCTTGTTTCTGACTTAACCCCTCAGCAGAAAACTACAGTCATTAATATATTTAGTAGCATTGTCATGTGTGAGCATGCCAAATATTTCTGACTAAGCTTCTAATAGTTAGCTATTGCATAATATCGACTTTACTGTTTGCTGTTACCAACAGTTTATGAGGTTCATTATTAATGCCAGCTGTGCGGTAGGCCTCAGATGAGAAGAAACACATTTAAAACAATTTACATTTGGGGATTTTAAAGGTTAATTTTATGAACTGACGGAAATGGAGGGAAATTATTATTATTTCTTTACCCTTAAATTCCTTATTCTTTGTTTTATAGCTTTTGAAATGACTGAACACTAGATGTCGCTGTTGTTCTAGCCTAGTTTTACCTTTCAAATGGCCTTATACAGAAGCAGATTGTGGGAAGAAATGTCCTAGTAATAATATAAATATAACAAATAACTTTAAAAGAATATTTAAATAAACATTAGGCCTTTCAGTGAGTTTTTCCATGAAGCTCGTATGTGAAAAGATGACAGATGTGTAACTTTGACGATGCAGTGTTTCAAAAAGAAAGGCATATGAATGAACAGGCCTTAAAATTCCTTCAGCTTCGGTTTATTGTATTTCATCTCCCTAAAAGACCCAAATAAACCCCAGTGTCATTTGTGCAGGATTTATGCATCACTGTGTCCTTGTGAGAAAATGTTGGATGCAGATTTCCCAAGGGATTCTGGAATGGTCTGAATATAGTGTACTGATCGAATGGGCAGACGTGCCTGTTGAGACTGGCAAGGTGCCAAGTTCTGCTTGTATTTACCTCACGTATGATTTCCTCAGGGGCCAGTTTGTCTCATAAGGCAAAGGACAAGCTTGAAATTCACCTATGAATAATGCAATTGACCAAGTTTGTTTTTCTGGTCGTCATGGTGTTGCTTTAAAGCTTGCAGGGGTCAGAAATCGAATTGATTAAAATTATTTTTCAAATTTCTTAGTATTTCCCGTGAAGCAAACATCTGACCATCAGTCATATGATCAATGCCATACATTTATTTAAGATTATAGCGAACTATTAGAAATACAGCAGAATCTTCCATTTCTTTTTTTTATTTGTTTTCAAAATTTTTCAAAATTCTAAAAAGTTTATATCTATGTAATTTTATTTAATACCAGATTTTTGATCCACAACTGAAGAATGATTGCCATCTAATGAGAACAATAAAAAAATAATAATTACAAAAAATTAAAATGTATTGTTTGTGATGATTCTAGCAATATGATCCACTGCTAAAAAATGTATCATCATCAATCTAATAAAAACAATCACAGAATAATAAAAAATAATATAAAGTAAAAATCATTTGTTTGTGATGATTCAGCTAACGTGATACACAGCTGACAAATGTCATCTTCTAATAAAAACAATCCAAATAATAATATTAAAAATACTAAGTACAAAAAAGTTGGTTTGCGATGATTCTAGCCATATATCCCAGCAAAATTATTGCAATCTATAAAACATTATAAAATAAAAATAAAGATTGTTTGTGATTAGTCTAACATGATCCACAGTCTGAAAATTATTGCAATAGAATAAAAACTATTTAAACAACAAACAAAAAAAAAAAATTATAAAATAAAAATATTTGTTTGTGATGATTCTAAACAGATGATCCACAGCTGCAATATAATATTTGATAATATATCTTAATATATATTTTTTGCAATATAATGAAAACAATAAATAATAATTAAAATAAGCAATAAAATAATTACAAATTAAAAAACATGATATTGAGTGCCAATGTGTGCAAATAAAAAAAAAACATACATATATAGAAATAGATTTTTTTTAAAGATCTGCATTACATGGATGTGCTATGATGTTGCAATGTGACTTCTGCTTTCCCACCTCTTTGAAATTCCTGTGGAAAACCCCAGGGACCCAGTAATGACTTTATGGAGAAGCGGAGATACTTCCGTTTCATTAATTAACTGGCCGAGTGATGGCCACAGTAATCCCTCAATCCGGCATCCGTCGGTTCAGACATGGATTATTTATCCGTCCCGTCATACAGGAGCGGGGACTACATGCGTGAATCCCACACTGATGTCCTCTTCCGCTCTGCTCCTGCACGACTGCACCATAATCTACATGTTATAATCCATGCACACATGATGGGGCTTACTCACACTTCCTCTGTGTTTCCGGCAGGATTACTCTATAAGGAAGTAGAGGTTTACACAATCTGTGTGTGTGTGTGTGTGAGATGTGTGTGGTGGTGTGCTGTACGGTGCAGAGTTTCATTATAACGATGTGCATAAGAGTTCAAGAGCAAACAAAAGGCATTGACAAGCAGGTTTTTTTTTCAACTGAAACTTCGATTTGGAAGGATCAGATGAAATTCCATGTCACTTTTAATCAAAAGGCCTTAGACATGAACTGTTTATTGCTCTACTACAAAACAAACATAAATATTTTAGAAGTTGTAATTAAAATAAGAGTGTTTTAGTAATGTTTAGAAGAATACTATTTTTTCTACTTCAAAATTTCACATTTAAATTTTGTTTGTTTCAGCCATGGAATAACAAAATAAAAAAAATATTTTTTTCCTGTAATTGTAAAAAAAAAAAGGGTAAGTTCCTACAATTCTGAAAAAAGTCCGAATTTTGAATTTATATCTTGCAATTCCAACTTTATATCTCACAGTTATGACTTTTTTTATAATACACTTTTTTCATATTTATAATATTTTTATATATTTTTCATATGTATAACACCATTCGAGGTTTCTATCACGCAGTTCTGAATATTCTTCTCAAAATTACGAATTTATGTCTTGCAATTCTGAGTTTATATCTTGCAATTCTGAAAAAAAAAAGCAAAATTGATATCGTTCATTCTGACTTTTTTCTCATAATTATCAGAATTTTGAGTTTATATCTTGCAATTCTGAAAAAGTCTAAAAAGTTTATTTCACAATTTCGACTTTTTCTCAGAACTGCAAGATATGTTTTTATTTTTATCCCTTGCCAGAAACAAATGTCCATAGTTACCTACTATTTCTTTATAATTATTTGTGAAATTTACTATCAGTTTCTAAGTGAAAATTGTTTCAAAGTACATCCCTGTACTTGCTTTGCTAGTCAAAAGTAGGTGTTATTCAATTAGTATTTTCAGTCTATTTGGTTCAGAAAAAAAAAATATTTGAAATGCACATATTTTAATTTAACTTCTTTTTGTTAACTTTTATGAGTTCAAGGACATTTTTAGAGCTGACAGAAGACTTTTTCTGGTCTGCGTGTTGATCGGTCAGCGATGTTGGTCTGCCGTTCTTGCTTTCACTCACTCAATTTCTCATTCATTAACTTTCTCTGTATATAGCAGAAGTTACGTGTCATTCAGCGACACAAACACAATCATAACATGTCAATGTAAAGAGCAGGCAAGTGCAGACAGGGCTGTTCTCTGGGGTAATAATAACTATAATCAAGCAGACGTGCCCACTCACTGACTCATCTACAGGAAAGGTCATACACACATTAAGAGCTTCACCCATGCATTCAGCAAATGGGAATTTAATAGTCTGATAAAAATCAATTATTAAAAGGTCAGGTGGTTTGTGACCTGGAAAGAGATTTTTCTTTTTTTCTAAAGGCTAAAATAGTTTTTGCGATTGCACTTGTATACATACGCTTTGTCTGTCCGTCCCCACGGGCTCATAAACAGAGCATGGGAACTAATGCAGACTATGTATTTGATTAATAGTTTCATTGTAAATTTTGTCTTGCGTGCTTAACGACACAAAGCATGTAAAAATCATAAGCTCATAAGGGAGGTTCCAGCCCTCCTCGTGGAAACAATGCCCAGCTCTTAAAATGGGTGCAACGACACACACAGTTGAATAAGACGTGGATATGACGCCAGACATAAACACAGAGAGACAAATAAGACTAATACTGGAAGTAATCAGGCATTTCCTACCAGTGAAAGTGTATATTCGGGTGGTTGGGTCTCATTTTGTGTCAATACCGGCAAGTCAGCACATGTATGTAACTTCTACAATAGAAATAGACATATAGACGTTGCCGTTGCTCATTTACTGTAAAACCGGTGGGAAAGAATTTTGTTATTGCCAGCAGTAAAAGAAACATTTTGTACAGGAGACTATTGAAAGCAGGATTATGGTACCAGAGCCAATCGCACAGCAAATCTAATCAATTGATCTATTATCCAAATAATGCATTTTTTATTAGAATGATAAATGTTGAGAATCAACACAACAGTGTATAATAAATAATTACATACATAATTCAAAGCATTTGGTTTCCTGTAAAATAATAAATAAATAAAATAATAATTTATTTATTGATACATGGTACACTCAATGGTAAATACAACAATCTATAAATCAATACATGTGGTTGACTAAGTATTATTTTGTAGTATTTAATTATTTATAATTTATAGTAGCTTAGATTTATTATTTATTTATCTATTTATATTATTCTAATTGAATGTTTAAAATAAGTTTATATTACTATTAATTTTAATAATCTCTATTTAAAACATTGGGTTATTTCATTCTCATGTCTTTTTGAGTTCTTTGAAGAGAGAAAAAAACTAGTACATATAGACATTTGGTAATATTTAACATAAAACAGTTATTGTTTCAATATGAGTGGAAAAAATAATGTTTTTTTGTATGCACTACTAACGCTTTCTTTCCATTTTTCAAAAAGCGAGCAATCATCAACCAATCACAAATGATACAAATGAACAAATTTATAATTAAAACTGTATTTGGTAGTATAGTATAAATATTATGATTAACACTGACTTTGAAAAAAAATATATGAATTAATAAAATCATAATACACACAAATAAAAAATATATATATATTTCATGTTTATTAAAAGGTTGCCATTGCTTAAATTGTATAAGGTACTTGTTTTGCTTTTGGCAGAGCAAAAAAGGTTGGGAATCCCTGCTCTAAAGTAGGCAAAAGATTGACATGTTCAAGTATGTTTTGTACTACAAAGAATAAAGCCGAAAGCAATTTCCCACAACTGTTGCAAACGCAGTAAAACATGCTGCCAACCAAACATGACTGCTTCCTTCATATAAATATCCTCTCTCTACTGCCAAAAATGGGCTAAAAGTGGAACAATTAAACACTGCACCTGAAAAACCAGCAAAACCTCTCTTCATTTGTGGACATGAATTTATAAATAATTTCCACTTTCTAGTTTCTCCATCTTACAGAAGGTGCCCGAACTGCACAGAGTGAGCTGTCAAAAGTCGGACAATTTAAGAGGACAATTCCCAGTCTCCCTCTGCTTTTAGTAAGGCAAAACGAGGAGAAAGATGAAGAGAGCCGTTCACTGATGGGATGAGGACGCGGCACAGACCACTGAGACATTATTGAGTGACACTGAAAGACAGAGGAATCTTGGCATTGGGACATAATCCTCCTGTTGTTAGTGGACCAATGACATCTCTATACATAGACCAAGTATTTTTCGTTTACCATACTGTCCTTTTAGTGCTTAAAGACAGGTATAAGTCATTCATTAGTGAAAGGGACAGTTCACCCAAAAATGAAAATTTTGGGCTGATAATTTCTCACCCTCGAGGCCTTCCCTCTCCGCAGATGGTTGGTGCACTTTTTTTCTTCAGCGAACAGTAAAGATGATTTTTATTAAGCTGCAACTGTGACCTTTGTTATTCATAAAATTAGCAGCCGCGACCGTTATTGTGAGAGTGCAAAAAAGAAATAAAAAAACCTGAAGTAAACTGTGGCCTCCTGGCTAGATTGCTTGAGTCTTATACCAGCAACGAGTGGCCTGTGGACGAACTAATAACATTATTTACAACAGTATTACCTGTAATCCAGAGCCTCAAGCAAATTAAAATTTGATTCTCTTCCACAAACTGGTACTTTCGGACAGTTCCGTTTCAATAACGTGTCAGTTACATTGTTTATGGAATCACACCATGATGTAACATACGCAGTATATTATTAAAGCACCTATTAATGATGTGAACCAGATGGTTTTAAAGCATATTAAGTTAAATAGACTAGTCCTGAAATAGTGCTGACTCAAGCCAGTGAACCATTCAAAGAATGATCATTCACAACCGGACACCTCCTCTGGAACCGTTTGCCTGAGGCTCTGGATTATTGTAAGTAATGTTCTGTTTTTTGCACAGAGTATCGTTCGCTCAAAGACCTCAATATTAATCAGATCCATGATTAGTAATTGTGTTGCCTGTATCTGCTTTTTTTGACTCTCTTCAAGTTCCGTATCCGCGACCTGGCCTTTTATGACTCCCAGGACCAGGGTTTTCAGCTAAAGTCCTCTTTATTGTTTCTACGGAGGAAAAAGCCACCTCACCTCTTGCATGTCCCGAGGATGAGTAAATTAACAACAAATTAAAATTTTTGGCTGAACCATCACTTTAATTTCCACCATTATCTCTTCAACATGTACCTGATTAATATGATGACTGCAGGCCAAATTAAACTGCCTCCCAAATTCCTGTTCTGATGCGCAGTTACACAGCAAGTCTGTTTTAAAATACTTTGTTGCCTAGATATCACAACCTCACATTCGCATCCATCTTTGTAGCTCTGAGCCTTCACCTTTCGATGTCCTCAAAGGAAACCAAAAGCACCAAGTAACCACGTCTCGACTGAAGAGAAGAAAGCAACCAGGGGACGCAGGAAAATACATCCCGATACACACACACATGCACATAGAAGAATGAGCGTGAGGGTGAACAATGACTTCCGTTCTTTGGGTTCCTGCTCTTCGGTCGGTCAGGTACACATCAGTGACCCGCTCATTGAACAGCTCTGAGAATCTTCCATAATCAAATGCAAATAATGTAAGTAATACGGAGCAGAACTGCTGGAGTTCGTTTCCACCGGCTTTTATTCAGACTCACGGATGTGGAGGTGGACAAACTCTCAATGACTGTCTGCGATTTAATGGAGATAAAATGAGGGTATAAATTTAAAGCAGGATATGGTAACCAGGATACAAGTAGCACAAGGAAATTAGAAAGTTATTGATTTATTGTGTGTTAAATGTATTTGATATTAGAATGATCAATATCCAGAATTGGCACAACAGTAATTACAGAGACAAATCTCCTTTTTATAAATGTCCTCTGAATAATTACTGCTGTATAATTCACAGTATTGATGGATTTATTTTGTGTATACTGTTTATTAAATACATTTATATATCGTACAAATTCTGAATAGAATCTGATTTAAAATTGTCTATATTAAAATTCAGATTTTATATATAATCTATATTTATATATATATATACATGGAAAAAAGTATTTATCACCACCAAGGTGCAAGTTACCCCACTTAAAAAGATGAGAGGCGCCCGTAATTTTCATCATAGGTATACCTCAACTATGAGATACAAAATGAGAAAAAAAATCCAGAAATCACATTGTAGGATTTTTAAAAGAATTAATTGGTAAATTCCTCTGTAAATAAGTATTTGGTCAATAACAAAATTTCATCTCAATACTTTGTTATATACTTTTTGTTGGCAATGACAGAGGTCAAACTTTTTCTGTAAGTCTTCACATGGTTTTCACACACTGTTGCTGATATTTTGGCCCATTCCTCCATGCAGATCTCCTCTAGAGTAGTAATGTTTTGGGGCTGTCGCTGGGCAACACGGATTTTCAACTCCCTCCAAAGATTTTCTATGGGGTTGAGATCTGGAGACTGGCTAGGCCACTCCAGGACCTTGAAATGCTTCTTACGAAGCCACTCCTTCGTTGCCCGGGCGGTGTGTTTGGGATCATTGTCATGCTGAAAGCCCCAGCCACGTTTCATCTTCAATGCCATTCAATGCTGATGGAAGGAGGTTTTCACTCAAAAACTCACGATACACGGCCCCATTCATTCTTTCATTTACACAGATCAGTCGTCCTGGTCCCTTTGCAGAAAAAACAGCCCCAAAGCATGATGTTTCACCCCCATGCTTCACAGTAGGTATGTGCTTCTTAGAATGCTGATTTTGCATTCCAGTCTCCTGCCCAAACACGACAAGTTGAGTTTTTACAAAAAAGTTCTATTTTGGTTTCATCTGACCATATGACGTTCTCCCAATCCTCTTCTGGATCATCCAAATGCTCTCTAGCAAACTTCAGACGGGCCTGGACATGTACTGGCTTAAGCAGGGGGAGACTTCTGGCACTGCAGGATTTGAGTCCCTGATGGCGTAGTGTGTTACTGATGGTAGCCTTTGTGACTTTGGTCCCAGCTCTCTGCAGGTCATTCACTAGTTCCCCCGTGTGGTTCTGGGATTTTTGTGATCATTTTGACCCCACGGGGTGAGATCTTTCGTGGAGCCCCAGATCGAGGGAGATTTTCAGTGGTCTTGTATGTCTTCCATTTTTCTAATAATTGCTCCCACAGTTGAGTTCTTCACACCAAGCTGCTTACCTATTGCATATTCAGTCTTCCCAGCCTGGTGCAGGTCTACAATTTTTTTCTGGTGTCCTTTGACAGCTCTTTGGTCTTGGCCATTGTGGAGTTTGGAGTGTGACTGTTTGAACAGGTTGTTGTGGACAGGTGTCTTTTATACTTTTATACTTTTCAAACTGATGCCATTAATACAGGTAACGGGTGGAGGACAGATGAGCCTCTTAAAGAAGTTGTTACAGGTCGGTGAGAGCCAGAAATCTTGCTTGTTTGTATGTGACCAAATACTTATTTTACCGAGGATTTCCACTTCATATCTATTTAAAAAAAAAAATCCTACAATGTGATTTTCTGAGTTTTTTCCTCATTTTGTCTCTCAGAGTTGAGGTATACCTATGATGAAAATTCAGGCCTCTCTCATCTTTTTAAGTGGGAGAGCTTGCACAATTGGTGGCTGACTAAATAAATTTTTTCCCCACTGTATATATAGATTATAGATGAGATAATGAAAAAATTGATATAACAGTACATTTAACTGTTATGTTCGTGGCACAAATGGCACCCTTTGCTTCCTGTAATTACCCATTATAGCCAATCCAGCAAAAGCACAGAAGTTCTGATGTCATTGGCAGAATTTAAGTTGATAATGACGCACTGACCCCGTGACAATGCGTTAATGCAGTAATCCTGAGGTAATTTTGCCCAGCCGATAGATGGATTTCAGACAACCCGAGAAATCCCGGGGATTTGAATTAACAGGCTTTCAGGGGTTTTGTTAGTCCCACACACGATATTGAAGCATATTATGTTCATGGCACATGAACATAAGCTACAACCCAATAATCCAGATAAAGCATAGAACTGCACACTTAGATGCACAGAATGGCAAATAATGCATAAAGGTAAATAAGGTCAGTGTGCAGAATGGAACAGTACAGGCTTTCGGTTTTGTTTTTTGAAAATGTGTTTTTTAGAACTATTGTACATGCCATACCTGTTTCCAACTTCCTCAGAACTTGTACAATCCTAAAAGGCTAAATTACCTTACAATTTAAGTATTGACAGCTGGAACAGGAGTGCGAACATATCACTAAAGCACAAATATGTACATGCATTCACACATGCACACACACGCAGTTTGGAAGAACTCTAAATCACATTCTGCAGCCAAAAGTGTCTAACATGTGACATTGCCTGTAGGTTTAAGACCTGAGCCTTCATCTAAAGGGTTATGGGGTCTCCAGGAGTTGTGGGCCATGAAAAACTAATGAAGTCAGTGGGCAAGTTTTTTTGTGGAATGGATGAAAACTAGATGAAAACATATTTCCTTTTAGAAATATTGTTTGTATTATTTGGTCTGTAGATACTTTCTGAAGAAAGGTGTATGTTGCAAGAATGATATTAAATCAATTTAAACCTGTAAATTAATCCTGACATTTAATTTTGCAACATGCTCAAAGCTGTTTAGTTATGAGACCAGTACAGAAGATATTCATAAACTGCAAGAGTGCCAAATTAAACATTGTGATGCTGATCCTGTGAAGTTGTCTAAAATACACTTTATGCACACACACACACACACACATCATATACAGATAGATATAAATAACTAAAGAATCTTCTATAAATGCATATTAATGCATTAATTTAAATATGCCTTATGCATATTTGCACTGAAAAAAATGGTGTAGTATTTACTTTAAAACAATTTTCACTCAGAATTTGCTAGTAAATTTTACAAACATTTACAAAGAAATGACAAGTAACACAATGAATTAAACGTGAAATTTTGAAGTAGAAAGTAGAAAATAATGTTTTCTTTAAATAAACTCCAGTGATCTTTGGCTTAAATTTTTTTTTTTTTATTATATGTATGCTTTGCTAAATAATATGCAATTCCATGCTCATTTCAGTACTCCCTTTACAATAACCAAAAATGAATGGCAAGAGAACATCTGAAAGCTCAAGATCAAATGTGAAAAGTAATTCTGTTTTTCTAGACATTACAAAGGTTAAACAGGAGTCAGTAAAATTAAGCACTGGAATTACAGCAAATTGAATCACGTCATGCCGTGACAAAGTGCCACACTGCTGTAACCGATGCTGCTGTTACTGTCTAAGGAGCTGTTTAGACAAGACCATAAAATCAAAGGACGATATAGTTATCATTATAGTTATCGTCCGGTGGTGGGGACACTATCTAGTATCATTGTTATCGTCTGGTGGTGGGGACACTAATATAGTTTTTACTTTATCGCCGTGGTGGGAAAAAAAACACTATTAGGTCTCATTATAGTTATTATCGCTTTGGTGGGGACACTAATATATTATCATATAAGTTATCGTCCGTTTTTGGTACACTAATTGAGTTATCATTAATTACGTCGCTTCTTTGGGACCTAATATCGTTTATCATTATAGTTTATCCGTCCGTTGGTGGGGCACCTAATAAGTTATCTATGTGCGCTGTTGGTGGGGACACTAATATAGTTATTATTGTTATCGTCTGTTGGTGGGGACACTAATATAGTTATTATAGTTATCGTCTGTTGGTGGGGACACTAATATAGTTATCATTATAGTTATCGTCTGTTGGTGGGGACACTAATATAGTTATTATAGTTATCGTCTGTTGGTGGGGACACTAATATTGTTATCATTAATTATCGTCTGTTGGTGGGGACACTAATATAGTTATTATAGTTATCGTCTGCTGGTGGGAACACTAATATAGTTATCATTAATTATCGTCTGTTGGTGGGGACACTAATATAGTTATTATAGTTATCGTCTGTTGGTGGGGACACTAATATAGTTATCATTATAGTTATCGTCCGTTGGTGGGGACACTAATATTGTTATCATTAATTATCGTCTGTTGGTGGGGACACTAATATTGTTATCATTAATTATCGTCTGTTGGTGGGGACACTAATATAGTTATTATAGTTATCGTCTGTTGGTGGGAACACTAATATAGTTATCATTATAGTTATCGTCTGTTGGTGGGGACACTAATATAGTTATTATAGTTATCGTCTGTTGGTGGGGACACTAATATAGTTATTATAGTTATCGTCTGTTGGTGGGGACACTAATATTGTTATTATAGTTATCGTCTGTTGGTGGGGACACTAATATAGTTATTATAGTTATCGTCTGTTGGTGGGGACACTAATATAGTTATCATTAATTATCGTCTGTTGGTGGGGACACTAATATAGTTATTATAGTTATCGTCTGTTGGTGGGGACATTAATATAGTTATTATAGTTATCGTCTGTTTGTGGGGACACTAATATAGTTATTATAGTTGTCGTCTGTTGGTGGGGACACTAATATTGTTATCATTATAGTTATCGTCTGTTGGTGGGGACACTAATATAGTTATCATTATAGTTATCGTCTGTTGGTGGGGACACTAATATAGTTATTATAGTTATCGTCCGTTGGTGGGGACACTAATATAGTTATCATTATAGTTATCGTCTGCTGGTGGGAACACTAGATAGTTATCATTATAATTATCGTCCTTGGTGTGAACACGAAGTAGTATATCATTATGTTACGTCTGTTTGTGGGAACACTAATAAGCATCATTCTTATCCGTCTGTTGGTGGTGGTATACTAAATAGTTTCATTATCTTTCGTCCGTTGGTGGGACACTAATATAGTTATTATTAATTATCGTCTGTTGGTGGGGACACTAATATAGTTATTATAGTTATCGTCTGTTGGTGGGGACACTAATATAGTTATTATAGTTATCGTCTGTTGGTGGGGACACTAATATGGTTATCATTATAGTTATTGTCTGTTGGTGGGGACACTAATATAGTTATTATAGTTATCGTCTGTTGGTGGGGACACTAATATAGTTATTATAGTTATCGTCTGTTGGTGGGGACATTAATATAGTTATTATAGTTATCGTCTGTTTGTGGGGACACTAATATAGTTATTATAGTTATCGTCTGTTGGTGGGGACCCTAATATAGTTATCATTAATTATCGTCTGTTTGTGGGGACACTAATATAGTTATTATAATTATCGTCTGTTGGTGGGGACACTAATACAGTTATCATTATAGTTATCGTCTGTTGGTGGGGACACTAATATAGTTATTATAGTTATCATCTGTTGGTGGGGACACTAATATAGTTACCATTATAGTTATCG